>OU343225.1:49812293-50412293 GCA_910596185.1 Chrysanthemum makinoi
ACACGCTCTTTGACTGATGAAGTTCTTTAAGTCTTTAATTTTGTAGATTCTTTGTTTTGAAGAAGAATCATTCTAACTATTGTGTTGCTTTTGGATAGAACTTCCATTAGTGATGATACTGGCGTGAGCATGAGAAGAATATGCACGATCATCCCGCTCCGGAGCTTCCATAAGAAGAAAACATTTCAAACGGTTGGTAATAAGCGGATTCCGGCACTTACAAGTTTGAACTTCGAGAGTGTTAACAGCATAGTGTGAAAACACAACTCTAATTCTCACAAAGGCTGTTCCTGAACTGGAGTCCCACAAGTGAGATAACACAATGTACCGAAGTACATCTACAGTTCATATGAGTCGCTGAGGTACACCGAAGCATCACCTCACGTCTGTAGACCGTTTGAGACCACTAAACGCAATCCACGGGGAGTTGCCGAAGCGACCTGCTGTCAGGGCTGTTTGATGTTGACCCTGGCAGGAGTTTCCATTCAATCACTGAGTATCACAAGTGTGAACCTCTCATAAATGTTCTCGACAGATTGCTAAGATCTGTGAAGGACTCGATAATGTACCACTGAAATTCTTATTGTTGAATGTCAAGTGTACCTAAGAGATCTTTTGATGAATCTCGTGGCTCTAGACTCAATAATGCGTTTTAGTTTTCCTGAGCGGAGATTAGGGAGAGGGTCTCCTTCTTTAATACCAGCGATCTCTAAGAGAAAGCCAATAGTTTGCGTAGGGTTCCCTGTGAGAATGAAACAAGCTTCTGTTGAGAGAAACTTGAGTGGATAAGAAGGTTTAGTGCATGCGTCACTGGGTCCATGACGACTTTTAATCTTCAATACCGGCGTCACTAAGTGACAACCAGTAGCATATGAATTGAACCCGGTGTCTGCCCTAAGTTGAATAATCTGGAGGGCTATTTCTTTTCACCCTTTTCTTTGCATTTCTTTTTAATTCTTCAACTCCTTCTTTCTCCAATTCTCATTTTCTCCTTTTTATCAATCATTCCTAAGGACTTCTAACACTAACTATTTTGATGTCCTTGGGTAGATCCCTCCGGCTCTGGCGGATCATAGGAGGGTTATTCCTAACCTTAGTCACCTTATAACTCCATGACTAACCTATGTTGCCATTAAAACCATTGATGTGAAAAATCTCTCAAAGTGTTTGTGAATGAAAACATTTTAGTAACCACTGTGAGATAAGATTTTGCATAAATACTCCCCCTCCACATGTGCTTAAGAGTTTTAACGGTTAAAGTGCACAGTGAGGAAAGAGCGCGCACTTTTGAATTGATTGACTCAAGATAGACAATCCCCCGCGAGACACGGTTACGTTGCATAGTTAAAGAGTTACATTGTCAGCTTTTAGGTGACAACTAGCTCTAATAACTACCTTGAAGGTGTAGACAAACCTGGAAAAGGTTGTCAAACTCGTCAAAGTTCATGTCTATCAAGAGTTTCTCGAATGGTACATTCTACTCGGACAAGTCCTTTACGAGACACGTTTACATCACTAGCGAACTAGCTTGAAATTATTACCCGTCCCGGACAAGTCTTTTCGAGTTACTAACAGTTAAGTATCGTCAATTCGTGGGTTAAGTCTGATAGCACACAGATTCATTTGCATTTTGTACAACATATTTCTTATCACACAATTTTCTCCCCCCTCAAAAATGGCATATTAAAGTGTTATTTTTGAAACGTTTGAGAATAAATATGACCATTTCGAGTGTTGCGGAAGAATGACCACTGTGAACAATTTTTGAACAAAGTTTTAAGTTCAAGTACTCCCCCTCGACGAGTGATATAAACGGTTGAGGTTTTGAAAATCATAAGGGAAAGTACTTGTTCTTTTGAGCAAAACCTTGAAAAATGAAAGGTTTGATAGGTTTTACTCAAAAGTAAGAAGCTTTCGCTCCTTTTATAAGGATTGTGGCACTGAGGCGTACCACAGGGTCCTTTATTGACAATTACGGGTTGTACACTGTTATGTGTGCACAAGCCATAGACATATCAATCATACATCCAAAAATTATGAAGGAAACAATTCAAGGGGTACCAGGAAGTGCAGTGATGTTCCCAGGAGTGCGCACAGGCCGTTGAAAGCCGGTGATGTTTCTCCTGGGTCGACCACCAACATAGCTCTCCAATCGTCTGAACTGATCCCTTCTGACCAACCGTTCATCAATCATGGTGATGATCCTTCTCACATCCCTCCTTTCCTGAGAATTCCAGCGCTTAGGAGACCCAATCTTCGACGTATATCCTTCAACCGTAAGCGCTATCCATCCATAACCAGCTTCAAAGTATGATCCCCGAATTTCTGAAGTTCACTACACGCCATTAAGCAGTTTCGTTGAAGTTCACTGCGGTAAACAACTCCGAATGGTTTGCTGATGAGCGTATATTGTGAGTTAGCTGATTGAGATCGGGAAGAGTAAGCGTTGGAGGAGTGAGGTTGACACGCGTCTGATAAGATTCAACAGCCATCTGGATATCTTCAACACGTTCTTTGATCACGATGCGTCTAATGAAGATGAGAACTGACTTGATAAATTCACGTTGAACTTCAGTCGAGAATTGTCTCATACGACCCTGTACTTTGGCAAGGTACATGTCTTCGATGTCGTTGAGGGACAAATTCTCAAAGTCAGCTTCGGAGAATGCATAGTCCTGTTCATCTTGTCGTTTGACTATGATATTCTTTAAGAATGTGTAGTCCCACTTAGACTTGAAATCAATGTGTTTGATGGCCACGATGTCCTTAGAACTATACACTGCATGTTGAGACTTCTGAACCAGGCAGCTTCTGTAGTAGATTCTTCTTCGGCGTTCAGTCCAATGATGAATCCCATACAATGCATCTTGGTCGTATGCTTGCACGTTGTCAGAAAACAAGTGATTTGCACGTTCCTCGATAGCTATGCAGTTTGAGTAAATAGCCGCTGGGAATGGAAGAGTCAATGATGTAGCGTATTTTCGCGAACCATCGCTGCCGTGTAAGAGAAAATTCAGGTCTCTGTTAAAGAAGTATCGGAAGGGAATCCGTGGTTCGTCTGTTTGGCCAATGGTCGGTAAGGGGTTTGGTCTAATCGGTGTAGTATGGAGGGTTGTCCCGTTTTGTGAAGTCAATGTTTGCTTCCGGATTGAGCCAATCCATGTTGTTAGACATAGCTCGAGCGATGTTCTCAAGATGATATTCGACCTCGAGGACGCTTTCAGAGCTGTCTTTTAGAAGTTGAAATGCTTCATTCTTGATTCGCTTCAACTCAGATTTCGTCATTTTCTTCACATGGAACTTTTCTTGCAAAAGTTTTGCGTGCTCCAATGTAGAACCGTCTACCAATTCTTGACCTTCATCAGGGTAGGGAGTTTGATTGACAAGTGTGGAGAACCATTCAAACGCTTCGGTTTTATCGTCATCTAGCCATGATACGACTCCAGGCTGAGTCGTCTTCTTCTTCTTTTTGGAAGGCCTTGATGATGATACTGGTTTCTGCACTTGTTTGGGTGAGGTGGGTTGTTGTCGGGGCTCAAGGACCTCTTCATCGTCACCACCCGTATACTCAAAGTAATCACCTGTTTTATGAGTCAGGGGTGGTAACTCGGAATCGTCCCGAGGTTTATCAGTAGAAGACCGAGGTGGAGGAGACTTTTGTTGAGAAGAAGTTCGTGGTGGAGGAGGTGGCATAGAGGTAGATTTACCAGACTGCTTCTGACGTTTAGGTGCAGAATCCTTATCCTTATCATCGTCATCTCTTGGACGTTTGGGTTGATCGGCTGAATCTCATGCTTGCATGATGATCTGAGTTGAAAATCCAGTAGATGCTTGAAAAATTTAGCTTCATCCGAAGTAAACGTTCCCAGATCGCTTTGACATTTGTATCACCAAGTTTAGCCGATTAACTCAGATTTAGAGAGATCAGCTTCTTTGGCCATTGTATTTTTAACCAATGCTACGATGTTAGGGGTGAGTTGATCTGGAAAATAGTTTGCTCTAGTCACACCGGGGACAGTGTCGAAAGATTGTGAGTATGATTCTTGCTGTAAACAACTTTCCAGTTCCTTTTGGACTTTAGGAACGATATCCAGAAGGTACTTGTTAGTGTAACCTTCGATCATTTCGTTCAGTTCCTCTTTACGATGACTCTTCATGAACTTCTGAACAAATTCCCTTTCTTTCTCCATCTTGTCATGCTCGTCATACATATGCGGTATGTGATCAGCAAAGAAATTTAGCTTTTTGTAGAGCACGTTTTTCTTTCTGACTTGTTTGACAGCTTTGTGAATCCGCTTATGAGCTTGAGAAATCCAAGATCGAGGTGGTTTCTTCACAGATTTGGATGATGATTTTGGTTGATCTTTTTGAAGGTGGTGGTGATGAGTGAGATGAAGAATCTGATGAGGAGGGGACATGAGGAGACTTCGGGGTCCTTGGAGGTCACTGAAGGTTCCTCCTTTGAACGAGTGTGGACTGTTCTAGAAGAAATTGTCATCATAATCTTCTTCGTCATCATGTCCCGTTTTTAGCCTTTTCTTCCGCTTTAGCTTCTTCATCAGTTTCTTTCTCAGTCCATATTCTTTTCTGGTTCTCAATAAGATCAATAGACTCCTTCACAAGCGTTTGTTGTTGCACAAGAGTGGTGGCACCAGATCCCTTATCGGGTTGATTAACCGCATCAGGATCTGGTGAAGAGAGTGGACAGCACCACTTGATCCTCCGGGGCCACCCATTTGATCTTTTGCAAATTCTTCAGCCTTTTGAATTTGTCTAACTAATTTAAACTTCTTCCTGTATGATTGATCCAGTTGCTCTTCTTCTTCTTCAGAGCTTTCATCATAAGACTCAAGTACAGGAGTCTTTCCTTTTCCATGTTCAGCTATTGGACTTGTAGGTTTAGCTGCTGAGGAGGTTACGGTTGCAGTTTCAGAGTAGGTAATCTCTTCATCTGTGTCAGTACCTTCAGAGTCCTCGTCCACAAGCTTTCTTTGCGGTTCAGGGTTTGGGAATTGGGAGGGAGCTTCCTTAGATGGAAAAATCCTCTTTGAGGGAGGGTTCCTCTTGGGGAACTTCCTTTGACTCACAGTACTTGCCGTACTTCCTGCACTTCCTCTTTTGGTTCTCCTTACAGGTGTTCCAGAAGATTTTTCGTCGAGATGACCAACTTTGCCTTGTCTAACTGCTTCCAGATACCTTTTGTACGTTTCGAGCTTTCTGACATCTTCAGTTAGAAGGAAATCTGGTAGCACAGCACCTTGTTTCTTTGTAGACGTTTCCTTGATTCTGACAGATAGAATGGGTTCCGTCAACATGTCGTGATTGTCGGGGTCATTGAGCCTCTTGGGAATGTCAGGATGAAGTCCAAGTGCTCTCTGGATCAACAATTTAGTATATCTGATGTAGGGAATCTTTGAGCCAAGTTTGTTGAGAAATGACATCATGTCATCCCAAATCAGAGCTTCGATAGCGATGTGTTTCTTGTTGACCAATGCCCAGAATATTTGCAGTTCCATGAGCTTAGGGTGCTCATAGCCGCTGTCACGACCAGAAACAGACTTGGTGATGATCATGTAGAGAGTTCTCCAGGTTTGAGGAATACTCTTAAGCTCTACGTGAGAATGCTTGGTGATTACTCCTGTAGCCTCGTCATAACCGATATTGATTAAGAATTGGAGAGTGAGCTCTTCAGCAGGTGTGGCATATAGTTTGGTTGGATCGACATCAGGAATTAGGAGAACAGCCCTTAAGTCTGCAGGTGTAATGGTGACTTGTTTGTGATTCAGAGTCACCGTCACAGCAGTTTGTCCTTTGACCCTTTCCATAGTGTTCCAGAACTGTTGGATGTAGATCTCAGGAACAGTTGCAGAGTGTGAAAGCATGTTCTGATACGGATGAGTCCTCAGAATGTCAATAGCAATTAAACATGAAGATTCTGAGCAAGTGAGGGTGTCAAAGTCAACACGGAGATTATTCTTTCCTATCTTCATTGGATAGCCATGAGGATAGATATCAGCAATGGAGAGAACTTCAGGTGCATCCATATTCATTTGTTCAGCCATGTCGTGATCTGAAATAACATTAGCCAAAAGAACCAACATATCGAAAGACATAATGTTAGTCAACAGAAGGTCTTATTGTCTAGTTATTGAATGTACAGTGTCAATGATTGTTACGAGTCCTAAGTCACTTGTATATTCAATAGTCCAATGACGTCGTGAAATGTTTCGTGAGTTAGTTAACTTTAAGTTTTAAAGTTTATTTTATCACTTATTGTTCACAACATATCAAACGATTTAAGTTTATTAGTGACATTTTAGGATTCGTGATGATATGATTAGTTTATTTACAAGTTTGTACACGTAACAATTCATAACGAAGGTATGATCCAGGCTTATGCGTAGGATTGGTAAAGTTATGCGTAGACAGGAATGATATATGCGTAGGCGTAAACTTACGCGTAGGGTCTTTAACTTACGCGTAAGAAGTGTTACGCGTAGGAAAAAGAGGACCTTATGCGTAGAGCTTATGCGTAGGCATATATTAACCTTACGCGTAAGGCTACTCGTAAGAGTTGACCTTATGCGTAGAGGTCACTGTTTACGCATATCCTTCACAGGATACGCGTAGTCCCATATGTAGAACCTTATGCGTAGAAGCTACGCGTAGGATAATCTTACGCATAACAAGCTACGCGTAAGGTGATCCTTATGCGTCGATTAACAACAACCTTGATTCTGAATATTACGTGTTGCAAGCCTGAAATAAAGCATCATATCATCAATGTTTAACACATAACATTCATTTTATGACAGATCATAACACAATTGGACAGTTTAACAGTTTACGCGTAGAAACATACGCGTAGACTAAACCCTAATTCTACGCGTATGAATTTTAGCCATGGATTATGCACCAAAGTTTTTCTGGTATATCATAGATGTTGTGAGAGCATATTGACCAAGTTTTAACACTTAGTTTGCAGTGAATCAAAAATACCCAATTTTTAGAACATTAAACCCTAATTCCTAATTCTGAATCAATTAGGGTTTCTGGGTGGTTATAAGGCATGGATATCATCAATTCATCATCACATAAGCATAACACAACAATCTTTTTGACCAAAACACTTCACATTCGAAAATACCCCAATTCACACATAAACCCTAATTTTCAAAAACTTTAATTGTGTTTCTGGGTATGATTTAGGTGATAGAAATTGTGTATATCATTGATGTTTTACAAGACATTTTGACACAATCCTTTTAACCACAAACACCCATCTTGATCGAGTGTGTTCATACGCATATGCGTAGAACACAAAATCAAGCATAGATCAAAAATTTGACCGTTGGTTTTGTAAAAATCAAAACCTATGTTTTAAAAACATGTTAAGATCATAAAACCACTTACAAATTGATGATCAAAACACGGAAAAATTTCTTGAATGAATTTAGGCGTAGGATGTGTTAGGTTTAGAATAAATGTGAGAAGTAGTTAGGTGGGAGGTGTTTTATTAAAATAACTTTAGCATTTTGACAGTTTTGGTCCCTCCACCTTTTCCTTTTTCAAACAAAGCCTTTTAACTTCCATTTTGGTTACCAAACAAAGATTTTTGGAAAGAAACATGACAACACTCCCCCTCGACTTGAGAAAATAATGAAAGGTTATTAATTTAAGTCCGAGGAGTGTCTTTGAACCAGAAAATGTACCACCATTTGTAAAAGAATCAATCGAGATATGATAACATGCAAGTACACAGATGTTTTGAAACAGTTAAGAGATTATTTTCTCCCCCTCAACACTTGATCGGAAAAATACTGAATTTTGAAAGATTAAAGTGTTGACGGAAGAAATGTACTTGCCATGTTGAAAGAAAGATAGATTAGGAGAATATTTTTGTTGTTTTATCGGATTTTATATTTTTGTATTTTGTTTTTGAAAAATTATTTACAAAAGATGTTTTGGTGTTTGACAGGTTTTTAAGACTGTTTTAGGAGGTCATCCAATTCCTCTTGAGTCAAACACCTCATACCAATCCGGTGGACCAACTCATTAAACCTAGCGGGAGGCAAGGCTTTGGTGAGAAGATCTGCCAATTGGTATTCTGTACCCACAAAATATAATTCAACAGTACCCTGTTCCACGTGATCCTTGATGAAATGATATCGAAGATCGATGTGCTTTGATTTCGAGTGCTGAACTGAGTTGCACGAGATTGCAATGGCACTCCGATTGTCGCAGTACATCGGGATTCTGTCAAATACGTAACCATAGTCTTTGAGTTGTGTTCTCATCCAGATGACTTGAGCACAACATGCGGACATGGCTACATATTCTGCTTCGGTTGATGACAGCGATGTACAATCCTGCTTCTTCGATTGCCAAGACACCAGTTTATCACCAAGAAATTGTAAAGCTCCTGAAGTACTTTTCCGTGAGTCTAAGCATCCTGCGTGGTCAGCGTCTGAAAAGCGATTAGTTCAAAACCAGAATCCTTCGGATACCAGATCCCCAAGTTAATGGTTCCCTTGATGTATCGGAGGATTCTTTTAGCCTCAGAGAGGTGGGTTTCAGTTGGTCGCGACTGATAACGGGAGCATAGATAAACGGCAAAGACAATATCAGGTCTGCTAGCTGTTAGATACATGAGAGACCCAATAATACTTCGGTATTTGGTAGGGTCCACCAATTTCCCATGTAAATCAGCGTCTAGCTTCTTGGTATGAGCCATTGGTGTGGCATAGGTGTCACAGGTTTTCATTCCAAATTTGTTTAACAATTCAAGGGCATATTTGGACTGACTCAAGAAAATACCACGGGGTGATTGATGAACTTGTAGTCCTAGAAAGAACGTAAGTTCACCCATCATGGACATTTCAAAATTTTTCTTCATTAGTTTTGCAAAAGCGATTGAAAACTTTTTATGTGTAGACCCAAAAATGATGTCATCCACGTAAATTTGAACAATTAAGATGTGTGCCCCGTGATATTGTATAAAAAGAGTTGGGTCAACCGAGCCTTTGGTGAAATTATTGGCAATGAGGAAAGATGATAGCTTATCGTACCATGCCCGAGGGCTTGTTTGAGACCATAAAGAGCTTTGTTCAGTTTGTAAACATGGTTCGGGAACTCAGGATCAACGAATCCATCTGGTTGGCTGACATAGACCGTTTCTTTAAGTTGTCCATTGAGAAACGCAGTTTTGACATCCATCTGATAGACCGTCATATTCATATGAGCAGCGAACGCTAGAAATATCCGAACAGCCTCAAGACGAGCAACCGGAGCAAAAGATTCTTCAAAGTCTATTCCCTCTTCCTGACGATAACCCTTAGCAACTAGACGTGACTTGTTTCGGATGACGTTTCCTTCAGCATCCAATTTGTTTTTCCAAATCCATTTTAGACCAATGACGTAGACCCTTGTTGGTCTTTCAACCAGTTCCCATACTTCAAGACGTTTGAATTGGTTGAGTTCTTCTTGCATGGATTCAATCCAGTTGTCTTTTGTCATTGCGTCTTTAATGTTTTTAGGTTCAGATTGGCAGACAGTGAGTGCATAAATGCAATGTTCACCGTCTGTGTGAAGACGTTGTCTCGTAACGACTGGTTGATTCGGGTTGCCAATAATGTTTTCCAGAGGATGGTCTTTTGTCCATCTATGTGTAGAGGGTTGATGTTGGTATACATTGTGCAGATTCTGAGGATTCAAATGGTTTGTTGAAGATTCCGCGACATCTGGTGCAGCAGTCTCATTAGCAAACGGATTGAAGAACGCATTTGGATCAAAATCTGCAGGTGGGGGTATTTCATTCAGAATATCATCAGCTGGTTCATCATTGTTGGAAGCGGTGTGTTCAACTGTTGTGTTGGAGTCAACTGGTGTAGGTGCATCTTCAACAGTAGTTGTTGTAGCAGGTGTATCAGGTATAGGAATATTATCAGGTTGTGCAGCGGAAACAGCGGATACACCTGGAGCACGTTCATCAATATCGTCACAGAACAGAGGAGCAAATAACCTTTCCATTTGTTGACGAGTTAGCTGAGGGCTTTCTTCAGCTGATGATGGGGTTTGAGGGAAGTTTAAACGGTTGTGACCGGGTTCTAAGCTGTTATACTCAGAAGCCATTTCTGTAAGTTCATCGAAATGAGCATGAATCGTTTCCATCACCTGTTTTGTACGACGATTCCAGATTCGGAAACCTTTGGAATTATCACAGTATCCGATAAAGACTCCAATGTCAGCTTTGGCTTTGAGCTTTCCAAAGTCATCACGATCATTATTCGGATAGCAAAGAGATCCAAATACATGAAAGTGTTTTAGATTCGGTTTTCTGTTATGGACGAGCTCGAAAGGTGTTTTGTTGTGGCGTTTTGTAATCATAGAACGGTTTTGAGTATAGCATGCAGTAGATACAGCTTCTGCCCATAAGTAATCTGGAAGTTTAGCATTGATTAACATTGTTCTTGCAGCTTCCACTAACGTTCGGTTTCGTCTTTCAACAACTCCGTTTTGTTCAGGTGTACGTGCAATAGATGTTTGATGCTGAATTCCCACTTTCTCATAGAATTCACGAAGGGTTTTGTTAACAAATTCAGTTCCTTTGTCTGTTCTGATGATTCTGACGGTGTTGCGGAGCTGAACCTGTATTTTTGTGAGAAAGGTGATGATCATTTGTGGAGCTTGGTCTTTGCTACGAAGAAAGTAGACCCAAGTCCATCGTGAGTAGTCATCAACAATTACTAAGATGTAGCGTTTGCCATTGATCGTTTGCACACGCATCGGGCCACACAAATCCATGTGAAGAAGATGAAGCACATGCTGAGAGCTGTGTTCCACCTTTGAAGGAAAATGAGCACGAGTGCTTTTCCCTTGTTCACAAGCTGAGCAAAGGTGATCTTTTGAATACCGGAATCGTGGGAGTCCTTCAACTAGTTTGTGTCGAGCAAGGTTGGTGATGGTTTGAAAGTTTAGATGTGAGAGACGACGGTGCCATAGCCAGGATTTTGTTGATGTTGCCTTAGAAAGTAAGCAAATGGGAGAGGAAGCAACCATGTCTTGCATAGAGATAGTGTAGAGACTAGAATTACGCGAGCCAGACATAAGGTCATTTCCTTGTAGATCACGAATGAAACAAGTTTTCTCCCTGAAAGCAACCTCCAAATCTCCATCACAAAATTGACCTACTGAAAACAGATTGTGACCGAGGCCTTCCACATAGTAAACCCTGCTAATTTCGATGTTCCCATTGACATAGTCTCCGTAGCCCATGATAGCTGCGAAGTGATCATTCCCGAACCTGACAGTGCCAATGAACTTTGCAATAAAGTTTGATAACAGTTTAAGATTGCCTGTCATGTGTCGGGAACATCCGCTATCAACAATCCAGAGAATGATCTGTATCACCTGCATTACACACAGACGACACAGATGGAATAGAAGTAGATTTGGAACCCGAAATGTTAGAGGGTTCCATAGCAGTTATAGTAGATATACACACATCAATAGCTTTAGGTATCCACTTAAATCCTAGTGTGTTATATATCCATTTCTGCCATCTATAACTACTCTTAGCTTTAGTCTTAGTGAATTCACTAGGTGGTACTACATTCCTAGGAGGTGAAACTGGAGCTACAGGGACAGCAATGCGTTTCTTAGAATCTAAAGATGGCGGTCTACCAAGCACAGACTTAGAAAGATTAGTGGGCCTAGAGGTATTCCGGTTCTTAGGATTCCTTAAACGAGAGATGATAGCTTTAGCAACACATTTATCATGGCAATCAGAATTCATACTTTTACGACAAATATCACAAGGTGCATCAGACTGAATATCAAAAGTACTTAACGGTTTAGCATTCGTTACATCACTATTTCTATTACATTTGCCAGACGCAATATCTATAGTGGAGGCAACGTGAGTCTTATTCATAGTCCTAGGGTGTTCTTCTACTTTAGCATTCTTGATTGATCTTTTCTTAGGTCGCAACTTCCTATTCTTCGATTGAGTGCTCTTAGGCTGTGAAGTGCGGACGTTTGGAAAAGGCTCAACTATTCCTGTTTCAGTAGAAGGAAGCACGTTAGCTACTTGTGATTTGGCAGTAGAGATTCTAGGTGCATGAGTACTAAGTGTTACGGGGGCTAATCTCTTAATGATTGTTGGCGGAAGTTGTTCATACTTTCCTAACATTCCTCTTAACTTGATGATAGTGTGAATCAGATCTTGATTTTCAGACCGAACATTTCCAGCAAAATGCATAACTTCTTTAGTGTGTGCAAGATAATGATCAAGTTCATTTGATGCTTCATCACGAGTCTTTTTGAGTAAATCAAATATGACACCATATTCCTTTTTAACTTTTACAAGTTCTTGTTCATATTTTGAGATTTGACACTTAAAAGACACGTTTTGATCATCCAGTTGCTCAATTTTAGAATCAGAAGGTTTTGCACGCAACTGGTTGATTTTGTGTTGAAAAGCAAGTTGTTGATCGTGAATATCTTTTTGACACCAATTAAGACGACGTATTGCATTTGAAAGTTCGTTTGACAATCGTTTGTTTTCAACTGTTAAGGACTCGATCTGAAGCACATTATCAGTGTTCTCAACATTTACCACCGAAGCAACAGTATCAGCAGAGATATTATCAAATGCATATGACAACGAATTCAATAACACAACATTTTGAACATCAGCACAGATAACATCTTCCAAGAGTCGATCAACATCTTTTCTCAACAGTTTCTTTTTGCGTTTAGTGTTAGAAATAGATGTTTCTGTTTTCTCGAAAACGTTTTTCATCACCCCAAGTTCCTTATGAAAATCCTTTTCCCAGGCAATTGCACAACTTTTCAAGTTTTTAACATTAGGTAAAAGATTTTTCTGAAAAATGTCTCTTTGTTCTCGCGCCAGAGGCGATTGAAAATGTTCAACTTTGATTTCAGATCGATATTCTATCTCATGTTGTAAAATTTTGAGGTCAGCCATGAAAATGTCAAAATATCGAAGAATTTTTCGATTTTCAGGTTGTGAGTTTACTTCACTAATGGAAGGTAAAGGACCATAAGTTTGTGCAAAGTCTGTTTTGGGATTAACAATAGAAGACTCAGGTGTTTTGATGATAACTCTTGGTGTGTTAGAAGAATCCGTTGGTGTGACGAAAGTGACCGGTTTTGAATAATTAAAAGGTTTGTTGTAAACAACAGTTTTTAATTTTGATCGACTCTCGTCTTCTGCATCTAATTCCTCTTGACGATGATATTCAACAACATTCATAACAGAATTATCAATTTTATATTGTGCACTGGAAACTTCAGGATTTGGTTTGAATGCTTTGGTTGAAAGCTTAGGTTTGTAATCAGCAAGATTCGGTCCATATCCATTTGGATTTGGTTTTAAAGTAAACTTTTCAATGGCTGTGACCGACTCGCCATGTTTGTAAACAACAGTTTTAAACTCTTTAAGTTTGTTTTGCAAGCCGATGATTTCTTCAAGATGATCATCTATTCGTTTCGTTGAATGCTTTTTGTATGCAGAGAACTGTTTTTGACAATTTAACAACTCAGCCTTAGCTTTTTGATTTTCCAAGGTGAGAGCGTTAATTTGCTTTTTATGTTCATGTTTCAGTTGTTCTATTTCAGACAACAAAGCATTCTTCGAAGCGGCTAGATCACGCATCTGTCGTTCTAAATATTTTTCGTTTTGATAAGATTTGGCAAAGGCTGCTTCAAAACCGTTTTCACGTTTTTCTTGAGTTTTGAAAAAGTTGAGTTGCTTTTGTAAACATTCAAAATCCTTTGTTAACAGTGCATTTTTACTTTTCAAGTCCTGATTAATGGCACGACATTCTTCCACTATGGTTTGTTGGTCTTGTATTAAACGAGCAAAATCTGGATGAGGCAAAAGGTCGGCGTGTTCAATGTGAGTCACAACATGATCATTACTGAGATCCTCAAGTATAACCACGGAGTCAATTTGATTATCAAGGGAAACCGGTTGGTCATCTTGATCGTCAAATATAACTACGGGGTCTAGTTGAAAATCGTCGGAATGAGATGTGGACGACTCATTTTGAACATTCTGAGCCTTGCCGGATTCAGATGTTGGCGGAGATATGAGATCAGAGATAAATATGGTTTGTTCGGGTACCTGAGACAAGCCATCAGTGTCATACACTGGGCCTGTGTCACTCATGTGTAACGCCTGCATATTAGCCATCAACATAACAGCTGCATTGGCCTGCAAGTCCTCCATATCATCATCTGAGTCAGCATTTGCCATAAAGCTCTGTTCTTTGTCTGTGAGAGTTCCACCAGCTTCATCCTTAAGAGCCAAAAGAAGAGCCTCTTTGAAATAAGCACTGCCCCTAGTCCTTGGCTTTGGGCATGCATTAGCCAGGTGTCCCTTCTCATTGCAGTTGTAGCATCGAAGACCATTCAACCCATCTTGAGCATTTCCCTGTTCCACCACTTGAGCTCTGTTGTTATTCCTACCCACAGCATTAAACCCTTGACCACCGCCCATCTGACGACCATAATCACGATTCTGAACTTCAACACGTCCATTGTTCACAACAGCTTGAGTCCGTGTGTTAGATGAGGAACGAATACGATTGTTGGATTTGTTGGTGTAACGGCTAAAAGCATTAGCAATCATCACAAATCCTTGTTGCAATGCTTCGAACGGATCGATTTCCTCAGTCGCTTCACTGACATATGCTTGAGCATTGTTGCTGTATGGAACCAATTGATTTTGTTGAGGTTGTTGTTGTGAAGGTGTGTTTGAAGCATTTGGTTGAGTTGCTGGTTGAGGAGAATAACTGTTTTGAGCATATAAGGCAAGTTGTTGTTGATTTTCCGGATGTGTTGGTGGAGCAATTTGAGCACGGAGAATCCTTTCCCAATCAACTTCCTTTTCATGAGGTTTCAAGTAATCGTACAACAATCCGTAGGTAGACTGATGCATGTTCTTCGCTTGACGGAGAAAAATGACATACTTCTCCCATTCAGGACCAAGACTACTTAGGAACTTAGTATTCACTGCAATTCTTGGCATGATGATGTTGTGTTTATCCAAATCATTGATGATGTCTGAAAATCGGTGATGATAAGACTCTAGTGTCTCTCCAGGTTCAATCATGAAGTGTTCATAAGCCAAGTAAATTTTGGATTCCAAATCCTCCTGATTGAGTACAGATCCTTCCATAAGAAGACGAATATGATCCCACATTTTTTGTGCAGTCTTTTGAGCATCAACACTACGAAGAATTGGGTTTGGTAATCCTAAAAGGATGTATTCCATGGCAAGCTCATCAGCTTCATAGTGTAGAAGTTCTTGAGGATTCAAGTCTGCAACAGTAGCAATGTTTGTTTGTTCATCTCTTGGTGGAATGGCATTTGGATCTCCGGGTACAATGATAGTAGGCATCTCAAATGGACCTTCTAAGATAACCTTCTTTAAGAACTTTCCATGTGGCTTCTTCAGATCACAAAACCTAAAGAACCTTATCACCCATTGATCGTAGTTTCCTGGAGTGAGCATTGGAGGTCTATCAAGTGATCCAGCCTCATGAATTGATTGTTGGCTGCTTAAAGCTTCACACATCTTTGCAAACCAAGTGGGTTCCTTCATAGTGTTCCTTGATGGATGTTGATTGAATTCATTTGTGTACGGTTGAACTTGAGGACTTGGTGGTGGTTGAACCATTTGAGGTTGTGGATTTGCAGCAAGTTGTGGAGTATGTTGTTGATTAAATTGTTGTTGATAAATTGCTTGTTGTTGATTCCATTGCTGATGTTGTGGACTTAGTTGTTGTTGTCGTTGAGGATAAGTGTAAGGGAAATAGTTAGAGTATGGTGGTTGTGACATGTTGATAAACTTGTGTTGGTAAAAATGGATCTTTGTAGTCGAATGAACCTTTGTTGATGAAGTGTCCTTAGGCGTAGAAAAGACAAGAACCAAGTAGCACTTATGCGTAAAAACACCAAAAGTTACGCGTAACAATGAGGAGTTACGCGTAGGTTTTAGCTTACGCGTAAGTAGGATAAAAGCACTAAAGTTATGCGTAGACAAAAGTTAGGCGTAGAACGTAGGATTACCTTATGCGTAGACCTAATTTACGGTAACATCTTATGTAATTTCTACCGTAAGCTTACTTATGCGTAATTTTAGGGTTTTTGCCCAAATGATCTTTTACACTTCACAGTGCAAAAGATATCCAAAGTCGACGTATTTTCAGACTTATCCAAGTAAGAAAACACGGAATAAACAGAAAAATGAAGATCAAACCAAGGAAAAATCTTACGCGTAATTTTAGGGTTTCATACGCGTAGGTTACATTTGATTTTGCCCAAATGTGTTAAACCAGTTTTTGTGTGATGAAATAGCTTCAATAACAAAATACAAAAAGTGTGAATTTGATGTACCAAAACTGCTAAACGGGTTATGCGTAGAAATACACACGAACAAAAACAAGCTTAAAAACGTTCCAAAAACAATGATGTTTTTGCCAAAAACAGTATTTTAACACCTCAAACATTGAAAGTACAAGAATCTTGGATGTGTAAAAAACTTTTTAAGATAACCAAGGTTGCGTTATTACGCGTAAGACCAAAAACCAAAAAACTTCAAAAACAAACGAGTACACCCAACTATTTGGCGATTGATACCACTGTTAGGTCACTTTTACAACACATCGATAACAAGTATAACACACAACACGAAATAATAATACGGTTTATAAGGAAAGAGAATAACTTGAACAACCAACCTTCAAATGAAGGTTTACATAAGATATTTATAGGAGGGAAGCTAGGGCAACACTCCTAGTTCCTTCCTATCCTTAAAGCTTATGGCCTTCTAATAAGCCAATCATTGATATAAATACTTGACCTTTATAAAAGGGCCAAGCTTACGAGAACATTGATACATTAATGGAACATGAATCAAGTTTTCTTTTCACAGGGTCGTTGTGATGGAGCTTGCTTTCATCTACAAGCAATATAATGTCCGTATATCTCTATGCAAGACATGGTTTGTTGTGTGGTTTTACTTGTTCAATCGCCATCTCTTATGTAGAAGGCTTCTTAACTTCAAAAGTAAAAATAGTGGCACCTCAATCACCATCTCGACACAACTAGTGGGTGTACTCGTTTGTTTTTGAAGTTTTTGGTTTAAGGTCTTACGCGTAAAGATAACGCATTTTGGTTATCTTTAAAAACTCAATTTACACTTTTAATCCAAGATTCTTGTACTTTCAATGTTTTACGGTGTTAAAATACTTGTTTTTGGCAAAAAGTTTCAAACTTTACGCGTGGATTTGCGTTTTTAAGCTTGTTTTTTTCGAAAAATGGGTGTCACGCGTAACCCGTTCGCCATCAAAATTCACACTTTTGTGTTCTTTGGTACTATTGAAGCTATTCCATAACAAACATCTGTTTAGAACACATTTGGGCAAAATCAAAGTTACGAGTAATCCTACGCGTATCAAAACCCTAAATTTACGCGTAAGATTTTTCCTTGGTTTGATCTTCATTTTCCTGGTTTATTCCGTGTTTTCTTACTTGGATAAGTCTGAAAATCCGTCGACTTTGGATATCTTTTGCACTGTGAAGTGTAAAAGATCATTTGGGCAAAAACCTTAAAATTACGCATAAGCATAAGTCTTTACGCGTAGAAATCACCAAAGATTCACTTTACGTTTAAACTTAGGTCTACGCATAAGGTAATCCTACGCCTAACTTTCTACGCCTAACTTTTGTCTACGCATAACTTTAGTGCTTTTGATCCTACTTACGCAAGCTAAAACCTAAACTCCTCATTGTTACGAGTAACTTTTGGTGTTTTTACGCATAAGTGCTACTTGGATCTTGTCTTTTCTACGCCTAAGGACACTTCATCAACAAAGGTTCATTCGACTACAAAGATCCATTTTACCACACAAGTTTATCAACATGTCACAACCACCATACTCTAACTATTTCCCTTACACTTATCCTCAACGACAACAACATCTAAGTCCACAACATCAGCAATGGAATCAACAACAAGCAATTTATCAACAACAATTTAATCAACAACATACTCCACAACTTGCTGCAAATCCACAACCTCAAATGGTTCAACCACCACCAAGTCCTCAAGTTCAACCTTACACAAATGAATTCAATCAACATCCATCAAGGAACACTATGAAGGAACCCACTTGGTTTGCAAAGATGTGTGAAGCTTTAAGCAGCCAACAATCAATTCATGAGGCTGGATCACTTGATAGACCTCCAATGCTCACTCCAGGAAACTACGATCAATGGGTGATAAGGTTCTTTAGGTTTTGTGATCTAAAGAAGCCACATGGAAAGTTCTTAAATAAGGTTATCTTGGAAGGTCCATTTGAGATGCCTACTATCATTGTACCCGGAGATCCAAATGCCATTCCACCAAGAGATGAACAAACAAACATTGCTACTGTTGCAGACTTGAATCCTCAAGAACTTCTACACTATGAATCTGATGAGCTTGCCATGGAATACATCCTTTTAGGATTACCAAACCCAATTCTTCGTAGTGTTGATGCTCAAAAAACTGCAGAGAAAATGTGGGATCACATTCGTCTTCTTATGGAAGGATTCTGACTCAATCAAGAAGATTTGGAATCCAAAATTTACTTGGCTTATGAATACTTCATGATTGAACCTCGAGAGACACTAGAGTCTTATCATCACCGATTTTCAGACATCATCAATGATTTGGATAAACACAACATCATCATGCCAAGAATTGCAGTGAATACTAAGTTCCTAAGTAGTCTTGGTCCTGAATGGGAGAAGTATGTCATTTTTCTTTTCTCCTTCTCGTCAAGCTAAGAACATGCATCAGTCTACCTACGGATTGTTGTACGATTACTTGAAGCCTCATGAAAAGGAAGTTGATCGGGAAAGGATTCTCCGTGCTCAAAATGCTTCACCCACACATCCGGAAAATCAACAACTTGCCTTATATGCTCAAACAAAATTATTCTCCTCAACCAGCAACTCAACCAACTGCTTCAAACACCACCTCAAACGATCAAGCAATCAACCTCAACAAAATCAATTGGTTCCCTACAGCAACAATGATCAAGCATATAATGAGGAATCCGATCCGCTCGAAGCATTGCAACAAGGATTTGCTATGATTGCTAATGCTTTTAGCTGTTATACCAACAAATCCAACAACCGATTCGCTTCCTCATCTAACACAAAGGAATCGCTGCCGTTGTAAACAATGGACGTTGAAGTTCAGAATCGCAGGTTATGGTCGTCCGATGGCGGTGGTCAAGGGTTTAATGCCGGGTAGGAATAACAATGAGCTCAAGTGGTGGAATCAAAGGAAATGCTCGGCATGGGTTGAATGGTCTTCGATGCTACAACTGCAATGAGAAGGGACACCTGCTAATGCATGCCCAAAGCCAAGGACTAAGGGCCTTATTTCAAAGAAGGCTCTTCTTTCCGCTCTTAAGGATGAAGCTGGTGGAACTCTCACGACAAAGAACGAGCTTTATGGCAAATGCCGACTGAATGATGATATGGAGGCCTTGCAGGCCAATGCAGCTGTTATGTTGATGGCTAATATGCAGGAGTTACACATGAGTGACACAGGCCCAGGTTATGACACCGATGGCTTGTCTCACCCTAACAAACCATATTTATCTCCGATCTCATATCTCCGCCAACATCCGAATCCGCAAGGCTCGAATGTCAAATGAGTCGTCCACAATTCATTCCGACGATTTTCAACTAGACCCCGTAGTTATATTTGACGATCAAGATGACCAAACGGTTTCCCTTGATAATCAAATTGACTCGGTGGTTATACTTGAGGATCTCAATAATGATCATGTTGTGACTCACAATGAACATGCCGAACTTTTGCCTCATCCAGATTTTGCTCGTTTAATACAAGACCAACAAACCATAGTGGAAGAATGTCTTGCAATTAATCAGGACTTGAAAAGTAAAAATGCACTGTTAACAAAGGATTTTGAATGTTTACAAAAGCAACTCAACTTTTTCAAAACTCAAGAAAAACGTGAAAACGGTTTTGAAGCAAAATTTGCCAAATCTTATCAAAACGAAAAATATTTAGAACCATTGATGCGTGATCTAGCAGCTTCGAAGAATGCTTTGTTTTCTGAAATAGAACAACTGAAACATGAACATAAAAAGCAAATTAACGCTCTCACCTTGGAAAATCAAAAAGCTAAGGCCGAGTTGTTAAATTGTCAAAAACAGTTCTCTGCATACAAAAAGCATTCAACGAAACGAATAGATGATCATCTTGAAGAAATCATCGGCTTGCAAAACAAACTTAAAGAGTTTAAAACTGTTGTTTACAAACATGGCGAGTCGGTCACAGCCATTGAAAAGTTTACTTTAAAACCAAATCCAAATGGATATGGACCGAATCTTGCTGATTACAAACCTAAGCTTTCAACCAAAACATTCAAACCAAATCCTGAAGTTTCCAGTGCAGAATATAAAATTGATAATTCTGTTATGAATGTTGTTGAATATCATCGTCAAGAGGAATTAGATGCAGAAGACGAGAGTCGATCAAAATTAAAAACTGTTGTTTACAACAAACCTTTTAATTATTCAAAACCGGTCACTTTCGTCACACCAACGGATTCTTCTAACACACCAAGAGTTATCATCAGAACACCTGAGTCTTCTATTGTTAATCCCAAAACAGACTTTGCACAAACTTATGGTCCTTTACCTTCCATTAGTGAAGTAAACTCACAACCTGAAAATCGAAAAATTCTTCGATATTTTGACATTTTCATGGCTGACCTCAAAATTTTACAACATGAGATAGAATATCGATCTGAAATCAAAGTTGAACATTTTCAATCGCCTCTGGCGCGAGAACAAAGAGACATTTTTCAGAAAAATCTTTTACCTAATGTTAAAACCTTGAAAAGTTGTGCAATTGCCTGGGAAAAGGATTTTCATAAGGAACTTGGGGTGATGAAAAACGTTTTCGAGAAAACAAAAACATCTATTTCTAATACTAAACGTAAAAAGAAACTGTTGAGAAAAGATGTTGATCGACTCTTGGAAGATGTTATCTGTGCTGATGTTCCAAAATGTTGTGTTATTGAATTCGTTGTCATATGCATTTGATAATATCTCTGCTGATACTGTTGATTCTGTGGTAAATGTTGAGAACACTTATAATGTGCTTCAGATCGAGTCCTTAACAGTTGAAAACAAACGATTGTCAAACGAACTTTCAAATGCAATACGTCGTCTTAATTGGTGTCAAAAAGATATTCACGATCAACAACTTGCTTTTCAACACAAAATCAACCAGTTGCGTGCAAAACCTTCTGATTCTAAAATTGAGCAACTGGATGATCAAAACGTGTCTTTTAAGTGTCAAATCTCAAAATATGAACAAGAACTTGTTAAAGTTAAAAAGGAATATGGTGTCATATTTGATTTACTCAAAAAGACTCGTGATGAAGCATCAAATGAACTTGATCATTATCTTGCACACACTAAAGAAGTTATGCATTTTGCTGGAAATGTTCGGTCTGAAAATCAAGATCTGATTCACACTATCATCAAGTTAAGAGAAATGTTAGGAAAGTATGAACAACTTCCGCCAACAATCATTAAGAGATTAGCCCCCGTAACACTTAGTACTCATGCACCTAGAATCTCTACTGCCAAATCACAAGTAGCTAACGTGCTTCCTTCTACTGAAACAGAATAGTTGAGCCTTTTCCAAACGTCCGCACTTCACAGCCTAAGAGCACTCAATCGAAGAATAGGAAGTTGCGACCTAAGAAAAGATCAATCAAGAATGCTAAAGTAGAAGAACACCCTAGGACTATGAATAAGACTCACGTTGCCTCCACTATAGATATTGCGTCTGGCAAATGTAATAGAAATAGTGATGTAACGAATGCTAAACCGTTAAGTACTTTTGATATACCTTGTGATATTTGTCATAAAAGTATGAATTCTGATTGCCATGATAAATGTGTTGCTAAAGCTATCATCTCTCGTTTAAGGAATCCTAAGAACCGGAATACCTCTAGGCCCACTAATCTTTCTAAGTCTGTGCTTGGTAGACCGCCATCTTTAGATTCTAAGAAACGCATTGCTGTCCCTGTAGCTCCAGTTTCACCTCCTAGGAATGTAGTACCACCTAGTGAATTCACTAAGACTAAAGCAAAGAGTAGTTATAGATGGCAGAAATGGATATATAACACACTAGGATTTAAGTGGATACCTAAAGCTATTGATGTGTGCATATCCACTATAACTGCTATGGAACCCTCTAACATTTCGGGTTCCAAATCTACTTCTATTCCATCTGTGTCGTCTGTGTGTAATGCAGGTGATACAGATCATTCTCTGGATTGTTGATAGCGGATGTTCCCGACACATGACAGGGAATCTTAAACTGTTATCAAACTTTATTGCAAAGTTCATTGGCACTGTCAGGTTCGGGAATGATCACTTCGCAGCTATCATGGGCTACGGAGACTATGTCAATGGGAACATCGAAATTAGCAGGGTTTACTATGTGGAAGGCCTCGGTCACAATCTGCTTTCAGTAGGTCAATTTTGTGATGGAGATTTGGAGGTTGCTTTCGGGAGAAAAAACTTGTTTCATTCGATCTACAAGGAAATGACCTTATGTCTGGCTCGCGTAATTCTAGTCTCTACACTATCTCTATGCAAGACATGGTTGCTTCCTCTCCCATTTGCTTACTTTCTAAGGCAACATCAACAAAATCCTGGCTATGGCACCGTCGTCTCTCACATCTAAACTTTCAAACCATCACCAACCTTGCTCGACACAAACTAGTTGAAGGACTCCCACGATTCCGGTATTCAAAAGATCACCTTTGCTCAGCTTGTGAACAAGGGAAAAGCACTCGTGCTCATTTTCCTTCAAAGGTGGAACACAGCTCTCAGCATGTGCTTCATCTTCTTCACATGGATTTGTGTGGCCCGATGCGCGTGCAAACGATCAATGGCAAACGCTACATCTTAGTAATTGTTGATGACTACTCACGATGGACTTGGGTCTACTTTCTTCGTAGCAAAGACCAAGCTCCACAAATGATCATCACCTTTCTCACAAAAATACAGGTTCAGCTCCGCAACACCGTCCGAATCATCAGAATGCACAAAGGAACTGAATTTGTTAACAAAACCCTTCGTGAATTCTATGAGAAAGTGGGAATTCAGATCAAACATCTATTGCACGAACACCTGAACAAAACGGAGTTGTTGAAAGACGAAACCGAACGTTAGTGGAAGCTGCAAGAACAATGTTAATCAATGCTAAACTTCCAGATTACTTATGGGCAGAAGCTGTATCTACTGCATGCTATACTCAAAACCGTTCTATGATCACAAAACGCCACAACAAAACACCTTTTGAGCTTGTCCATAACTATAAACCGAACCTCAAACACTTTCATGTATTTGGATCCCTTTGCTATCCTAATAATGATCGTGATGACTTTGGAAAGCTCAAAGCCAAAGCTGATATTGGAGTCTTTATTGGATACTGTGACAATTCTAAAGGTTTCCGAATCTGGAATCGTTGAACTAAGGAGGTAATGGAAACGATTCATGCTCATTTCGATGAACTTACGGAAATGGCTTCTGAGTATAACAGCTTAGAACCCGGTCACAACCGCTTAAACTTCCCTCAAACCCCATCATCACTGAAGAAAGCCCTCTTACTCGTCCAACAAATGGAAAGGTTATTTGCTCCTCTGTCCTGTGACGATATTGATGAACGTGCTCCAGGTGTATCCGCTGTTTCCGCTGCACAACCTGATAATATTCCTATACCTGATACACCTGCTACAACAACTACTGTTGAAGATGCACCTACACCAATTGACTCCAACACAACAGTTGAACACACCGCTTCCAACAATGATGAACCAGCTGATGATATTCTGAATGAAATACCCCCACCTGCAGATTTTGATCCAAATGCGTTCTTCAATCCGTTTGCTAATGAGACTGCTGCACCAGATGTCGCGGAATCTTCAACAAACCATTTGAATCCTCAGAATCTGCACAATGTATACCAACATCAACCCTCTACACATAGATGGACAAAAGACCATCCTCTGGCTAACATTATTGGCAACCCAAATCAACCAGTATCGTTACGATTCGACAACGTCTTCACTTAGATGGTGAACATTGCATTTATGCACTCACCGTCTGCCAATCTGAACCTAAAAACATCAAAGACGCAATGACAAAAGACAACTGGATTGAATCCATGCAAGAAGAACTCAACCAATTCAAACGTCTTGAAGTATGGGAACTGGTTGAAAGACCAACAGGAGTCTACGTCATTGGTCTAAAATGGATTTGGAAAACAAAATTGGATGCTGAAGGAAATGTCATCCGAAACAAGTCACGTCTAGGTGCTAAGGGTTATCGTCAGGAAGAGGGAATAGACTTTGAAGAATCTTTTGCTCCGGTTGCTCGTCTTGAGGCTGTTCGGATATTTCTAGCATTCGCTGCTCATATGAATATGACGGTCTATCAGATGGATGTCAAAACTGCGCTTCTCAATGGACAACTTAAAGAAACGGTTTATGTCAGCCAACCAGATGGATTCGTTGATCCTGAGTTTCCGAATCACGTCTACAAATTGAACAAAGCTCTTTATGGTCTCAAACAAGCCCCTCGGGCATGGTACGATAAGCTATCATCTTTCCTCATTGCCAATAATTTCACCAAAGGTTCGGTTGACCCAACTCTTTTTATACAATATCACGGGAACATATCTTAATTGTTCAAATTTACGTGGATGACATCATTTTTGGGTCTACACATAAAAAGTTTTCAATCGCTTTTGCAAAACTAATGAAGAAAAATTTTGAAATGTCCATGATGGGTGAACTTACATTCTTTCTAGGACCACAAGTTCATCAATCACCCCGTGGTATTTTCTTGAGTCAGCCCAAATATGCCCTTGAATTGTTAAACAAATTTGGAATGAAAACCTGTGACACCTATGCCACACCAATGGCTCATACCAAGAAGCTAGACGCTGATTTACATGGGAAATTGGTGGACCCTACAAAATACCGTAGTATTATTGGGTCTCTCATGTATCTAACAGCTAGCAGACCTGATATTGTCTTTGCCGTTTATCTATGCTCCCGTTATCAGTCGCGACCAACTGAAACCCACCTCTCTGAGGCTAAAAGAATCCTCCGATACATAAAGGGAACCATTAACTTGGGGATCTGGTATCCGAAGGATTCTGGTTTTGAACTAATCGCTTTTTCAGACGCTGACCACGCAGGATGCTTAGACTCACGGAAAAGCACTTCAGGAGCTTTACAATTTCTTGGTGATAAACTGGTGTCATGGCAATCGAAGAAGCAGGATTGTACATCGCCGTCATCAACCGAAGCAGAATATGTAGCCATGTCCG
Organism: Chrysanthemum makinoi; assembly: GCA_910596185.1. Classification (NCBI taxonomy): domain Eukaryota; kingdom Viridiplantae; phylum Streptophyta; class Magnoliopsida; order Asterales; family Asteraceae; genus Chrysanthemum; species Chrysanthemum makinoi. The sequence continues at coordinate 49,837,771 of OU343225.1, forward strand.
CATGTTGTGCTCAAGTCATATGGATGAGAACACAACTCAAAGACTATGGTTACGTATTTGACAGAATCCCGATGTATTACGACAATCGGAGTGCCATTGCAATCTCGTGCAACTCAGTTCAGCACTCGAAATCAAAGCACATCGATATTCGATATCATTTCATCAAGGATCACGTGGAACAGGGTACTGTTGAATTATATTTTGTGGGTACAGCCTTGCCTCCCGCTAGGTTTAATGAGTTGGTCCACCGGATTGGTATGAGGTGTTTGACTCAAGAGGAATTGGATGATCTCCTAAAACAGTCTTAAAAACCTGTCAAACACCAAATTCTCTTTTGTAAATAATTTTTCAAAAACAAAATACAAAAATATAAAATCCGATAAAACAACAAAAATATTCTCCTAATCAATATTTCTTTCAACATTGCAAGTACATTTCTTCCGTCAACACTTTAATCTTTCAAAATTCAGTATTTTTCCGATCAAGTGTTGAGGGGGAGAAAATAATCTTTTAACTGCTTCAAAACATCTGTGTACTTGCATGTTATCTTATCTCGGTTGAATCTTTTACAAATGGTGGTACATTTCCTGGTTCAAAGACACTCCTCGGACTTTAATTAATAACCTTTCATTATTTTCTCAAGTCGAGGGGGAGTGTCGTCAAGTTTCTTTCCTAAAATCTTCATTTGGTAACCAAAATGGAAGTTAAAAGGCTTTGGATTTGAAAATAAAAAGGTGGAGGGACCAAAACTGTCAAAAACCACAAAGTTAATTTTGATAAAACACCCCACCTAACACTTTCACCTCACATTTATTACCAACACCTAAAAGATCCTACGCGTAGAAATTGTTTAACAAATCCGTGCATTGGATCAACAATTTGTAAGTGGTTTTATGATCTCAACATGTTTTTAAACATAGGTTTTGATTTTGATATAAATCCAACGGTCAAATCTTGATCTATGCTTGATTTAGTGTTCTACGCATTGCGTATGAACGCTAAATCAAGAATGGACGTTTGAGGTTAAAAGATTGTGTCAAAATGTTCTTTTACATCTATATGTTCATTACCCAAACATCCCCAGATACACGAATTGATAACTTTCAAACATTAGGGTTCTTATGGTTGAATTGGGTATTTTGAATGTGAAGTGTTTTGGTTAAAAAGATTGTTGGGTTATGCTCTTGTTGTTATGAATTGATATTTCCAAAGTTTATAGCCACCCAGAAACACTAATTGGTCATCAATTGAAATTAGGGTTTAAAGTTCTAAACTTTGGGTATTTTTGATTCTCAAAATTAAGTGTTAAACTTGGTCTTACATACTCACAACATGTCTTTAACATACCAGAAAAACTTTGGTGCATAATCTATGGCTAAAACTCATACGCGTAGATTTAGGGTTTTAGACTACGCGTATGTAGTTCTACGCATAACCGTGTAACATCTGTTCTTGCCATGATCTGTTGTTAAAATGAATCTATGTGTTAATAATGATGATGTGATGGTTTTATTTCAGTCTTGTTACTTGTGAAAATCAGAATCAAGGTCATTTGCACTCTACGCATAAGGATTACCCTACGCGTAGTCAGTTATGCCTACGCGTAAGGTTCTACAGTGGACTACGCGTATCCTGTGAAGGATATGCGTAAACAGTGACCTCTACGCATAAGGTCAACTCTTACGAGTAGCCTTACGCGTAAGGTTAATATATGCCTACGCATAAGCTCTACGCATATGGACCCCCTTTCCTACGCATAACACTTCTTACGCGTAAGTTAGGATCCTACGCGTAAGTTTACGCCTACGCATATATCATTCCTGTCTACGCATAACTTTACCAAAACTACGCTTAACCCTGGATTGACCTTCATTATGAATTGTTACTTGTTCAAACTTGTAAATAAACTAATCATATCATCACGAATCCTAAAATGTCACTAATAAACTTAAATCATTTGATATGTTGTGAACAATAAGTGATAAAATAAACTTTAAAACTTAAAGTTAACTAACTCACGAAACATTTCACGACATCATTGGACTATTGAACATACAAGTGACTTAGGACTCGTAACAATCATTGACACTGTACATTCAATAACTAGACAATAAGACCTTCTGTTGACTAACATTATGTCTTTCGATATGTTGGTTCTTTTGGCTAATGTTATTTCAGATCACGACATGGCTGAACAAATGAATGTGGATGCACCTGAAGTTCTCTCCATTGCTGATATCTATCCTCATGGCTATCCAATGAAGATAGGAAAGAATAATCTCCGTGTTGACTTTGACAGCCTCACTTGCTCAGAATCTTCATGTTTAATTGCTATTGATATTCTGAGGACTCATCCGTATCAGAACATGCTTTCACACTCTGCAACTGTTCCTGAGATCTACATCCAACAGTTCTGGAACACTATGGAAAGGGTCAAAGGACAAACTGCTGTGACGGTGACTTTGAATCACAAACAAGTCACCATTACACCTGCAGACTTAAGGGCTGTTCTCCTAATTCCTGATGTCGATCCAACCAAACTATATGCCACACCTGCTGAAGAGCTCACTCTCCAATTCTTAATCAATATCGGTTATGACGAGGCTACAGGAATAATCACCAAGCATTCTCACGTAGAGCTTAAGAGTATTCCTCAACCCTGGAGAACTCTCTACATGATCATCACCAAGTCTGTTTCTGGTCGTGACAGCGGCTATGAGCACCCTAAGCTCATGGAACTGCAAATATTCTGGGCATTGGTCAACAAGAAACACATCGCTATCGAAGCTCTGATTTGGGATGACATGATGTCATTTCTCAACAAACTTGGCTCAAAGATTCCCTACATCAGATATACTAAATTGTTGATCCAGAGAGCACTTGGACTTCATCCTGACATTCCTAAGAGGCTCAATGACCCCGACAATCACGACATGTTGACGGAACCCATTCTATCTGTCAGAATAAAGGAAACGTCTACAAAGAAACAAGGTGCTGTGCTGCCAGATTTCCTTCTAACTGAAGATGTCAGAAAGCTCGAAACGTATACAAAAGGTATCCGGAAGCAGTTAGACAAGGCAAAGTTGGTCATCTCGACGAAAAATCTTCTGGAACACCTGTAAGGAGAACCAAAAGAGGAAGTGCTGGAAGTGTCACAGTACGTGAGTCAAAGGAAGTTCACCAAGAGGAACCCTCCTTCAAAGAGGATTGTTCCATCTAAGGAAGCTGTTCACATCCCAATTCCCAAACCTGAACCGCAAAGAAAGCTTGTGGACGAAAGCTCTGAAGGTACTGACACAGATGAAGAGATTACCTTCTCTGAATGCAACCGTATCCTCCAGCTAAACCTCCAACTCCAATAGCTGAACATGGCAAAGGAAAGACTCCTGTACTTGAGTCTTATGATGAAAGCTCTAAAGAAGAAGAAGAGCAACTGGATCAATCATACAGGAAGAAGTTTAAATTAGTTAGACAAATTCAAAAGGCTGAAGAATTTGCAAAAGATCAAATGGGTGGCCCCGGAGGATCGAGTGGTGCTGTCCACTCTTCACCCAGTCCGATGCGGTTAATCGACCCAATAAGGGATCTGGTGCCACCACTCTTGTGCAACAACAAACGCTTGTGAAGGAAACTATCGATATTAACTTTGAGGAACCAAAAGAATAAGACTGAAAAGAGAAAACTGATGAAGAAGCTAAGGTACGACGGAAGAAAAGGCTAAAACTTGACATGATGACGAAGAAGATTATGATGACTTTCTTCTCAGCAGTCCAACACGTTCCAAGGAGGATACTTCTGCACCTCCAAAGGACCCCGAATCTCCTCATGTCCCTCCTCATCAGATTCTTCATCTCACTCATCACCACCACCATCAAAAGATCAACAAAATCATCATCCAAATCTGTGAAGAAACCACCTCGATCTTGGATTTCTCAAGCTCATAAACGATTCACAAAGCCGTCCAAACAAGTCAGAAAGAAAAACGTGCTCTAAAAAAAGCTAAATTTCTTTGCTGATCACATACAGCATATGTATGACGAGCATGACAAGATGGAGAAAGAAAGGGAATTTGTTCAGAAGTTCATGAAGAGTCATCGTAAAGAGGAACTGAACGAAATGATCGAAGGTTACACTAACAAGTACCTTCGGGATATCGTTCCTAAAGTCCAAAAGGAACTGGAGAAGACAGCAAGAGATCATACTCACAAGTTTCTTCTCAACACTGTCCCCGGTGTGACTAGAGAAGTATTTTCCAGACAACTCACCCCTAACATCGTAGCATTGGTTAAAAATACAATGGCCAAAGAAGCTGATCTCTCTGAATCTGAGTTAATCGCTAAACTTGTGATACAAATGTCAAAGCGATCTGGAACGTTTACTTCGGATGAAGCTAAATTTTTCGAAAATCTACTTGATTTTCAACTCAGATCATCATGCAAGGAGTCAGCCGATCAACCCAAACGACCAAGAGATGACGATGATAAGGATAAGGACTCTGCACCTAAACGTCAGAAGCAGTCTGGTAAATCTACTTCGATGCCACCTCCTCCACCACGGACTTCTTCTCAACAAAAGTCTCCTCCACCTCGGTCTTCTACTGATAAACCTCGGGACGATTCCGAGTTACCACCCCTGACTCATAAAACAGGTGATTACTTTGAGTATACGGGTGGTGACGATGAAGAGGTCCTTGAGCCCCGACAACAACCCACCTCACCCAAACAAGTGCAGAAACCAGAATCATCATCAAGGCCTTCCAAAAAGAAGAAGAAGACGACTCAGCCTGAAGTCGTATCATGGCTAGATGACGATAAAACCGAAGAGTTTGAATGGTTCTCTACACTTGTCAATCAAACTCCCTACCCTGATGAAGGTCAAGATCTGGTCGAAGGTTCTACATTGGAGCATGCAATAATCTTGCAAGAAAAGTTCCATGTGAAGAAAATGACGAAATCTGAATTGAGGCGAATCAAGAATGAAGCGTTTCAACTTCTAAAAGACAGCTCTGAAAGTGCCATCGAGGTTGAATATCACCTTGAGAACATTGCAAGAGCCATGTCTAACAACATGGATTGGCTCAACCCGGAAGCAAACATTGACTTCACAAAAAGGGACAACCCTCCATATTACACAGATTGGACCAAACCCCTACCGACCATTGGCCAAACAGACGAACCACGGATTCCCTTCCGATATTTCTTAAACAGAGACCTGGATTTTCTCTTACACGGTAGCGATGGTTCGCGAAAATACGCTACATCATTGACTCTTCCATTCCCAGCGGCTATTTACTCAAACTGCATAGCTATCGAGGAACGTGCAAATCACTTGTTTTCTGACAACGTGCAAGCATACGACCAAGATGCATTGTATGGGATTCATCATTGGCATGAACGCCGAAGAATCTACTACAGAAGCTGCCTGGTTCAGAAGTCTCAACATGCAGTGTATAGTTCTAAGGACATCGTGGCCATCAAACACATTGATCTCAAGTCTAAGTGGGACTACACATTCTTAAAGAATATCATAGTCAAACGACAAGATGAACAGGACTATGGATTCTCCGAGGCTGACTTTGAGAACTTGTCCCTCAACGACATCGAAGACATGTACCTTGCCAAAGTACAGGGTCGTATGAGACAATTCTCGACTGAAGTTCAACGTGAATTTATCAAGTCGGTTCTCATCTTCATTAGACGCATCGTGATCAAAGAACGTGTTGAAGATATCCGGATGGCTGTTGAATCTTATCAGACGCGTGTCAACCTCACTCCTCCAACGCTTACTCTTCCCGATCTCAATCGGCTACCTCAATATACGCTCATCAGCAAACCTTTCGGAGTTGTTTACCGCAGTGAACTTCAAAGAAACGGCTTAATGGCGTGTAGTGATCTTCAGAAATTCGGGGATCATACTTTGAAGCTGGTTAGGGACGGATTAGATACAGGTTGAAGGATATACGCCTGAAAGTTGGGTCTCCTAAGCGCTGGAATTCTCATGAAAGGAGGGATGTGAGAAGGATCATCACCATGATTGATGAACGGTTGTTCAGAAGGGATCAGTTCAGACGATTGGAGAGCTATGTTGGTGGTCGACCCAGGAGAAACATCACCGGCTTTCAACGCCCTGTGCGCACTCCTGGGAACATCACTGCACTTCCTGGTACCCCTTGAATTGTTTCCTTCATAATTTTGGATGCGTGATTTGATATGTCAATGGCTTGTGCACACATTACAGTGTACAACCCGTACTTGTAAATAAAGGACCCTGTGGTACGCCTCAGTGCCACAATCCTTATAAAAGGAGCGAAAGCTTCTTATTTTTGAGTTAAACCTATCAAACCTTTCACTTTTCAAGGTTTTGCTCAAAAGAACAAGTACTTTCCCTCATGATTTTCAAAACCTCAACCGTTTATATCACTCGTTGAGGGGGAGTACTTGAATCAAAACTTTGTTCAAAATTGTTCTCAGTGGTCATTCTTCCCGCAACACTCGAAATGGTCATATTTATTCTCAAACGTTTCAAAAATAACACTTTAATATGCCATTTTTGAGGGGGAGAAAATATGTGATAAGAAATATGTTGTGTAAAATGCAAATGAATCTGTGTGCTTCAGACTTAACCAACGAATTGACGATGCTTAACTGTTAGTAACTCGAAAAGACTTGTCTTGGACGGGTAATAATTTCAAGCTATTTCGCTAGTGATGTAAACGTGTCTCGCAAAGGACTTGTCCGAGTAGAATGTACCATTCGAGAAACTCTTGGTAGACATGAACTCTAACGGGTTTGACAACCTTTCCAGGATTGTCTACACCTTCAAGGTAGTTATTAGAGCTAGTTGTCACCTAAAAGCTGACAATGTATCTCTTTAACTACGCAACGTAACCGTGTCTCGCGGGGGATTGTCTATCTTGAGTGAATCAATTCAAAATGTGCGCGCTCTTTCCTCACTGTGCATTTAACCGTTAAAACTATTAAGCACATGTGGAGGGGGAGTATTTATGCAAAACATCATCTCTCACAGTGGTTCAAACATGGTTTTTCATTAACAAACCCTTTGAGAGATATTTTCACATACAGTGGTTTTAATGGCAAACATAGGTTAGTCATGGAGTTATAAGGTGACTAAGGTTAGGAATAACCGTCCTATGATCCGCCAGAGCCGGAGGGATCTACCCAAGGACACTACCATTAGTTAGTGTTAGAAGTCCTTAGGAATGATTGTAAAAAGGAGAAAATGAGAATCGGAGAAAGAAGGAGTTGAAGAATCAAAAAGAAATGTAAAGTAAAGGGTGAAAAGAAATAGCCCTCCAGATTATTCAACTTAGGGCAGACACCGGGTTCAATTCATATGCTACTTGTTTGTCACTTAGTGACGCGGTATTGAAGATTAAAAGTCGTCATGGACCCAGGTGGCATGCACTAAACCTTCTTAACCACTCAAGTTTTTCTCAACAGAAGCTTGTTTCATTCTCACAGGGAACCCTACGTAAACTATTGGCTTTCTCTTAGAGATTTGGTATTGAAAAGGAGACCCTCTCCCTAGTCTCCGCTCAGGAAAACCAAAACGCACTATTGAGTCTAGAGCCACGAGATTCATCAAAAGATCTCTTAGGAACACTTGACATTTAATCACTTGATGATCAACTAATAAGATCATCAGTGGTTCATATCGAGTCCTTCACAGATCTTAGCAATCTGTCGAGAACATTTATGAGAGGTTCACATCTGATCCTCAATGATTGAATGGAAACTCCTGCCGGGGTCAACATCAAACAGCCCTGACAGCAGGTCACTTCGGTAACTCCCCGTGGATTACGCGGAGTGTGTCTCAAACGGTCTACTGTCGTGAGGTGATGCTTCGGTGTACCTCAGCGACTCATCTGAACTGTAGATGTACTTCGGAACATCGCGTTATCTCACTTGTGGGACTCCGGTTCAGGAACGGCCTTTGTAAGAATTAGAGTTGTGTCTTCACACTATGCTGTTGACGCTCTCGAATTTCAAACTTGTAAGTGCCGGAAACCGCTTATTACTAACCGTTTGAAATGTTTTCTTCTTATGGAAGCACCGGAGCGGGATGATCGTGCTGATTCTTCTCATGCTCACGCCAACATCATCACTAATGGAAGTTCTATTCAGATGCAACACAACAGTCAGAATGATTCTTCGTCAAACCAAAGAATCTACAAAGTCAAAGACTTAAAGAACTTCATCAGTATTGATTTCCAACGTCAAAGAGCGTGTGAGCATGTTGAAGAATGACGTGGAGACACTTTGGAGCAGCGAAGCTGAGAAGACATGCAGATAACAACATACTATCACTTTCACCACAAATAACAATGATCAAAGAACAAAGTTAAAGATGACGTGAAAGCATAACTGTTCAAAGATAACTATCTCTCTACACTGGGGAGATTGTTCAAATCAAGGCAATTCCTCTCACAAGAAAGAAGAATGTCAGAAGACGTCACTGCTACTATTACATCAACGCCTTCACCGTTTACATTCATATATACTTGAGGGGAAGATTGTTGGAATCACTCCTAAGATATTTCAAGTATTTATAGTTCATATGTAATAGGTAGCTTTATTATGGCCTTTATGTTTGTTTTAGGTCAAGCTTATGTAGAAGGCCCATAAGCTTAGGCCCAAGCCTAATAAGGAATAGGGAAGGAGAGGGAGTGTTGCCCTAGCTCCTTGCCTATATAAACTATGTAATAACCCTCACTTGAGGGTTGGTTGTTCAAGTTTTCCTTTCACTCATGCCTCACGCCTAAACCGTATTATTACTATTGTGTGTGTGTGTGGTTTACTTGTTCATCCGCCTTCATCTCTTCTCTTATAACTTGTGTTTGTAAAACTAGTGACCTAACATTCTACATAAGCTTGACCTTAAACAAACATAAAGGCCATAATAAAGCTACCTATTACATATGAAATATAAATACTTGAAATACTGTTTAGGAGTGATTCCAACAATTTGAATTTAAGGATTAAATTGGTCTAAAAAAGACACATAATAAACGAAATTTAAAATTATTATTATACAAAAGCAAAAAAAAAAAAGGTGACGTATAACTAAATTTTTTTATTAAAAATAAGTTTCGCCTAGGATAGACATATACTATTTTCGTTTCATAATAATTTTTCACTTTGATTTTTTAAGTACTTTTTATTTAACTTTGACTATAAATATTTTTATTTGTGTAATATAATACTTGATGAAAAATATATGAATACATTAGATTTTAAATGTATTTTCATTTTGTATCATTTTCATCAAGTAATATATAACACAAATAAAAGTATTAATCGTCAAAGTTGAACAAGAAAAACTCAAAAAGTCAAATTGGACAATTATTATGAGACGGAGGGAGTATTAAACTTTATTTAGTAAAAAAAAAAGAAATCTTCTTATCTATACTACTTATAATACATGTAACATTATTTTTTAAAAATATATATTTTTTTTAAATTCAAATAATATGTAAACCATATAATACCTTTGTTTAAATTGGTAACAACATCCACAATACAATTAATATTTTAAATATTGTTTAAACCTCAAACTTTTATTATTTTTTATTTATAACTCATAAACAATTTTCTCGTAATAGTAAATTGAACTAGTAAGTGTTGCATTAAAAGTTACACCAGAACCAAAAGTTCGCAAGTATAATTACTTGCCACTATATACCGTCGTTTTGCGCGGGTATTCGTATTTAATTAAAAACAATGGTGGCTAAAGGGTAAAGCTACTAAAGCCACCGCTTTAGGCTCCGAAATATTTAGGACCCCTAATTTTCAAACGCCATTTTTAAATATATAGACGGTCACATTTTATTGGGGATCATCTTAAGGTCTTGATATATAAAAGCCACCGGTTTCTAAAACTGCTAATAATATTGGAGTTTGCTAACTTTTTGTCTATTTTTTAGGTTTATATGATCCCTTATTTGAATTTAAGTAACACGACTAAGTCCATCTTTTTATTATTATAAAATGATAAATTAAACTCAAATATTGCTACTTCTGATGATTTTTAACCGATTTCCTAAATAAACATGAACACCAATATTCGTTTGTTTAAATGTTCATATTAGTTCGTTTGTTCGGTTAAACCTAAACTAATAACACGAGCGAGCCTCGTTCATGTTGGTTCAGTTCTTTAGCCCTAATTATAGATTATCATAAAAAATATGATGTTTGTTTTGTTTTTCTTCCGCATATTAGTTTTTTTATATCTTCAATCAACTCTTAGATTCTCATTGTGTTTTTTTGTTTTAAAAGTCGGATGTTTTATTAATCAGATGAAGCGAAAAGCTAATCTTAAGCGAAAGGAAATTTTGTTATCCAAAAGGCCTCATTTTGAAACTTCGCTTCTGGCCTCCCGAAGGCTCAAGCTGCCCCTGATTAAAAAGTATGGGCCTGTTTGGTAGCCTAAATTTTGGAGCTTTTTTGGAGCTGTAAGCTTTTTGTTACAAAAATAATCTCATTCAAAACAAGTTGTTCCGTTTGGATACATCAACTTCAAGCTTTTATTTTAAACAAGTAGCTCCAAAATAAAAAGCTGATTCATGAAGCTTTTAAAAAATATCAGAGCTGTTAAAACATAAAATTACTGTTAACAGCTTATAACTACAGTTAACAGCTAATTTACCAAACATTTTTATTGAGAAAAAGATACAGCTTGTAGCTCATGTTAACAGCCTTACAGTTTACAGCTTAAAGCTTACAGTTAACAGCTTACAGCATACAGCTTACAGCTAGTTTTTGCCAAACATACCCTATATCTAATATATATATTACTTGAATGTATAAATTAGTTTAAATATATTTAAGTTAATGATATAGAATTTCGTATGTTTATAAATTAAATTGTGCGATAGTTGACATAAACTATAGCAAAACCAAATAAAAGACGAAAAGAAGACTGTAGAAGAAAACATTACGTAATTAGGTCAAAGTTTTTACAGGGGCGCCCAACAGTAAAAGGTAAAAAGAATGATGTTTATTCCTTAAATTACATGTTTAATTGTTGTGATTTGAGCATAAATGTGGTTTATAGGTATCATTGCAGTAATAGTAATATAATCAAAGTAATTGTTAATTGTTATGCCCAATGCTTACTTGCATATATATTAAAATATGATGTGATCGGTTGATTTGAAAAACTCTGTTGCGAGAACTTCGAAAAAGAAAATATATAATACATGTGTCTGATGATTGGTGAATGAACAATTCATCTATTTAGACATATATTTTAGGTCTATATCAATCCCGTGCTGATGTTTGGTTCATATTTGAGTCGATTGAGATGGGGGTGAGAGAAAAACACGTTTGCATGGATTAGGATTATATACATTTATGGTTTAGACATCTTACGATGCGTTTTGTTGTAATGAAATAAATATTTCATAGTTTTCTGTCTCTAACTTCGTAGGAATTTGAAGGGGACTTTTATCTCCACAAACCAATTTAAGAATCTAGAAAATGTGTTTTTTTGATTTTGTATTTGTTATTATTATTATTATTATTATTATTATTTTGAAGAAGAGAATGGAGTATTTAGGGTTCTTAAAGGAAACAAGGAAAAAATGACAAATTTGTTCTTTAATGTTGTTTAATATCTTAAGAAACCGATATATTTGGTTTTCCAGATAAATATTTGGTAAAAAACAAAAATAACGCGGTTTTTGCTTTTCTTATTTTGTACAAATCTGTGTGCGGAAAATATTGGTGTTTTCCTCCCCATTAAACACATTAGAGTTCGTGTTATGACAACTATTTTCAAAGGATTGATAACTAACCAAATTTAAGCTATTATCCTTTTCATGTCCAGGAGTTTGGTTTATTTGACGAGTTTGTTATTTGATAGCCTTTTACGAAGTCCATGTACAATGTAGGGCTTGGCCTAAACCCCCCTAGCACTAGAGCAAGCTCCTTGACCTTGTGAAGACTTTTTCCTATAGGCATTAGAGTAGGAGCTTAATTAGTAATACTGCTTGGACTTCTCTAACATCGAGACTCGGGAGGCTTTAGTATTCTATCTGAATCATCATATATTTCATAAGCTCATGTTACTGGCTTATTTTCCAGCTTGTAGATTTTTTCTCATATTAAAAAAAAAAGCTGGAAAAATGGGTTTTAGAAATATAAGCTGAATCAAATACGCTCACAAGCTTAACAAACACCCTTTCGAGTTGGGATAAGTTGTTAAAATGAGCTTTATTAGCGTTTCCAAATTCAAAATACCTCTTATCCTAGAGTATAAGCTAAACCAAACCCTACGAAATGAAAAACATATAAAAAGCTTTGGAGTATGTTTGGCATGGAGCTTAAACGGGAGGGCGAATATTTGACTCAGATATACGCGGTTGTACCGGAGTGTTTGCGTGGAGTTTGTAGACTTTAAATCAATTTTTTAAAAATCTTTTTAAGAAAAGTCGCATCAAGAAAAAAAAAATTGTTTGGATGAAATAAATTTAGCATTTATTTGGGAAACGTAAAATGCTCATCAGGTCATAGTAGCTTTTAAAAGCAAGTTTGGATTTTTTCCCCCAACACTGCTAAACTACTCCCGACTCACAACTCGAGCTTTAATCAAGTTTGATAAACAACCCTAGATGTTTAATTATGGCGTAAGTGTTTACCTGTATGCATGCCAAAAAAACCACGGTTTATTGCTATATAAATTGTTACGAGCCTCATAGGAGATGCATTCTTAAATGGAGGTAAGGGCAGAGCTAGTAAGGTGACTAACGGGTGTTGAACCACCCCTAATCAACTCACTTTATTCATTGGTTATTTAGATTACAACCCGTTTTTCTACTAGTTTTTACATTCAACCCGCTTATTTTATAAACATGTTTACAAAATTTATAAATGAATAACTTAAACAACAAAAGACAACATTATAGATTAATTTTTAAGCGATATTTACCACTATAGCTTTTTGTGTTAAGCACGACCAGCCCCCTTAACTAAAATCCTGGCTCCGCCCAAGGTAAATTTGTTCAATATGGTATAACTATGCATCGTTCATGCATGTGATTTGGGATCTGTGGATAACATAACCTCATTATCATAGAGAATCTGGCCACATGCACCAGTAATATACCGATTAAACACTTTCAAGTTAAGTTAGGAAGCATAATAGAGAATATGCATGGCCTAGGCTAATAACTATTACTCTATTTCGTAACAACAATTTATTTCTGAGTAATCATACCTTACTTTTCTATAGGAACTCAACCATGCACCCAAACCTTTGTTATCGTTTAGTTGAGATTTTGAGTGGATTATATCAAACTGTCATGTGAGAAATTAAGTTCTTTTTGTTCAACATGATAGTACTAAAAATAACTTATTATGATCAGTTTTGATGTAGTTGTTCAGTACTTGTCATATGTCAATGCTAACTTTTCTGTCATATATTTCAACCATCTACATATTCATTAAACTTGAATGTAACAGTTAGAGATCCAGTTCAAACTTCAATCACACAGAAAAAATATGTTTTTAAATGTAAATCCATCCACTTTGCTGAAACTTGCCCACTATCGAGACTGCAACTCTATATATCGTATTCATAATTTTGTTGTATGTCACCTGTATTTCGTTTCTTTGCAGGTTAAACTATGTCTCAAAAAGTTAAAGGAGCGGCCATTGGTATTGATCTTGGAACGACATATTCATGTGCTGCTGTATGGTTAAACAGAAAAAATCGGGTGGAGGTCATACCCAATGAACAGGGAAACAAGATCACCCCATCCTGTGTAGCATTCATTGATTCAGAAATACTTGTAGGCGAAGGTGCAAAAAACCAAATCGCTAGGAACCCTACTAACACTGTGTTTGGTAAATCTTTCTATTTCATTTATTTATTTATTATTATTATTTTTTTGACTATGTATGATTTCTCTTGGAACTAAAGAATCACAGAAACAGGGACCCCAATCTTTTGGGTTGCTAACCATAAGCTTTGAAATTATCAGATGTTAAGCGTTTGATTGGAAGTAGATTCGGTGATCCTCAAGTGTCAAATGACATGGAGTCATGGCCTTTTAAGGTCATTAAAGGGCCTTCACAGCAGCCAACAGTTGTAGTTAAGTACAAGGGAGAAGATAAACAATATGCACCTGAAGAATTATCTGCTTTGGTTCTCAAGAAGATGAAAGAGGCTGCAGAAGAATATATTGGAACAAAGGTAAAAGATGCTGTGATCACTGTTCCTGCTTATTTTAACAACCAACAGCGAGAGGCAACAAAGGAAGCAGGAACTATTGCGGGCTTCAATGTGTTGCGTTTGTTAAATGAGCCTACAGCTGCTGCAATCGCATATGGAGTGGACAATTTGGCTGACAACCAATGGGACAAGGATAAGAATGTTTTGGTGTTCGATTTGGGTGGCGGAACCTTTGATGTATCTCTTTTGACCATTAGTAAAACAGGTGACATTAATGTCAAAGCTGTAGGGGGCGACACTCATTTAGGCGGAGAGGATTTTGATACGACACTTGTTAATTATTGCATAACAAAATTCATGAAAAAACACAAAGAGGTCAACTTAAGGGGAAATCCAAGAGCAATGGCGAGGTTAAAAGTTGCTTGTGAGAAAGCAAAGAGGGATTTGTCGTCAACTACTTTTGCTCCAATCGAAATTGATTGTTTGTATGAGGGCAATGACTTTTCGATCAAAATCAGCAGAGCCAAATTTGAGGAACTAAATGCAACTTATTTTACAAAATGTGTTGAGCTAGTCGAAAAATGTTTGTTTGATGGGGAATTGAAGAAGAAGGATGTGGATGAGGTGGTTGTTGTTGGGGGTTCAAGTAGGATTCCAAAGGTACAACGAATGGTAGAAGAGTATTTTGAAGGGAAGACACTTTACAAGAGTATGAATGGAGATGAGGCTGTTGCATTTGGTGCTGCAATCTTGGCCTCAAGGTTAAGTGGAAATGATCATAGCGTGGTGCGAGATATTGTCTTAAAGGATGTGACTCCCCTATCATTAGGGATATCAGTCCAGATTAACGGTGTATCGGGTAACATGTTTGTTGTTGTTCCCAGAAACACTTCCATACCCACAAGCAAGAAGGAACTATTTGTTGCAATGAACTACAAGTCAGAAGTATCTATCTCTGTGTATCAGGGTGAGGGGGTCAAAGTTAAGGACAACAAGTTACTTGACAAGTTCATATTTGATGGCCTTACGCCAGGTTTCAATGGGGAGTCGGAACTAGAGGTTTGCTTTAGTTTGGATAGTAACGGGATCCTTGTAGTCTCTGCCGAGGAACTATCTACAGGTCGCGAAAACTCAGTCACAATTTCAAATTTCTGAAATTTGTCCAACGAATTAAGTAAAAAGTTGTTTGTGATTAAGCAGTTAATTAAGACTTGCATTTACCCTAAATGTTTGGACTATTGATATGCTATGACACTGCAGATCTTATTTTGTATTTTCCAATTATATAGTAATCCGAAGTCGGTCAAGTACCTATGTTATGTCCTATAGATGCATGGTTTTGAACTTTTGATTGAGCATGGTAGTGCTACTGCTACTGTGAAAAAGGATACAAATGAGTGATGTGCTGTTTGAATATATTGCTTCGTGTGTCTATTAAAAGGATTTAATGAAAACATGCATTGATGCATAGGAATGACAAACGATAAGAATTCTTATATTTTTTATTTTGCTTAATGATAGTTTCAGATCTTTTGGTCGTCTAATCCACATAGTAGAACTCGTCACCATATATATATACTCGAATCGGGTAAAGCCCTCCATTTTCATGAAGTTGGCTTGGCCAAATGATAAAAAAACATCTGGATGAGATGAAAATTTTGTATCGTATAAGATCAAGAGGATTGAATTTAGGGTGAAGGCTGAATATACGTAACAAACTTTTTTCAAATTACCCAATATACGTAACATACTTATTTTAATCTCCACATACGTAATATACTTTTAAATCTTTACCAATATACGTAATATTGACAGGTTACCACTTTTAAAAAGTTACAATAATGGTCCTGTTGTTGTATACCTGCAGATATTTCTCTTTCTAACCAAACAATTACTAGTACACCTATTGTGATTCCTAATACAGGAGTAAAAATAGGGATAAGCATCCATATGATCCCATAGACCTCTTTTAAGGATTCCAATCTAGAAAAAGAATTGATAGCTTGTACTTCTGTTGTATCCATTATCATTTTAACGATCAACTTCTCCCATAATGATATCTATACTACCTAGTATCGTCATAATATCAGCCAATTTCATCCTTTTAACTAACTGAGGAAGAATTTGCAAATTAATAAATCCTGGCGGTCTAATTTTATATCGCCAAGGAAAAACACCCTTATCTCCTATCAGAAAAATTCCCAATTCTCCCTTTGGTGCTTCAACTCTCACATAAAGTTCTTGCTTCGACAATTCAAAAGTCGGAGAAGGTTTTTTACTAATGAATCGATAATCAAAGTCATTCCATACAGTATCTTTTGCTCTATCAAAACGGCGTATTTCTAAATTTTCATAGGGCCCTCCCGGAATTCCTTCTAGCGCCTGTTGAATAATTTTTATGGATTCCGTCATTTCACTGATTCGTACTAAATAACGAGCTAATGAATCCCCCTCTTTTTGCCATTGGGCTTCCCAATCAAATTCGTCGTAACACTCATAATGATCAACTTTACGAAGATCCCATTGTATTCCGGAAGCTCGTAGCATAGGTCCCGACAAACCCCAATTTATTGCTTCCTCTCCACCAATAATGCCTACTCCTTCAACTCGTTCTAAAAAAATGGGATTCCGTGTAATAAGCTTTTGATATTCGGCAATTCCTGTTAAAAAGTAATCGCAAAAATCCAAACATTTATCTATCCAGCCATGAGGTAAATCAGCAGCGACTCCTCCAATACGAAAAAAATTGTGCATCATTCGCATACCTTTGAATAGGTCATATATCAATTCTCTTTCTCGAAAAATATAGAAGAAAGGAGTCTGTGCCCCAATATCTGCCATAAAAGGGCCAAGCCATAACAAATGTGAAGCTATACGACTTAACTCCAACATAATGACTCTGATATAACTGGCCCTTTTAGGGACTTGAATATTCCCTAATTGCTCTGGTGCATTTACAGTTATTGCTTCTGTGAACATAGTAGCTAAATAATCCCAACGTGTTACATAAGGCAAATATTGTATAATTGTTCGATTTTCCGCAATTTTTTCCATACCTCTGTGTAAATAACCCAATATTGGTTCACAGTCAATAACATCTTCACCATCTAGAGTAACAATGAGTCGAAGAACACCATGCATTGATGGGTGGTGAGGTCCCATATTGACTATCATGAGGTCTTTTCTTGTAGCTGGTACAGTCATAGGTTTTTCCTGATTCATTCTTCCATGAATTGTTGAAAGTGAAAAGAAGTTCATCAAACTTTAAACGAATAATTCAAACTAACTCTTCAAATTAACGAGTTTTTCTCTCTCGAATATCCAACTGTCCTATTAATTCTTTATAACGTGCTCTGTTTTTTTTTTTTTTTGACAAATAAGCCAGCAGCCGTTGACGTTTTCCCAGAATTTTCGCCGACCTCTCTGAGATAAATAGTCTTTTTTTGTGTAATTCCAAATGTGAGGTAAGTCTCCGTATCTTGTTGGTGAAACTTACTACTTGAAATTCAACGGATCCGCTATTTTCTTTGTTTTCTTCTTGTTCTTGCAAAATAATTGAAATAAATAAATTTTTTACCATAAAAGAATTTCACACTCCCCTTTTTACAGATAGTTATTTTATTGGATCAGTAATAATAGTAATAATAATGTAAGAAAATTTAATTTAGTATACACAATAATCAATTTTTTTTTATAGATTCTTGTTTTTTTCAATGAACATTAATGAATCCTTTTTTGGAGTTCATTCGTATAGTCATACAAAAAGAGGATACCAAATCGTTTAGTATGAATATTCTGTTGATTAATTTATAGCTTTAATTTTTACGCCATTTACTTATCCTAGAGGGGGATGTAAGACAGCGCATATGAGCATCGGGTTGTTTTCATATAACATGGATATTTACAGATCACGGACAGAAAAACAAAAATGAAAAATCTGATTGATAGAACAACATAATATATAGAAAACTCAAAAATTTAAATCAGGGGTACATATATATTCTTAACATACTCAAGCGGCTCCCATTATTGGTATCAAACCAATAGCGATTCATACAAGCTAAATCTTCTAATCGATAATTAGGCCAAAAAAATAACTTTAATTTAATTAATTCATTTTTTTTTTGTCGAAATTTTTACTTTCATCCAAAAATTGACTCCAATTTTTTATCTTGTTCTCCTTGGAAAATGTTTTATTTCTATGCGCACCATTCTGATTCTTTAAATTCAAATTGAAAGAAATTAGAATTCGCAATTCTCTACGACGTCTAGATGATAAAAAAATTTCAGGAATAAGCAAATCATAATTATTCTTCGATGATAATTATTTAGAGTTTTTCTTTTATGTCTTGGAATGGATTCATCAAAATTATTCTTAGCAACATTTTGGGGGTTTCGGTATCTTTGATTACTTTGGTGCTTACTTTTATGAACCAATGAAATACCTATGATTTGATACATAAAAAACTGTCCGTCATTTTTTACAGATAGACGAGTAGGTTCCATAATTAATATTCCCTTTTTCGTTAATTGTGTAAGATTTAAACGCCTTCTCATTATATCCAGATTCATTTCTTTCCTTTGAATATAGGATATAGTAATTTTTCTTACATTTATGAGGCTAACCAGGAGACCATATATCTGGATATTATTCATCATTTTTTGATTCAATTGATTCAAACGTCCAGTCCATCTTAATTGCAAAGGAAAATCTCCTTTAAGGAATATTTTTAGTTTTTCGATCGATTCTAAAAAATATTCTTCAATATTGTTTTGATTCTTTAATTCAAAATATTGTTTTGAATTTGATGGTCTAAAATTTAAAAAATATTCATCCGCCTCTTGTTTTCCTTTGATATTTGGATTTTCGCTAAAATTTGGATTGATATTCAAATTAAAAAGAAGTAAGTTGCTTGGGATAAACCAAGGTTTCTCTTTATATTTATGATAAAGTATTAAAAACTCTGGAAATAAAAAAACTTTCGGATTCGATATGAAGTGATTTAAGATTAAGAATTTTTCATTCATTCCCATCCAATCAAAAGACACCCCCATCCAATCAAAAAAGACCTTTTTATAATTGATTTCGGAATTTGATTTAATTGGAAGATAAAAAAGACCATTATTATGAGAATTCTCTGTTATTTGGTCCTTATTAGGTTCAACCTGAATATTTGTATTAAATTTCCAACCCAAATATTTTCTATCTGTATTTTTTTCCATATATATAATATCACTTTTTTCTAGATAATTCTTGATAGGAATATTATTAAGTATGTTAAAAAAAGTTTCTTTATTTTTGGTGGAATTTTCTTGTTTCTTTATTGTTTCTAATGATGATCTATAAATATCAGACTTATTCTGAGTTTCAGAATTAATATATTTATATGAGAAAAGATCATATCTATAGTTTTTTTGAAAATTCTCCTCTTTATTTGGTAATAAATATACTTTCAAATTTTGTTTTTTTTTGTAATCCAATAATGGGTCTTTTTCATAGGAATACCTTTTCTTTAAATCATCATTTTGAGACATATGGCATTGATTTATTTGATTTCGCCATTTTTGTGGGACTAATGTAGACCATGTAATCTGAGATAAATCATATTGATAATGACTTCTTAACCAGTTTTTCCATGGATTCTTTTCATAATTTGAAAGTCTTACTTTGGAATCAAATATTCCTTGTGTTCCAAAAAAATCCTTTATTTCATTCTTAAGAAAAAAAGATGGTCCATTATATTGAAGAATAGATCTTAACTTATTGAAGTTAATAACTTGGGTTTGTGATAATTTAAAAAATACATATTTTTGTGACAAGTAAGATAAATCAAAAAAAATATGTGGCTTCTGCTTACTATTTCTAAGATTATCAAAAGCCTTTTTTATAGTCATAAGCGAAATGAAGTCAATTTTATTTTGTTTTTTTTTATTAATTCTTTCTTTATCTTTATTTTTTTCATTATTGTCAATGTATTTTTCAAGAATTTTTTTTGTTGATTCCATCAAAAGTTGTAGAGAAATTCTGCGCATATTAATTATACATAAAAAGATATCTACGTATATTTTTCATGTGGTTTGCTTTGACTTTCACCGTTAGTCCTTTAACTTTCATCTTTTTCATACACGTTTTTATACACATTTTTACATTTTTTAAACATGTTTTTGCACACGTTTTTATATACATTTTTTTACACATTTTTATGCACTTTTTTTACACGGTTTTATGTACGTTTTTTTACACATTTTTATACACGCTTTTTAAAAACGTTTTTATATACGTTTTTTACACAATTCTATGCATGTTTTTATATACGGTTGTATATACGTTTTTCACACGTTTTTATACACGTTTTTTTACATGTTTTTATACACGTTTTTTACACATTTTTATACACGTTTTTATGCACATTTTTATACACGGTTTTATGTACCTTTTTTTGTACGTTTTTATACATATTTTTAAAAAACGTTTTATATACATTTTTTACACGATTTTATGCACGTTTTTATACATGGTTTGATTTGACTTTTACCGTTAGTCCTTTGACTTTCATCTGTTTCATACACATTTTTTACACATTTTTATACATGATTTTTACATGTTTTATACACGTTTTTATACACCTTTTTACACATGTTTTTATACACGTATTTTACACACGTATTTATATACGTTTTTTTACATGAATATATGCACGTTTTTATACACAATTTTATATACGTTTTTATACACGTTTTTTACACGTGTATAAAAACATGTATAAAAATGTGTGTGAAAAACGTGTATAAAAATGTGTAAATAACGTGTATAAAAACGTGCATAAAATCGTGTAAAAAACGTATATAAAAACGTGTGTAAAAAGGTGTATAAAAACATGTATAAAATGTGTAAAAAATGTGTATGAAACAGATGAAAGTCAAAGGACTAACGGTAAAAGTCAAATCAAACCAAAGGGACAATTCTTATAACTATTTTAAGTGAAAAAATGTCAAAGGACTAACGGTGAAAGCCAACGCAAACGGCAGGGACCATTATTGTAACTTTTTAACGTGGTAACCTGTCAATATTACGTATATTGGTAAAGATTTGAAAGTATATTACGTATGCGGAGATTAAAATAAGTATGTTACGTATATTGGCAAATTTGAGAAAGTTTATTACGTATATTCAGCCTTCACCCTTGAATTTATTACTCTTCACATGAATAAGGTTATCATCAAGGACTTATCTAGATATTTCATCCGCACTTTGGCAGAATTGGGTATTGTTGTTGTTGTGTTATCTCGATCTTTTATTTGAAATCAGCTAATTGTCATGGTAAATTAATGGGAAAATGGTCTAAAAAGGCATCCAACTTGCTATTTTTTTCTTTTGTAGGCATCAAACTTTTAATTTTCCTATTGTAGCATTCAACTTTCTTAATCATCCTATCGTAGGCCTATAGCGCACAAAAAGTGAGTTGACAATAGAAAAATTAAGGAAGTTGGATGTATACAATAGGATGATTAAGAAAGTTGGATGCATACAATAGGATGATTAAGTAAGTTGGATACATACAATAGGATGATTAAGAAAGTTTGATGCTACAATAGGAAAATTGAAAGTTTGATGCCTACAAAAGAAAAAAATGACAAGTTGAATGTCTTTTTATACCATTTTCCCTAAATTAATCAACGTGCTTGTTTCCTATAATTTCTGACAATTTTGTGCAGCAATCACTATGAATCACAATTTTGTGCAGCAATCACTATGAATCACATGAGTATTAATGTTTGCTACTTTATGAAACTAAAATTAAGAAACGGACTACTCCCTCGTCTCAAAATTATTGTCAGCAGAGAAAAATCTCAAAATTATGTAGCTAGGTTTGATAGGAATTCTGTTCGGAAGTCTTCTCATACAGGTGTTAAGATTGATACTCCTGTTGACAATTGTGATCTTTTGAAATCTTCCATTAAAGAGTCTTCTTATGCCAATGTTGCTAAGGCCTCCATCAATGATGGAAAGAAGGGTACAAAAGTTGTTGTTGATAATTGTGTGGAACAAGTACCTGTTATCAATTTATTGACTTGTGATACAACTGACTTTCCTCTGGCTATTATTGGATGTTATATTGGCTTACGTTCTATTGCTAATGCTCGTACTTTGTGTCGTTGTGAGGGTTTTTTGGACGTGGATATCAAATATTTGGGTGGATTATGGGTCATGTTCGAATTTAGTAGTGTTGACACCAGAAATAAATTTCTTAAACATAAAGGTATATTGTCTTGGTTTTCTTCGCTAAAACCATGGTATGATGACTTCGTGGTGGAAGAACGGCTGGTGTGGCTTCAGATCGAAGGTATGCCTCTTCGGGCATGGAATAATGACACTTTCATTTCAATTGGAAGCAAGTGGGATGAAGTTTTATTCAGTGATGATTCAGATTCGTCTAATAGACTTACTAAACGCATATGTATTAAGTTGACCCACTCTCAACTGATTTTTACTACTATAATGGTGTCTCTTAAAAAGGTTAACTACGCCATTCAGGTCGGTGAAATATGCAGCTGGACACCTTCTTTTGTGGATGAGGATTCAGGTAATGATGGAGAAGGCTCTATGGGTTCATATATTCAGGACCAAGAGGAAGAAGGAGAAATCAAGGAGAATAATTCTGAAGAGCATGCGGATATTCATGACGATATTGGTGATGTTCATGTCAAGGAGCATGATATGGCTCCCAACATACCTTCAGAAGTTCCGCAGATTGTCAAGGATTTTGATGTTGTACCGCATAATACAGAACTTCTAGATAGTGATCCTTTTGGGCTTGAACCTCTCATCAACAAAAATATTGGCAAGGATTTTACATCAAAACAATTTGAGACTCCTGTATTCCCCTTGGTTGTTCACCAACTTCTAAAAATAATCAATTTCCAACCAATTCCGATGTGCCAATTCTTCATCCGTTGGGTTCTAAATCTGTTAATAATCAGCCTTATAATGACTCTCATAATCACACTGGTTTTTCTTTGGTTGAGAGATTGGAGGAAACAATTAAGGTGGGCTTGGCCTTAGGTCTCAACATGGATGGCTATGAAAACACGTTGGCTAATCTTATTGCTAATAACGGAGAACTCAATGTGGTTAAATGAATTCTCTATCTATTAACGTTCAAGGTTTTGGAGACCTCAATAAAAGGAGATGGGTTCGTGACTTATGTAATAGTCACAATGTGAATTTTTTAGCTCTTCAGGAAACTAAAATGGTTCATGTCGATTTATGGATGCTTCGTCAAGTATGGGGTAATATGCATTTTGATTTTGCTTCTGTGTTCGCTAGGGGAATGTCAGGTGGGGTCATTTGTCTTTGGAATAATCTAGTTTTTTTTAAAAAGTCTAGAATCTTATGCTCCAAAAACTATGTGGTTGTCGAAGGTCTTTGGATTCCAAAAGATGTTCGGGTTATGTGGATTGCGGTTTACGCTCCTCAAAATTTGTCTAGTAAGATCGCTCTATGGTCTTCCTTGGAAAATCTGATTGATAATTGGGATGGGATTCTGTTTGCGATGGGAGATTTTAATGAAGTTCGGGAGGCTGGAGAGAGATTTGTTTCCATTTTTATTGAAAGGCAAGCTATGGTTTTTAACTCCTTTATCACAAATTCCTCTCTTTATGATGTTCCGTTGGGTGGTTATAAATTCACTTGGACTGATAAATGGGGACAAAAAATGAGCAAGCTTGATCGGTTCTTGGCTCAGAAAGCTTCTTTGATAATTTTCCCCATGCTTCAGGTCTTATTTTGGGGAAAGGTAGCCCAGATCATCGGCCTATTTTGCTCAAAGAACATGAGGTGGACTTTGGCCCTACACCTTTTCGATTCTTTCATTCTTGGTTGGAATTGGAAGGTTTCCATAACCTGGTTGTAGACACTTGGCAAAACGATGCTATTATTGATACTAATGGGTTGATCTCATTCAAGAAAAAGCTTCAAAATCTCAAACGAGTCATTCGTGAATGGATTACTTCCAATATGTCTACTTCGTTTAAACTGTAGAAAGATCACTTGTCACGCCTTGCTTCCATCGATGTTAAGATCGATCAAGGGTGTGCTAATGAATCAGATCTTTTAAACCGTCGCGAGTCCATCCAAATTATGGGAGAATTAGATAGGGTAGAAGCTAATGATATAGCCCAAAAAGCTAGGATTAAGTGGGCTATGGAGGGGGACGAAAATTCTGGCTTCTTTCATGCTACGTTAAATAAAAAGCGTCGTCAACTCGCTATTAAAGGTATTCTAATAGATGGTGAATGGATTGAAGATCCCAATAATATCAAAGATAAATTTGTGGCTCATTTTAGTAATCGTTCCAATCGACCAGCGGGCATCCCCCCTCCTTGGAGGGTGTTATGCCTAATGGCCTTTCTTTTGATCAAAGTAATTTTTTGGGACGCAATATTACTAGAGAAGAAATTAAGAAAGCGGTGTGGGATTGAGGTAGAGATCGTGCCCCGGGTCTGGACGGTTTTACTTTTAAATTCTTCACTACTTTTTGGGATATTCTAGAAGATGATGTGAATCGGTTTGTGCAGGAATTCTTCGCTTCTGGATCCTTTCCTAAAGGTTGCAATTCATCTTTTATTGCATTGAACCCTAAAGTGTCTAATGCCACTCTCGTTACGGACTTTCGCCCTATAAGTCTAATAGGATGCCAATACAAAATTATTCGAAAAATCTTAGCTAATAGGCTAAGTATGGTGATTGGAAGTTGTGTTAGTCCTGAGAAATTCGCCTTCATTAAGGGTAGGAATATCCTTGATGGTCCTCTTATTCTTAATGAAGTCATAGCTTGGTATCGCAAATGCAAGAAACATCTTATGATATTTAAGGTAGAGTTTGAGAAAGCTTTTGATTCCTTGAGATGGGATTTCTTGGACTTAGTCATGGATAAGCTCGAGTTTGGTCTCTTGTGGAGATCTTGGATTAAAGGCTGCCTTTGTAAGGCTCGTACATCTATATTGGTTAATGGGTCTCCAACAACTGAATTCGAGATTTCTAGGGGCTTAAGACAAGGTGATCCATTATCCCCTTTTCTTTTTAGGGCAAATCACCTAGAAATGTATTTAACTTGCCACTTTTTCTCATTGTATGTAGCATTCTTTTTTTTTCTCATTCTGTCAATAAACTTCTATCGTTAGTCCTTTGTGTGTACCCGTTACCAAAAAACCTGCATCGTTAGTCCTTTATGCTAAAGACCGTTAATAAATAACTTAAAATTTGGTTATCTTACGCTAAACTTGCATCGTTGGTCCTTTATACTAACAATCGTTAAAAAATAACTTAAAATTTGGTTTTCTTACGTTTCCGTCCCTTTTTTCACGTTTTCGACGCTTTTTACACGCTTTGCTTCGTTTTAACACGCTTTCGTCTGTTTTTCACGTTTTTATCCGTTTTACACGTTTTCATTCGTTTTTACACGTTTTCGTATGTTTTTCACTTTTTTCCCCCGTTTCGTACGTTTTTTCACGTTTTCATCCGTTTTTACACGTTTTCATCCATTTTACACATTTTCGCCAATTTTGCATGTTTTCGTTCGTTTTTACATGTTTTCATCCGTTTTAACACGGTTTCGTCCGTTTTTTCACGTTTTCATCTGTTTTACAAGTTTTCATCCGTTTTAACATGGTTTCGTCTGTTTTTTCACGTTTTCATCTATTTTTACACGTTTTAATCCGTTTTTGCGTGTTTTCGTATGTTTGCAGGTTTTCGTATGTTTTTACACATTTTTGTATGTTTCAACACATTTTCTTTCATTTTAACACGTTTTCGTCCGTTATTCACGTTTTTATCCATTTTTTTCACGTTTTCATCTGTTTCTACATGTTTTTATCCGTTTTTGCACGTTTTCGTTCGTTGTTTCACATTTTCGTCCGTCTCTACACGTTTTCATCCGTTGTTTCACGTTTTCATCCGTTTTTACACGTTTTCATCCGTTGTTTCATGTTTTCGTTCGTGTTTGCACATTTTGTGTAAAAACGGATAAATCGTGAAAAAAAACAGACGAAAACGTGTAGAGACGGATGAAAACGTGTAAAAACGAAGGAAAACGAGAAAAACGGACGAAAACGTGTTAAAACAGAAAAATTGTGTAAAAACATACGAAATCGTGCAAAAACCGTCGAAAACGTGCAAAAACGGATGAAAAGGTGTAAAAACGGATGAAAACGTGAAAAATCTTATGAAAGCGTGTTAAAACGGACCAAAACGTGTAAAGACGGACGAAAGCGTGAAAACAGACGAAAACGTGTAAAAACGGATGAAAACGTGTTAAAACGGATGAAAATGTGAAAAAACGGATGAAAACGTGCAAAAACGGATGTAAACGTGTAAAACAGACGAAAACGTGAAAAAACTGATGAAAGCGTGTTAAAACGGACCAAAACGTGTAAAGACGAACGAAAACGTGAAAAACGGACGAAAACGTGTAAAAACGGATGAACATATGTAAAAACGGATTAAAACGTGAAAAAACGGACGAAAACATGTTAGAACGGACGAAAACGTGTAAGAAGGGATGACCGGTTAATAAGTGTTTATTTTCCATCTCCATTTGCTATATTTCATATACACCCGAGAGATGAGAGTATCCAAACACCACTTGTGAGGTGCTAGTATATAATTTTCATGCTTGTTATGACTATTGCGGGGCTTATACTTGTTGTGAATTATGTTAAACCAATGCTTCATGCCCCCTAACTTAAAAATTGATTGGCCAAAAGCACATTTGCTTGAGGACAAGCAAATACCAAGTGTAGAGATATTTGACAAGGATTTAAAACGTACACTTTTAAGGGGTCATTTAAGCCTTTAATCGCCCACTTTTATATCCGTTACTGCTTAATTTCATTCATTTTCACTTTTTAGGTCTCTTGGAAGCAAAATGATGGAATAATGCATTTTTGGACGAAAAGGAGTGAATACTTGAAGAAAATGGCTAAGTCAAGATCAAGACACTCAAGTTGCTGGAATTACACCTGACGGCGTCCCAAACAGAGGGCGACGCCGTCCCTCTCTATGTAATTGATTTTGTGACGACTCAATAGCGAATTTGCTATTTTACACCTGACGGCGTCAGGCTTTGAAGAGTAAGGGCGTCACGAAGACTTTTCTTCTCAGACGGCCTAGATCCAGATTCAGACGATGTCAATGCTGAAGACTGACGGCATCACAACCACAATGTGACGCCGTCCCAATGATGACTTGGCCAAGACGAAACCCTAATGACGGTGATCTGACGGCGTCCCAACTAAAAGGTGACGCCGTCGCAGTTGTAAAACTATATATAGAAATATAATTTTCAAAATTTTAGAGAGGTAGACTTGTAGAGTAAAAACCTAAAACGATTTTAGTCCGGTTTGGACAGTATTTTAGTGTTCTTATACCCTATTTTACATCGAGATAAGTAATTTAGTTCATTGATTTCATTATGTCTTCGATTGAATGTGTGTATGCTTGCATGTTTACCAAGTCCGGCTAATTTACTCGTGTGTTTGCTTAGATCTATGAAACCTAGTAATTAATTATTGATTGGTTGTCTCTTATCTTAATTGTAATTGGCTTAGGAGTGCATTAGGCCATCGTTGTATTTTTAATGCTTGTGTAATCTTTGTGAACCTTAGTTTATAACTCTCTTAGTGGAATTGTAGGCTAAACATCCAAAGATAACCTTAGTGTTAAGTTTATGAATCCTAGATATTTCGTAGTCGATAACATTAAGGTAGTCTCAAAGAGTTAGGGATAAAAGCACACCCTACGACCTTAGAAAACACAATGCGTTAAGAATAAGGACGTGACAATTCAACCACCAATAAAAGATAACTAGGGAGTAATAGTATCTAGGTAGACACATCTTTAATCATCATACGAGCACACATCAATAGACATAGACTACCCCTTAGTTTAGATAATTAGATAAGTAGAGTAATCGGTAGAAGTACCAACCCCCCAAATCCAAACCCCGATATTTTATCCTTTAGTTTCTTAAAAAAATAAAAAAAAAATATAAAAAAAATATTCTTCCTCAACCTCAACCTTAGCGTAGTAATTTCTCACTAGCGTTCCTATTCCCCTAGAGAACGATATCAATCCCCGAGGCTTACCCAATACTACACTACAACGATTAGGTTCACTGCCTAGGGTGTTGAAAAACTTGCTCAACGAAAAGGAAGTTTCCTTTGACCCCGAAAGCGCCTTGTATGCGCATCATTTATCGCACCTTGTTTACGAAGATGATGTCATCTTCATGAGTGAATGGTCTCATACTAATGCTCATAACTTGCTCTGTATTCTTCGCTGCTTCTACTTAGTCTCTGGACATAAAATAAATGTGCATAAAAGTAATATTTCAGGAGTTTGTGTTTCTAAAGAAAGTATTCAGAACATGGCTAGTATTCTTGGTTGCGGTGTTACTTATATGTCGTTAAAGTACCTTGGTGTTCTTGCTGGTTGCAACATGGCAAGGTGTTCTAATTGGGATGCCATCATTCAAAAATTCTCCTCTAAGCTTACTCAATGGAATGCTCAGCTTCTTTCTATTGGCTGTCGTCTTTCCTTGATCAGGTCGGTTCTTGGAAGTTTACCGACATATTATATGTCGTTATACAGGGTTCCTGTTTCCATTTCCAATAAGCTGGAATCTATGCGGAATAAATTCTTTATTGGTAGTGACTTTGGCGGGAAGAAGATGACATGGGTAAGCTGGAATAAATGCATGGCTAATAAGATATCGGGTGGTCTTGGTATTGGCAGCATCCTCGCGTTTAGTGCATGTCTATTGTTCAAATGGATTTGGCGTCTGCTCAAGCATCCTTCTGATCTTTGGGCTGTTGTTATCAAGGAGACTCGTGGACGTAATGGAGGTATTTTTTATGTTCCCTCTTATAGTTCTTGTTATAGTGCTTGGAGTGGTATCATTTCCTCGTCAAGTATCTAAAGCAAAAAGGCATCGACCTCCTCTTGTGTACTTGAAAGCTTGGAAATGGAACATCTCTCAGGTTTTGGGATGATATATGGTGAAGCCAACAGTCTTTAAAAGCTAAGTTTCCGCGCGTCTTCATGCTGGACAACGATAAAATTTGTCGCATAGCTAGCCGGTTATCTCTTACTAACTGGTCTACCGTTTTAAAAAGACAACCGAGAGGTGGAATTGAAGCTAACCAGTTTTCTGAATTGCAGCAACTAATAGGGTCTGTCGTATTATCTGACCATAATGATACTTGAAAATGGTCTCTTGATGTCTCCAAAGGTTTCTCTATTGCGTCAGTGCGTTCCTTGATTGATTCTCGCATCCTAGACGTGGGTACCTCAGCTACTCATTGGAATAATAACATTCCCATTAAAGTCAATGTATTTTTGTGGAGGTTATTGCTAAACAAGCTCCCTACTAGGATGAATTTGGATAGAAAAGGTATTGAAATGGATTCGCTTCATTGTCCCATTTGTCTTGAAGACGTGGAAACGGTTAATCACATCTTTTTTAAATGTGAGATGGCTAAAGACTTGTGGGCTCTTTTGGCTAGATGGTGTGAGCTTGACGTTCCTTTTTGCGAGAATACTTCAGAGTGGCTCTCATGGTTAGACTCTTATACCTTCTATAATAAAGCTCGATTGTTCCTTGATGGTGTCGGAGGGACTCTTTTATGGTCCATATGGAGCTTTTGAAATCGTTTGGTTTTTTCTAACTATCCCCCCAAGAAAGAGGTGCTTTGGGATAGTATAGTTTCGCAATCGTTTTTATGGATTTCTTCTAGGAATCCCAAGCCTAAGCTTAGTTGGGTAGGTTGGTTAAAAAACCCTTTAGCAACAATAGCTATCTTGTAATTTTCCTATCTTTTGCTAGTTTTATATAAAATCCGCCGTTCAAAAAAAACTATAACTCTCAACCACTCAAACAGAATATTTCATCACTAAATTCTCTTTTTCTTATTAAAAAGGAAAATAAACAATTAATTTAAGACATCCGTAAATAGAAATATGGACAATAAATATGAGACAGAGGGAGTAACACTTTAAATAAGTGTACCAATTATATTTCAAATAAGTTTCAAATTCTTATAAAAAAAAAGGCCAACCTAGTACAAACAATTTATGAAATCATAATAAATAGAGTAATGATAAATAGGTCTACTAACTAAACCTACAAATAAGATTAACTGATTTACATATTCAGTTTTATAAATACACTATTTTTCATATACTCACCAATCATTTTTTAAATATGTCAACCACATTTGAAGGTCTCTTTTTAGGTCCACCAGCCCATTACAAATCATTCAAAAATGATTGACGAATATGAAGAAAGAAAAATGTATTGTAAATATGGGCTTATGGCTTATTGGTGATGTCTATTGATCATATCTTATTTGGGTTTGCACCTTATAAATACATCATTAATGTAACCTCTCTGATTATAATTAATAAGAATTTTGTCTTCTCCTTCCATCTTTTTATTCTTGTTCATTACTTTCACAACAAGTTATAGCACGAGAGCTCTAAAAGAAAGAGAGATGATGTCAAGGTAGAGAGACGTCCTTGGAAGGCGACAAACAGATTATGTTATCTCGTTAAAGTTTTCATGCATCAAAACAAGAGGAAAATATTTAACTATGTTTTAAAGTACAAGGATATTGTAAATGTGTTATAGTATCTTCACCTTTAAAATTAACAAGATAAAAATAAATAAGAGTAAACATCATCATGGATTCACTACTATAGGATAAAATGCCTTAAAACATACTTTGTATATTTGATTTTGTAACTAATTTTATTCAAACTAATTTCATTTAGACTCTTTGTTTAGTATGTCGAATTAATTTTGTGTTCATGAGCCATTAGTATGATTAATTAGTTGACCCTTTTTTCTTGACATCCTTTCCCTATAAGTTGAGAGCTCTCCTCTCATTTCAAAACACAGAAAAATACACAACTCATCACTCCTCTTCTTTTGTATTACCATTCATATTTCTTGTGTATCCGGTTCGTAATAGAGGGAAGGCATGGTTTTGGTTCGCCTTGATAACCCGTTTGTGCTAACAGAGTTATCGGTTGTTGTTGTATCCTGGGAGATAGACGTTCACGATTCTCAAGCACCGTGGAGAGGACAAATCTGTCTTAAGGAAACTGTGAGCATCACAGGCCTCAACATTTTCGTTACTTGTGTTTTTTGGGTCTCAACAATTGAAAGATTTACGGTATCGTTTCTCTACACTTTTACATTTTATGTTATGGTTTGTTTGTCTCTAATAACAATACACGTGATATATACTACAATCTTAAGACAGAGTTTATTGTGTTGCTATTAAAGACAATTTTGCATTCGCGAAAAAAAAAACGAAGCTTGACTCTTCAAAGGACTTACTTTGTAGCGACACTTAAACCTTAGGGACTATAACAACTTGGCAAAATTAGTCCCTAAGGTTTAAGTGTCGCTACAAAGTAAGTCCTTTGAAGCCAATCCCGCTGCATCGCGCGGGTTCCCACACTCGTATATACTATAGAGCAAGACACTTTTTTGCAACATTAATTGCTATCTTTCGCAATTTGGCAAAAATAGTCCCTGAGGTTTAAGTGTCGTCGCAAAGTAAGTCCTATAGCATTCATCGCTATCTATAGCAATTTGGAAAAAATAGTCCCTAAGGTTGAAGTATCGTTGCAAAGTAAGTCCTGTAGAATTAATTGACAAACAAATTTTCCGGTCATTCATCAGTTCCAAATTTACGTCTACAAAAGCAATCCCGCTGCATCGCGCGGGTTTCCACACTCGTATATACTAAAGATCATTCCATGCTCCTCTCACAAGCCAAACATTAAATGCAAAGTTTCCCAAGTTGGCAAAAACAGTCCCTGAGGTTTAAGCGGCGCTCCAAAGTAAGTCCAAACATTAAATGCATAGTTTCACAACTTGGCAAAAACAGTCCCTAAGGTTTAAGGGGCGTTGCAAGGTAAGTCCTGTAGCAAACATCAATTGCAAACTTTCCCAAGTTGGCAGAAATAGTCCCTGATGTTTAAAGTGGCGCTGCAAAATAAGTCCTACAACATTAATTGCTATCTATAGCAATCTGGCAAAAATAGTCCCTAAGGTTTAAACTACGTTGCAAAGTAAGTCCTGTAGAATTAATTGCTAACTATAACAACTTGGCAAAATCAGTCCCTAAGGTTTAAGTATCGCTACAAAGTAAGTCCTTTGAAGCCAATCCTGCTGCATCGCGCGGGTTCCCACACTCGTTGATCCTAAATGTTTTGGACGGTTTTTATATATTTAAATATATGAAATATGGATGCTCCTTAATTCATAAATAGATATAGGATACGGTATATTGAAACAGCTATTTGATATGGTCCATGTTGAGTAACGGTACAAGTTATTGCAAAAGAAAACTGAACTACTTTATTATCTTTCTTTAAAAGAGTTTGGTATGTTGCATGTTGTTGATTTACGAATGTAGAGTATCACAAATTAAAAAAATTCGTATGTATACTTTTACGAGTGCCTATATCTGGTTGCAAAAGAAATATGAGATTCATGTTTGTCATTAGATTAAATAATTATGTGACCCTTGTTACGAAAGGTTCAAAGGAGCATAGAAAAAAGTGGTTACATACTTTTATGTTTTCTTAATTTATGTCAAAGTAGTTAGTATTTTGTTTGGAAAATTTTGTAATTGTTCAGAAGTTGCTATGAACAACAACTAAGTGCTCAAAACTTTGAACTTATTAAAAATATTTGATTTCAGGAAAAGCTATAGTGAATTTCTTCAAATCATTTTAAGAGATAAACTACAAACTGGTTGTTTTGTATGTTGTTATAAAACTTTTGAATCGTTACATATTAATAGAACAATAGAGTGTTCGAAGCGTGTTGGATGAAATCTTATCATGCTACTGGTTTGTGTAACTAGTATTGATTTCATTATCGGATATTGGGGTATAACTTATTCTTGCAGAATACGAATACTAGTGCTAATGGGATAGCAAAATCACAGCTACACATTCGTGGGAAATTGACCCGTTTGCATAGTAAACGAATACGTTTTGAGCTCAATTTTTACAGTTGTGGCTAAACAATAAACTTGATTTCTGAAATTTTTAAGCTTAAATGGGCGACCCATTTGGTTACATTATTTATTTTGGTACATCAATTCAGTTTGGACTAGTATGTTGTCACAACCGCAATGTCGTGAGGAAAAAAAAATGTTTTTTGCATGGTAACAAATGAGTTTTGCATCAATTTTTTTTTTCTCGGTGAGTAGTAGGTAACAATGAAACATCTTAAACTTGATTTCGGAAAAAAAATAAAAATACAAATCACTTATGTGGAGCTTAAACGGAAGAATCAGATGATCGTAGTTTCTATTTTAGCACAACATTTTTTTTCAAGCGGCTTATATATTTCTTTTTGTGCTGAAATTTGTGTTGACTGAATGTTGTGTGGTACAACATTTTTTTTTGGTTGTTATAATACAAAATTAAGTGATATTTTGTACAATGTTCCACGCAAAATTGTTTGTTTCTTTTGGTACAAAATAATGTGGCAAAGTAGTGCCTATGTAAAGTTGTTTTCTGCGATTTTGTGCAACTAATTTTGTAGCATGAGAATAAACAAGTCGCTCGATTTTGTATCAAGTATTGGAAGTTTGGATGTTACAAATGTTATGTTGAGAATATTGTTGCGAATAATCAAACTACTTGTTATTCTAGAAAGATGAATAATCGTCGAGACTTGTTATAACTCATATTGCTAATAATCGACTGGTTTCTCATATGTAAGAAATGACTATGTGTTGAATATAACCGTGTAGGACCTTGTGAAATGTCAAGAAAGAACACACATATAGATGACAACGAATTACTACGTTGGTTTATGTAACTAACTTGAACGGTGTGATTGTCGTCCAATGTGAGTTATTGTCCATTCACTAAGTTGAACATATTTTGATTGTGTAAAAATGATTACACATTGATTTTATGTGATTATCACATAATAAATTGTGATAATCATAAAATTGTAACAGATTAAATGTGATTATATATAATCACAAGTGAATTGAAATGACATGTTATAAGTGTAGGACTTACACATATAACTTATGGGATCCTCCTAAAACATGTGTGGTTTAAGGTGGTGATTTGTCTAAAAGAAGAATGTTAGTAGATGAAGCTATGCGTAATCAGAATGATGCATCTTCTGTCATACGCTTGATTCCTTGGTCTATAGCATGCTACATATGGAATCTGTTAATTATGATACGGAAAATAATTAACATAAGACATTCAAAAAGTTTGCATACACTAGTATGAAACTCGTGAAGTGACAAATTACTAAGGATCTTGATGTCATATCCATGTGAGAAAAAAAATCTTATAAACAAGATTAATAAATTGAAAGAGAGAACCTTTCTACAAAATTCTTGAGATAAATTCCATGTGGGGGATTCCGGCCTAGCTAGAGTTCAAAAGAACGTCAACAAACATGCAGTTCTTGCCTAGTTGGAATACTCAAGAATTACCTAGAGCATGATATATTTAGAGTTGCATGAAACTCAAATTTGTACAAACATATCATGTCGATACGACAACTACTCTCAGCATGGGTTATCCCTATAGACAATATGAAGTCATAGAATAACTTTGTGGATCGGCTTGCGAAAAGCTAAATGTGAGAGTTAATTAACAAGTCGTGAAGAGGAATGTGACTAAAGCCCTTGAAAAGTTTATATGAAGGAAAACCTAACCCAGCAGACTGGAGATCCCAAGATCTGGGTTCAATAGGACAACCTACTTGTATAAATTGAGGTCACTGTCGGGGAGTAATAAACTCCACATTTATTTAAGGGAGTTAGCAAACTTCCTAGTCCATTCCTATAACAGTGACAATATGAGGTTAAGCATATGGCTTTTAATGATTAATCGAGAATCACCTATGTGAGAGAGAAGTGGGGTCGCTTTTAAGGGAATTGTGGGGGCGCAATTCTTAACAGCTCTCGCAGAACCAGGCCAATGTTCATGACCATAACGAACATAGCTATGAGAACCAAAAAGTGTCAAGGAGATATCTGTGTGAATATATATTGTCGTCTCCACAAACAGCAGACAGTTCAAAGACATCAAGTTCTACTGGCTGCTAGGAGTCTAAGTATATTTCACAAGGGAAGGTTCAAAGGGTAACACCTACCTATCCTTTGCAAATATCAACTGCAAAACTCTAATACAACATCGATTTTTTGGATTTTGTTTCCTTTTATCAATTTCATTTATGTGGGTGATTGTTGAAAAAATTGGTCATAAGGTGGGTTTGAATGACAATTGATGGTCATCAAATGCACTAATGGGTATTAACACAAAAAGTTAATATGTGGTCATATGTAACGGCCGAATTAATTTTGTGTTCATGAGCCATTAGTATGATTAATTAGTTGACCGTTTTTTCTTGACATCCTTTCCCTATAAGTTGAGAGCTCTCCTCTCATTTCAAAACACAGAAAAATACACAACTCATCACTCCTCTTCATTTGTGTTACCATTCAAATTTCTTGTGTATTTGGTTCGTAATAGAGGGAAGGCACGGTTTTGGTTCGCCTTGATAACCCGTTTGTGCTGACGGAGTTATCGGTTGTTGTTGTATCCTGGGAGATAGACGTTCACGATTCTCAAGCACCGTGGAGAGGACAAATCTGTCTTAAGGAAACTGTGAGCATCACAGGCCTCAACATTTTCGTTACTTGTGTTTTTTGGGTCTCAACAATTGAAAGATTTACGGTATCGTTTCTCTACACTTTTATGTCTTATGTTAAGGTTTGTTTGTCTCTAATAACAATACACGTGATATATACTACAAAATCATGTCTGTTTTAATCCCAAGGAACACTCCAATACCTACAAAAATTGAGAAGGTATATTCCACGACAGTAGACAACCAATCTAGTGTTTTAATCCAACTGTATCAAGGCGTGAGAGCTAGCACTAAAGACAATCATTTGCTAGGTGATTTTGAGCTTTGTGACATACCCGAAGCTCCTAGGCACGTACCTCATATCAAAATTTGCTTTGACATCGATGCCGATGGTATTTTGAGTGTTTCCGCTGAAGAAACCGCAAGTGGTCAGATTAAAAAGATTACAACCATAAATAATAATGGAAGGTTGTCAAGTGAGTGTTAGCCCTTATAATGTCTTAGATCAAAACGTTTAGTATTTACGTTTCTTATGTTTTAAAGACTTTTAGTTTATGTTATGTATTGTAAAATCTGTATTTGTGATTGGGTCAGAAAAACATGTCTGCAAATGGGTCGAAACAAGATAACCCAAACAGGCCCATCCAAATGCCAGATATCTAGGAACGGTTATTCTCCCAAGCATCACAACGTTTGGAGAAAAACACATAGTACCGTTTCAGTGTGTATATAAACGTGTTTTCCAATCAGTGGAAAAACACAACGAAACATCAAACCATTTTCAGTTTATATATTATATCTTTGTTAGTATATTGTTTGTTTATCCAATTCGTTACTGTTATATCCAAAAAATCCTGTACGCACCCTTTCAATCATTACCATGAAATCTTTACTTAGAAAGAATGAAGTTGGTGTCGATCCTGTTAATAAATGGTATTAGAGCTTTGGTTCAAGACCTTGGGAAACACCAACGTTTAAGCATTCAGGGTTCCAAAGTGGGCGTTACCTTTTGAGGGAAACACCCAAGAGCATGTTTCAATGGAACATGAGGAAGAAGAAGTCGATTTCGCCAAAAGGAAAGCAACTACTGGTTCAAACGGTCCTCGATAATGAAGCATTTAACGCCAATACCAAAGCCAACGGCAAGACTGTGAAGAAGAAGAAAACCATTGCAAAGAAAAAAGCAAATAAGAGAAGTGCTATATATGCCGAGAAAAGGGACACCCCTTTTGGGCGTGTGAACGAAGAAAGAAGTTGGCAGGCGTTGAATTGGAACAAGAGGCTGCCCTAACGAACCAGATAATTAATCAAGAAAGAATGTATCCCGAAAAGGTTTACATATATGGCGACTACACCGTGAATGGAACCGATGAAGATGGTTGGAACGACATTTGGTACGTAAGTAAGCATTACAAATTTCATATGTGCCCTAGGAGACTCATGTTTGATGATGTGAATTATAAGTTTAAGTTAGTAGGGAAAGATGAACATGATTGCAAATTCATATTTTCGTATGGAATTGGCACTACCACTATCAAAACAGAATTGGGTAATTTAGTTGTGAGGAAAATGCAGTATACTCCCGAAGTTTCGCATAATATCCTTAGTCTAGAATTGTTAGAGAAACAAGGATTTTCTGTGAAAATTAAGGATGATAGATGTAGCATATACCATATGTATTATGATGAGGAAACAGATTCGGATGTGCCACGTGAACATGGAAAAGAGAAGGTTGGACCAAAAGAAGTGGTACAAGAACATAATCAGTATTTGCAGAAGTACTTTGAAGCAATTGACCCAGGAGACGAATGTTCATTAATTAGAGGAATAGAAGATCTAGATTGGAATAAAGATGTAACCCAGGATTACATAGACGAAGATTTCCTCAGTTTCAATGGAACGTTATACGTTCTCAAGGTTAATTCATTTTCGAGATTTCTATCATTCATGAACTTGTTGAAAAAGGATAGTATATTATACAAGAATTGGGAAGTCCTC
The DNA here is from genome assembly GCA_910596185.1 of Chrysanthemum makinoi. Lineage (NCBI taxonomy): Eukaryota > Viridiplantae > Streptophyta > Magnoliopsida > Asterales > Asteraceae > Chrysanthemum > Chrysanthemum makinoi. The sequence goes on from OU343225.1 coordinate 49,875,675, forward strand.
AACAAGAAGTTTTTAGATATGATAAGATGGTTTTACTTAGTGCACTTGAATTACGATACACTCGTTGTAATTCCACCCGTTGTCAAAGATGTCGAAGTGAACCTGCTATGTTTGTTGAAGAGTGTTGAAAGTTTGGGCGGCTATTTTCCCGTCACCATGAGTAATAAATGGGGAACCATAGCCCAGTTACAAGGCCTAGACATCGAAGATGGAGAAGCGATCAAGAGTTGTTATAAGAAGTATTTGGATCTAGTTGTAGTCTACCATGAAACTGCTAGTGTGCCTTGGGGTGAAACGTCAAAGAATGTAGGAGACGCAAGCAAAGTTGACTTGGCCATGGACCTACAAGACCAGAAGGACAAAAGGGTGAAGGATGGAGCAATAGAATCCAGTCGAGACCATTTCGGTGTGAGGCTTGAAGAAAATGAAGAAGATGATGAAGATCACGATGAAAGCAGTGGAGGAAGTAATGATTTCCAGATCATTACTTGAAGACGCAACAAGCAGGAAGTTCAAGAAGTTTGAGTCTAAAACAATAGGGGGGAAATTGTTAGCCCTTATAATGTCTTAGATCAAAACGTTTAGTATTTACGTTTCTTATGTTTTAAAGACTTTTAGTTTATGTTATGTATTGTAAAATCTGTATTTGTGATTGGGTCAGAAAAACATGTCTGGAAATGGGTCGAAATAAGATAACCAAACAGGCCCATCCAAATGCCAGATATCTAGGAACGGTTATTCTCCCAAGCATCACAACGTTTGGAGAAAAACACATAGTACCGTTTCAGTATGTATATAAACGTGTTTTCCAATCTGTGGAAAAACACAACGAAACATCAAACCATTATCAGTTTATATATTATATCTTTGTTAGTATATTGTTTGTTTATCCAATTCGTTACTGTTATATCCAAAAAATCCTGTACGCACCCTTTCAATCATTACCATGAAATCTTTCCTAAGAAAGAATGAAGTTGGTGTCGATCCTGTTAATAGTGAGGAGATTGAAAAGATGGTGGAAGACGCTGAGATATTCCGAGCTGAAGATCAAGCACATAGGAAGAAGGTAGACGCCTGCAATGATTTGGAGAACTATGCATACAGTATGAAAAACAGAATTAGGGATCCATCAGTTGTTTCCAAGCAGCGGTGTGATAACTTGAAGAAAATGGAGACTGCAATCGATGAGGCTATGGATTTGATTGATCCCATTAATCTTCCTGAACTAATTGAGCTCGTGGAGAAGAAAAAGGCTTTGTTAAGTCTATGCGACCCCTTCATTGCTCAGTTAAAAGCGTAGTGTCAATGCTATCATTTTATCTTGATTATTATCATGTTTTGCTGTGTGTGCTTATTTACTTGCATCAGAGAACATTGTTAGCTCGATTTCTAACTATGTGTGATGGTACGGCAGGTGATCTACAGCTCCTCATATTTTTTTCAAACTATTATTGACGTTTTAGAACCGAAAATTTTGTTTCTTGTAAAAAACAATCAAGAGCACACAACAACCAATACATACACCCAACCAACCACCCCGTGGTGTAATTTTATTCTAACAATGTCAAGTAGATAAGTCCCCAATCGGGTGCTTACCAAACAAATACACAAGAAAGGATTGATCTCTTCTAGGAAGACACCAATCAACCTCACTACAAGAACTCTCAACACACAAACTTCAAGATCAAATAAAGAGATTGATCTTGATACAAAACACTAACTGATATCAAGATTGATATCAACAATAACCAGACTAATATGAAACGTTTAGAGAGAGAGAGTGATACAACTTTGATTGTGAGAGAGACTTAATGAATAACCCTAACACTGATAAAGAGATTATATAACCTTCAAAGTTGCACTCTATCCCCTTGACTATAAAACTTGACAACTCTAGCAAAGACTTGAAAAACGCTTGAGAATGAGAACAGGATAATGACAACTTCAGTCCTCTAAAATTAGAAATAAGCTTGAACAATATCTTCAACACCCCTCCTCAAGCTGATTTCCAGAACTCCCTTCAGCTTGACCATCACTCATACCAGAATCAGAGTTATTAATACCTGCAAACATATCAAACAAACCAAGATTTTTGCAAAGCACCTTATGTTGAGCTTGACCAAGACATTTCGTAAAAATGTCAGCAGTCTGCTCATCAGTATGAACCTTTTTAGTGACTATAACACCAGCAGCCACCTTTTCTCTAACAAAGTGCACATCAATTTCAAAATGCTTTGTTTTCTCATGAAAAACAGGATTAGCAGCAATTTGAATTGCAGCACTACTATCACAATACACATTCACAGGAAACAATTCACTTAGACCCAAACTATGCAAAAGATTACCCAACCATATGACTTCACAAGCCACAGATGCAAGACTTCTATATTCTGCTTCAGCAGAACTTTTAGACAATGTTACCTGCTTTTTACTTTTCCAAGAAATTAAAGAATCACCCAAGAAAACACAAAATCCAAGAATGATTTTCTTGTTTTAGGACATTTAGCCCAGTCTGCATCTGAGTAAGCACTCAACTTAAGACTAGACTCTTTATTAAACTGTAAACCAGACCCAGGTGACCCTTTTAAGTATTTTAAAACCCTTAAAGCAGCTTTAAGATGTGATTGCAAAGGATAATGCATATGTTGGCTCAAACAATGTACAACATAGCTAATATCAGGCCTAGTGTTAGTAAGATAAATCTGTTTTCCAACTAATTTCTGATAAGCATTAACATTCTTAAGACCCTTGTCTTTACTAGTTTCAATATGATTCAACACAGTATTCTCAGGAAGAGGAGTATCAACTGGTTTAGCTGCTAACAAACCATATTCATATAATAATTCTAAACAATACTTCCTTTGAGACATACAAATACCTTTATCATTACTTAATACTTCAATTCCAAGAAAGTATTTTAGTTCACCAAGATCTTTAATTAAAAACTTTGAGTTTAAAAACATTTTAAAACTACTGATCTCAGCCTCATTATTCCCAGTTATCACAATATCATCTACATAAACAAGAAGAGCAACAAAAATAGACTTCTTTTGTTTAATGTATAATGAATAATCAAACTTGCTTTGAACAAAACCATGTTCAACCAAGGCAGCTATAAGCTTAGCATTCCACTGCCTTGGTGCCTGTTTAAGACCATACAAAGATTTATTAAGTTTGCATACTCTAGTTTTATCATTACTGTTATATCCTTCAGGCAAAGTCATATAAACATCTTCAACCAGATCACCATACAAGAAAGCATTATTAACATCTAATTGATACAAAGGCCAAGACATTTTTACAGCAATACTAATAAGACTTCTCACAGTAACCATTTTAACCACAGGACTAAAGGTTTCATCATAATCAAAACCTTCTCTTTGATTATAACCTTTAGCAACAAGTCTAGCTTTATACCTATCCACTTCTCCTGTAGATTTATATTTAATTTTCCAAATCCACTTTGAACCAATAGGTTTTCTACCTAAAGGCAAACTACACTCAGTCCATGTATTATTCCTATTTAAAGCTTCAACTTCATTATTCATAGCATCAACCCAATTAGGATCTTTAATAGCATCATTAAAACAAGTAGGTTCAACAAATTTATTCAAAGATGAAGCAAAACATCTATTATGCATATTCAATCTTTTGTAATTCACATATTTTTCAATACCATATCTCAACTTAGAACTTAGCACATAATCATTAAACCTGATAGGTTGCTTAGACTCTCTACTAGACCTTCTTAACATAGGAGATTGAGTATCAGACTGCACATTAACATTTTCATAACTAGATTGAGATGACTCATTTAGATTTTGACTAATATTGCCCTCAGACCAGTTTTGGTCACCATAGTTGGTTGCAGATTGCCACCCTTCATGTTGCATTTGTGCAGCATCTGTGTTAATACCTTGTGTATTATCTCTGTAATGTGAAGGGTGTCTCACTACCATCCTTAACTGGTGTATCTCTCCCATCATCATAGGGACTTTGAGACTCAAGATTATCAAAAATTCAAATGATCTCGCTTCCTTTACACATTGTATATCTGCAGAATCATAGGTTTTCATTTTCAAAGGAAAAATATTTTCATAAAACCTTACATCTCTATGAAAAAACACATTTCTAGAATCTATACTTAAAAGTTTATAAGCCTTTTTAACAGTAGAAAAACCAATTAGAATACATTTTTCAGATCTAAAACTCATTTTATCATGATTATTCAAAATAGTTGCAAAACAAAGACAACCAAAAGACCTCAAGTGGGAAAGATTAGGTTTTCTTTTGTGAATCATCTCAAAGGGACATTTACCTTTTAAAACAGAAGATGGCAACCTGTTAATCAAATAGACAGCAGTCAAAATACAATCGAACTGAATTTCAAAGGAATTCCCCCTGAAACATAAGACTCCTTGCCACATTAAGCAAGTGTCTATGTTTCCTTTCAGCAATCCCATTTTGCTGAGGTGTATGACTACAAGAAGTTTAATGTATTATACCAAGTTCAGAAAAAACATGATGCATTTTTTTTATTCACAAATTCAGTTCCATTATCAGACCTTACAACTTTAATTTTTGAATTAAACTGATTGGAAAACATGTTTATGAAAGTCACAAAAACATCAAAAACTTCATATTTAGTTTTAACTAAATATACCCATACAGCTCTAGAGAAATCATCAACAACAGTCAAGAAATATCTATAACCTTCTCTGCTAGTGACTCTGTATGGACCCCATAAGTCAAGATGAACAAGTTCACCTAAAATCTCTGACTTATGGTCTGACAAAGGAAAAGGTTCCCTTGTTTGTTTAGCCCTATGACAGATTTCACAAACAGGCACAGAAGTATTCTTGGAGAAACCAAGATCAGTTTGAAGAACATTCAAAACTGGATCAGCAGGGTGACCCAGTCTATTATGCCACACAAACTTAGACACATTATGAGACATAACCAGGCTACAATTACTCACAGAATCAGGATGCATATCAAACAGATACAGACCATCAGACTGGCTACCAGTCCCCAAGACATTCTCCCTTTTCAAATCCTGAATATAACATTTATCTTCATCAAAGCCAACAAACATTTTGCTATCTCTGATCAGTTTATTAACAGATAAAAGACTAACACAATAACCAGGCACAACAAGAACATCATATAAAACCACATTATTAGTGAGCTTAAGATTCCCAACATGACTGATAGTAGCAAGAGTGCCATTAGGATGACCAACAGTAATATGTAAACTAGATATATCAGCAATGTTAAACATTCCTTTAGTAGAGACAGTAAGATGCTGATTAGCACCAGAATCAATGATCCATCCCAATGTCAAACTCTTAACAGTAAGACTAGAATTAGCAAAATAATACTTAGAGAAGTTCATGTTAAACCAAACATTATGATTATAGAATGAAGCCCTACCTGCCATGTTGGCATGTATGCTTCCAAGAAAGAATCATTAATCAGAGACAAAAGCTTCTTCATCTGTTCAGAAGTAAAACCAGAAGAAGTGCTAGTAGAAAAAGATTTGTCAATTGGTTTAGCCTCAACATTAGCATTAAACGTTTGTTTAAAACCATTTTGCTTAAAAGAACCATTTGGTTTAGAAAAACCAGGAGGAAAACCAATTATTTCATAACACCTTTCAATAGTATGTCCAATTTTACCACAGTTTTTGCAATTTAGATTAGGATTAGGACCTCTATTAATAGTGTTATTATTATTAGGAGTACTCCTAGTGTTATTATTAGTATTATTATTAAATCCTCTTCTATTGTTATTAAAAGACTTAACAGCAAAAGAAGAAGCATTCAGTTTAGATTCAGTAACACTAGAAGACTCAGGAACACCCCTATGAGACTCCTCTCTAGAAACAGTTATATAAGCATCTTTAACCTCTGGGAGAGGATCCCTAGTCAACAAAGAAGTTCTAACAGGTTGATAACAATCATCCAAACCCATAAGAAACTGCATTAATCTCAAAAGTTGATTATGCAACACCAATTCTTTACTAGCAGCACAAGAACACTTAACTTCACAAACACATATAGGCATCTTAGTTAAATCATCAATTTCTCTCCACAAGGAGTTAAGCCTATGATAATAATCAGCAACAGAAGTACCACCTTGTTTAACACAATTAATTTTCTGTAAAAGACTATAAACCACAGAACCATCAACTTTATCATATGTTTCTTGTAATTCTTTCCAGACACATGCAGCATTATCAGAATAAACAAGACCCATATAAACATCTTGAGATACAGAATTCATTAACCATGTTAAAACAATAGCATTGCATCTATCCCATTGAGCAGCAAGCACATTACTAGTAGAATAAGTTTCTTTAACACAAGAACCATCAACAAAACTGAACTTATTCCTAGCTTGTAAAGCTAATTTCATAGCACCAGACCATATTCTATAATTTTCAGTTCCAACAAGTTTAAATGGAATAAGAGCAGTACCACTATTGTCATTAGTTTGAATATGAAGAGGATTACCAGCATCCAAATTACTAATTAAGATTTCATTATTACCACTAGATTCACCAATAGCCATAATGAGACAGAGATAAACAATTAAACCAACAGATAACAGAACAAATAATAACCAAGAACAACCACTACAGTCTCAACACAACTTCTCAAACCCACAACCTATCCTCCTTCGACCTAGACACAATAAGCAAAACTCACACCCAAGAGTAACCAAATACCAGCCAAGAAGACTGAGAGTGGCCAGAGCAGGTTTCCGTACCACTCACGGTGGCAGGTCAAGGTGTTAACCACTCTGTTTGCACCTTCTTGACTAAGTAAATGTTATCTTAAAGATGAGAAATATACTTACAGTGAAATACCAGCGGAATGAAGTACAAACTCACAAGATTCACTTAGTCTAGTGAGATTGTAACCAAGAACGGGCCCAAAACTATCAAGAAACCACCAGGGATAAAAAACCCCAAATTACCAAATTAGGGTTTCAAGAAACCCTAACCAAATTACCCACAAAATCACCAGATCTAATCCCAAACAGATCAAATCAACCACGGCCGTTAAGGAAACAGCCTCAATTAACCAAATAAACCTTCAATTGCAAAAAACCCCAAATCAATCTTTGAAACCCTAGAAACCCTAGAATCTCAAATCCACCAGATCAGAACCGTGCACTCTGATACCATGTAAAAAACAATCAAGAGCACACAACCACCAATACATACACCCAACCAACCACCCCGTGGTGTAACTTTATTCTAACAATGTCAAGTAGATAAGTCCCCAATCGGGTGCTTACCAAACAAATACACAAGAAAGGATTGATCTCTTCTAGGAAGACACCAATCAACCTCACTGCAAGAACTCTCAACACACAAACTTCAAGATCAAATAAAGAGATTGATCTTGATACAAAACACTAACTGATATCAAGATTGATATCAACAATAACCAGACTAATATGAAACGTTTAGAGAGAGAGAGTGATACAACTTTGATTGTAAGAGAGACTTAATGAATAACCCTAACACAGATAAAGAGATTATATAACCTTCAAAGTTGCACTCTAGCCCCTTGACTATAAAACTTGACAACTCTAGCAAAGACTTGAAAAGCGCTTGAGAATGAGAACAGGATAATGACAACTTCAGTCCTCTAAAATTAGAAATAAGCTTGAACAATATCTTCAACATTTCTATAATTCGTGGTTTGGACTACGTTGATTTATACCGTTTCTCGATGAATTTTGGCTTAGCGAGAAGCATAACGACTCTTGTCTTGTATCTATTAATGTTTTGATATAGCATACAATTTTGCTCACTTATTTGTGTCTATATATAGTAGGTGTAGTATTGATGATCATTGTATTTCACTTGTGGCATACAATATGGATTAGGGTAGCAGTAGTTGTTGCTTGTCTTTCACTTCATTGATCATTGTATTTTACTTGTATCATCTATTAAAATTATTTTCCATGTATTTTAGAAAAATCTTTGAATGTACCGAATTAATCCTATGATGTTTACTAATAGCGCTTTGGTTCAGTTGGTACCCATTTTCGAAAAACCTATGGATCAACTATAGAGATTTTGTGGAAAAAAGGTCACGGGTTTGAGTCTCGGCTCGTGCTCACTCCAGTTGGTGCTTCACTAAGCCAAGAGAGTTTCCGGAGCTATCCGTTGTGGGGTGGACAATGTCTGGTGCCAAAAAGCATCCAGAGTCAGGGTGTTCCTGCCAATTCACACATTTGTATGGATTCTTTATATTCTTACAACCAACCCAAAACACTAATGAAACTTCATTACTATTTGATGGGTTTTTTCCCTACTTGAACTTGATCACCTTGCTTAAACACGTGAGTACATAAATATAATGATAATCACGTGTAAATGTGTGAGTGCTTTACATCATTCTTTTCTTTTGTTGGCTTTTATATAATCACACATTTGAATTTGAAGATAAAATTGGTCTCAAAAGTAGTCCGAAATTTGGGGAAAAAATTAATCTTTTATTGGTCACGGAAATTTACTTGTGCTGATTCTGGGCTATCCAAAAGGGTAAACGTCCTGGGATTAGTCGGCTCTCAATATCGAGTCGGAAACCCAGGTATACCAAAAAGTTTTAAAAAAAAAAAATTATTCAAAAAATTGACATGTATTGAAAGTAAGTTTTGTCTAGGATAGAAATACGAATTTTCTATTAAACTCTGGCGCGGGCTGGATTCGACTTGTTGATGCATAATCTGGCGCCAACTTGTTGATATGTATTGACATGTATTGAAAGTAAGTTTTGTCCCACGGATTCGACTTGTTGATGCATAATCTGGGCTCGAGAAATACGAATTGACATGTATTGAAAGTAAGTTTTGTCCCACGGATGGCGCCAACTTGTTGATGCATAATCTGGCGCGGGCTGGATTCGACGACTCTCCCTTGGCCGTTCGTCGTCTTCTCGAGCCCTAAGTAGATCTGTCAACAAAGAGAACCCGTTAGGAGTGGACCCGAGGCCGTAGCCCCGGGGTCCACCTCCGACGGTCAAGTTAGTATTGATGCGATGTGATGAGTTAGGGTTAGGGTAACCTGTATCATGTTATGAAGAAGGAGATCCAGCCATGTATTTATAGGGCATGGATTAGGGTTTAGGTGTAGAGTAGGCCGCTGATGCCGGGCCTGACCCATTCCTGGCCCAGTCCGGACCATACGTCAACACTTTTAATAATACAAATTTTCTTATAAGTTAAAAAGATATATTAATTGAATTTATAAATTACTTTAAATATATTTGAATTAATGATAAAGACTTTTCGTATGTTTATACCCTAGAAGAATACATTTACGTAATTAATTAGGTCAGTTTTTACAGGGGCTCCCAAAAGCAAGCTAAGTTTAATACGCGAATCAAGGGTTAGTTCTGAGCAGAAATTAAAAGGTAATAAATTGATGTTTATTCCTTAAGTTACATGTTTACTTGCTGTGATTTGAGAATAAATGTGGTTTATAGATATCATTGTAGTGATAGTAATATAAGAAAAGTAATTGCTATGCCTAATACTTGCATGTCTAGTTATGATTTGATTGGTTGATTTGAAAAACTGAGTTGCGAGACTTTAGAAAAAGAAAATATATAATACATGTGTTAGATGATTGGTGAACATCCATATATTTAGACATATATTTTAGGTCTATATAATAGTAAGTAGTGAAAGGTTTAGACTACTTTTAAAGCTATGCAGATCTGACCCTCATTTTCAATGATTTTCGATTTTGTTTCAGATTATATACATGGTTTAAAGTTCTTAGTGTGCGTTTAGTTTGAAGACAAAAAAAAAAAAAAAAAAAAACCTAGTCTTCTATTTATAACTATGTAGGAATTTGGAGGGGGTTTTTTATCTTCTTTAAATAGTTAGAAAATCTGAAGATGCGTTTAGCTGATTTTGTATTTTCTAATATGAACGCTGTTTTTGTTTTCCTCGTTTTGTAAAATCTTTTGTGTAGAAAAGATGGGTATTTCTTTTGGCTAAACGCATTAAACAAATTTAAGTTATTATCCTGTTTCACTTCCATAAGTTTGGTTTATAAGATGATTATTGTTATTTGATAGCCTTTTACGAAATCCATGTACATTGCAGGGCTTAGCCCGGTTACCCTTTTACTTGTTTGATCAACGATATAGCGCTAGAGCAAGCTCCTTGACTTTGTGAAGATTGTTTTTTCTATAGGCATTAGAGTTAGGAGCTAAAGGCTACTGCTCGGGCTTCTCTCAAGTTGAGAGGCTCTAGTAGCTTATTTGAATCATCTTATATATCATAAGCTAATGTTTTTTGGCTTATTTTTCATATTTAGGGCATAATATGCTCACAATTCAAAAAATAAAACATAAGCCGGATCAAATACGCTCATAAGCCTGAACAAACACCCCTTACATGTGTACATTTGGGGGTGGCTAGGGAAGTGTCGGAAACCGTCTTGAGATTAACCCGGTAAGACCGCTACATCTGATTCAAAATTATGGTTCGCCTACTCTGGTTAACCTCAATAGGGAAAAACCTCATACGTTTACCCGTGTTTAAGTTAAGTTAGGAAGCTTATTAGAGGATATGCATGGACTTGGGCTAATGTCTATTACTTTATTATGTAAATAGTCTATTTTCGAGTAATCATACCTTACCAATCAAGTGGATTAGCAAGCTGTCATGTGAGGAATTGAGGAACAATCAAGAAATTACTGCTAGGGCCAGAATTCAGAAAGTGATTTCCAGTGTGTACGTATAATGAAATCGAATGCATTTGATATATTGAATTCGCTTTGTTCAAAGGTATACTAAACAAATTCCTATTACACTCGAATGTAACAGTTACAGATCTCCAATTCAAAGTTCAATCACACAGAAAAAATATGTTTTACAATTTAAATCCATCCACTTTACTAGAAACATGCACATGTTCGGGACAGCAACTCTATCATATTCATATTTTTGTTGTATGAATTTGTCTAGATATAACTCCTGCTCTGGATTTCATTTCATTGGAACAACATATTCATGTGCTGCTGTATGGTTAAACAGAAAAAATCGGGTGGAGGTCATACCTAATGAACAGGGAAACAAGATCCCGTCTTATGTTGCTTTCATTGATTCAGAATTACTTGTAGGCGAAGGTGCAAAAAACCAAATCGCTAGAAACCTACTAACACTGTGTTTGGTAAATCTTTCTGTTGAAACTTTTTTTTTCAACTTTATAAGATTTCTCATGGAACTAAAGAATTACAGGAACATGGACGCCAATCATTTGTTACTAACCATAAGCTTCTAAATTATCAGATGTTAAGCGTTTGATTGGAAGTAGATTCGGTGATACTCAAGTGACAAATGACATGGAGTCATGGCCTTTTAAGGTCATTAAAGGGCCTTCACAGAAGCCAACAGTTGTAGTTAAGTACGAGGGAGAAGATAAACAATATGCACCTGAAGAATTATCTGCTATGGTTCTCAAGAAGATGAAAGAGGCTGCAGAAGAATATATTGGAACAAAGGTAACAGATGCTGTGATCACCGTTCCTGCTTATTTTAACAACCAACAGCGAGAGGCAACAAAGGAAGCAGGAACTATTGCGGGCCTCAATGTGTTGCGTTTGTTAAATGAGCCTACAGCTGCTGCAATCGCATATGGCGTGGACAATTTGGCTGACAAACAATGGGACAAGGATAAGAATGTTTTGGTGTTCGATTTGGGTGGTGGAACCTTTGATGTATCTCTTTTGACTATTAGTAAAAAAGGTGACATTAATGTCAAAGCTGTAGGTGGCGACACTCATTTAGGCGGAGAGGATTTTGATACGACACTTGTTAATTATTGCATAACAGAATTCATGAAAAAACACAGAGAGGTCAACTTATGGGGAAATCCAAGAGCAATGGCGAGGTTAAAAGTTACTTGTGAGAAAGCAAAGAGGGATTTGTCGTCAACTACTTTTGCTACAATCGAAATTGATTGCCTGTATGAGGGCAAGGACTTTTCGATCAAAATCAGCAGAGCCAAATTTGAGGAACTAAATGCAATATATTTTACAAAATGTGTTCAGCTAGTCGAAAAATGTTTGTTTGATGGGGAATTGAAGAAGAAGGATGTGGATGAGGTGGTTGTTGTTGGGGGTTCGAGTAGGATTCCAAAGGTACAACGAATGGTGGAAGAGTATTTTGAAGGGATGGCACTTTACAAGAGTATGAATGGAGATGAGGCTGTTGCATTTGGTGCTGCAATCTTGGCCTCAAGGTTAAGTGGAAATGATTATAGCGTGGTGCGAGATATTGTCTTACAGGATGTGACTCCCCTCTCATTAGGAATAGCAGCCCAGATTAATGGTGTACCAAATAATATGAGTATAGTTATTCCCAAGAACACTTCCATACCTACAAGCAAGAAAAGGATATTTTATAGTCCTGCCAATGCAACAGTGGTATCAATCTCAGTGTATCAGGGTGAGGGGGTCAAAGTTAAGGACAACAAGTTACTTGACAAGTTCAACTTTGTTGGCCTTACGCCAGGTCCCAATGGGAAGTCGAAACTAGAGGTTTGCTTCAGTTTGGATAGTAACGGGATCCTTGTAGTGTCTGCCGAGGAACTATCCACAGGTCGCGAAAACTCAGTCACAATTTCAAAATTCTGAAATTTGTCCAACGAATTAAGTAAAAAGTTGCTTGTGATTAAGCAGTTAATTAAGACTTGCATTTACCCTAAATGTTTGGACTATTGATATGCTATGACACTGCAGATCTTATTATGTATTTATCAATTATATAGTTATCATCAAGGACTTATCTTGATATTTCATCTTCGCTTTGGTTAAATTGTGTAAACTTTTATGATTTAAACAAGATTACCAGAACCAAAACTGATTTTATTAGGATCAAACCCAACCAACCACCCCTACGGTTTGATCCATTATGAGTTTATTACAAATTACAATGAAGAGTTTGACACAAATATAACAGAACTAGAGAATACAGTGATTATATCAATCACAAGAATTAACTGAAAACTAGTGAGAACTTTTAGAGATAATCAGACTTTTTTTCCTTTTTTTAATAATGAGAGACTTGGTCTTTATATACTGCCCATCCAATTGACTTCCAGCACTTGTGCACTCAACTCCTCTGAGAATAAATCATTAGCACTAACAGCCCCTCTATCTTATAAACCTTTATGAAATAGAAAAACACTAAAAGAAAACCACTATGAATAAATATCAAAACACCCCCTTGACTTAATACTTTTCCTGATTTAGTTTACACAAAAGTGCATTTTAATACACCCCCTTAAACTAAATCTGGAAAACATCAACCAAATCCAACTTCTCACACATTTTCTTATGTTCAGCAGAACATAACCCCTTAGTAAGAACATCAGCAGTATTATCCACTGAATCAACCTTACAAGTTCTAAAAATTCCTTCACTGATTTTCTCTCTTAGAAAATAAAGATCAATCTCAAAATGTTTAGTTCTTTCATGGAATACTGGATTTGCAGCAATCTGCATAGCAGCATTACTGTCACAGAACATCAGTGCAGGAATAGTATAATCAACTTTTAAATCAGTTAACAACTTTAAGATCCAAATGATCTCACAAGCAACATTAGACATAGCTCTGTACTCAGCCTCAGCTGAGGACTTAGCTAACACTGATTGCTTTTTACTCTTCCAGGACACAAGACAGCTGCCAAGAAAGACTGCATAGCCTGTCACAGATCTTCTGGTAGCAGTGCACTTGGCCCAATCAGAGTCAACAAAAGCAGTCAACTCAAACTTATCATTAGCTTTATAAAACACCCCTTTACCAGGTGATCCTTTAAGATACCTAAGTACCCTAAATGCCAACTTAAGATCAGAATGCAAAGGACCATGCATAGCTTGGCTCAACTTATGAATAGCATAAGATATGTCAGGCCTTGTAATGGTCAAATATATCAGCTTACCAACTAACTTTTGAAAATTCCCAAAACTAACCAATGGATAATCATTCTTATCCAATATTTTCCCAGTTGGTTTTTTCTGATTAATTTCAATAGGAGTAGAAGTAGGTTTACAACCTAACATTCCAAATTCATTAACAAGCTCAAGACAATATTTCCTTTGAGAAAAACATAAACCATTATCATGTTTAATAACTTCTATTCCCAAAAAATATGTCAACTCACCCAGATCTTTGATCAAGAATTTAGAACTTAGCAAGGTTTTAAATTTGTTAATTTCATCATTATTATTACCAGTGATGATAATATCATCAACATACACCAAGAAAACCATAAACACATCTTTATCAAACTTAGTGAACAAAGAATGATCATTTTTGCTTTGTTTAAAACCAAACTCACATAAAGTAGTAGTTAATTTTTCATTCCACTTTCTAGGAACCTGTTTTAGACCATATAAAGATTTTTTTAATTTGCAAACTCTTTGATCACCCTTTTCAAAATAACCCTCAGGTAAAGTCATGTAAACATCTTCAACAAGATCACCATATAAAAAAGCATTATTCACATCAAGTTGAAAAATGTTCCACTTATTTTGCACAGCCAAACTTAAAACACACCTAACAGTAACCATTTTTAACTACTAGAGAGAAAGTCTCTTCATAGTCAATACCTTCTTTTTGGTTATAACCTTTAGCAACAAGCCTTGCCTTAAACCTATCAACTTCTCCATTAGCCTTATATTTGATCTTAAAGACCCATTTATGACCAATAGGAACTCTACCTTTAGGAAGAAAAGTAACTTCCCATGTGCCATTTCTATTTAAAGCAACCATTTCATCATTCATAGCTGCAACCCACCTAGGGTCAGCAGCAGCCTCTTTATAAGTCTTAGGTTCAACAGCTTTATTTATATTAGTTACAAAAGAATAATTTTCAGCACTAAGATTTGCATAACTGACATACCTATTAAGACTATATTTAACCTTCCCATCTAACTCATAATCTTGTAACTTACTGGGTAACCTAGTCCTTCTACTAGACCTCCTAACAGTAGCCTCATCTATTATGCTTTCAGAATCATGATCATCTGAACCAAAAATTTGACTAAAATTCTCAAAATCTTCACCCTCATATTCATATTCATCATCATCAGAAGTTGCATCTATCTGTTCTAAGGTATCATCTGCTATTATATTGCCAATTGTATTTCTGTTTTTAATACTACTAGGAATAGATTCATAAACAGATTTATCACTGGTAGAGGCAGGATGATTTACAGAACCCTCTGCAACTGCAGGAGCAGGAATAGACTCTGCATTAACATCTGCAGAGCCCTCTGCAGATGCAGATTTGTCAGTTTCTGCGTTGACCTCAGACTCACGATTAGAGCCATCATCTACAGATGTATTATCATTCACAGCATAATCTTTATTTTATCATCATAGGGTTCATAAGATCTTTGGTCATCAAAAAAATTTAAACTGTTTAAATTTTGCAACTCTAAAACAAAATCTTTAGTTAAAGATTGATTTTTAAAAGGATAAACAGTTTCATAAAACTGAACATCTCTGCTATATAAAACTTGTTTAGATTCTAAACTGAACAACTTGTAACCTTTTTTCTCTAAAGAATATCCAATAAAAACACATTTATCAGATCTAGCAGAGAATTTACCAGAATTATTAAGAATTGTTGCAAAACATAGACAACCAAAAGATCTTAAGTGAGATAGACTAGGTTCAGATTTGTAAACCAACTCATAAGGACTTCTACCCGAAAGCACAGCAGATGGTAACCTGTTAATGAGATATACAGCAGTCAGGACACACTCACTCCACATGTTCAGAGGAATCCCCCCCTGGAACATGAGAGCCCTAGCAACATTAAGCAAATGTCTATGTTTTCTCTCAGCAACCCCATTTTGCTGAGGGGTGTAGGCACAATATGTTTGATGAATTATACCATTAGACTCACAAAAAGTATTAAATTGTCTGTTTACAAACTCAGTCCCATTATCACTTCTAAAGATTTTAACATTTTTTTCAAACTGAGTTTTAATCAGGTTATAAAAAATAACAACATTGGAATAAACCTCATCTTTGCCTTTTAACATAGACACCCAAACTGCCCTACTAAAGTCATCAACAATAGTAAGGAAGTATTTAAAACCTTCCCTACTTTTAACTCTATAGGATCCCCAAACATCAAGATGAACAATTTGACCAAACTCATTAGTTTTATGATCACTAAGAGGGAAAGGTTCCCTAGTCTGCTTAGCCTTGTGACAGACTTCACAAGGATCAGAAGACTCATTAATAAGACCAATCTTATGTTTTAAAACACTTAAAACTTGTTTAGCAGGGTGTCCTAGTCTATTATGCCACATACACTTAGACACAAGGCAAGATTTAACATGATTATTAACAAGTTTCTTACCCTGATCTAAGTAATATAGACCTCTAACCATACTCCCAGTCCCCACCAGGGACTTTAGAGTTAAATCCTGAATAACACAATTGGATTCATTAAAGGTCACACTAACTTTATTAGCAGTAGAAAGCTTATGCACAGACAACAAACTCACATGATATCCAGGAACAACCAACACATCATGAATTATTAAAGTTTCAGAAAATTTAAAACTCCCAATTTGATTAACCTTTTCAATTGTTCCATTAGGATGAACAACTGTAATGTTTAAGTGTGAAACATTAATAACATTAAATAAAAACATTGCTGTATAAGTCATATGTTGGCTGGCCCCAGAATCAATAATCCATCCTATATAAGTACTATATGTGCTTATATCAGGATTAAAATTAAAAAATCTACATGTAGCAAAACAAAAAACATAACTAGAATCAACATGTATACCTATAACATTTCCCTGAATGTCACAAGCAGTACCCGAACTAGAACTGCTCAACAAACTCATCAACCTCTTATATTCATCATTAGTCAAAGTATGAGTAGCACTAGAACTAGTAACAGTATTAGATGCAGACACATTATTCACAGAAGCTTTAGGATTATTAATTTTAGGATTCCTTTTGAAACCTGAGGGATAACCCACAAGCTCAAAGCACCTATCAATAGTATGACCAATCATATTGCAATGTTTGCAAACAAGATTGGGATTAGGTCCTCTATTAAACTTTCTATTGTGATTATTTTTATTGACAGACCAATCATTGTTGCTCCTAGCAACAAATGCAGAAGAACTAGCCTTAGTACAAGTACTATACACATTAGAATTCCTGTGAGACTCATCTCTAGAAAGAGTGGCAAAAGCAGACTTAACATCAGGTAAAGGATCAGTAACCAGAATACTGCTCCTCACACTACTATACACATCATCAAGTCCCATAAGGAACTGCATAAGTCTGATCAGTTGAGTATGATTCTTTAATTTTTCTGCAGTGTCACAAGTATACAAAGGCAGATCAACTAAGGAATCATACTGTCTCCACTGAGCATTAAACTTGTGATAATACTCAGCCAATGGCATACCAGACTGAGTAAAAGAGTGTATCTTAAAATGCATATTGAAAATCACAGAACCATCAGACTTGCTATAAGTCTCTTCTAATTCATCCCAAACAGTTTTAGCATTAGTAGAATAGATTTGACCCAAATATAAATCCTGAGTAATACAACCAAGAATCCAAGATAGAACAACAGAATTACATCTATCCCACTGTTC
Source organism: Chrysanthemum makinoi (assembly GCA_910596185.1). Lineage (NCBI taxonomy): Eukaryota > Viridiplantae > Streptophyta > Magnoliopsida > Asterales > Asteraceae > Chrysanthemum > Chrysanthemum makinoi. Next base: position 49,893,356 of record OU343225.1, read on the forward strand.
TTGTCTTGGGATATCATCATCAAGTGGTCTGACACATTTACCATTTATAAACCCAAGTTTATTTTTAGTGTGTAAAGCAAGCTTAATTGCAGCAGACCAAACCTTATAGTTTTCTGTACCCTCTAGTTTAAAAGAAATTATGGGAGTACCATTAGAATCATTTGAATGTAAGAATAAAGGGTCAAAATCACTCAGTTTCAATACAGTTGAACTTGAGCCTTCTGGTCCTTTACCCCTATCTTCTTGAACCATTTTGAAAACAGTTTTTCAACCACAAGAAGCAGACAACCAAGACAAAAGAAACACACAAGACAATCACCAGAAACAAAAACACTACTCCTTATAACACCACAAATTGCAATCACAAATAAACCTCCAACACAAACCAACACCAACAAGCAACAATCCCTTAATCTACACAACCACCAACAGTCCTAATAAAAAACTTAAAGAAGAGAAGAGTGGTGTTACAGAGCACGATCAGCAACAAGCAAAACACAAGATCAAGAAGATCTTAACCAATCACCAAACAATAGCAGCGGAAGAATAATCTGTAACAAAAAACAACAAGATTAGAACAACCATTCATATACCAATCAATGATCTGTAAATCAACAAGAAAACCCTAATATTGTAAGAAAAGAATTTTTTCAAAGAAACACAAGAATCAAACTATACTAGTTGATAACAGATCTTTTGAAACAAAACACAAGTCTAAAACAACCTGAGTTAGGGTTTGATACAGTAAACCCTAACTAGAACAGACCCAAAAAAATTCCCACAGATCAGATCTTAACCAATTAATACGATTAAGACAACAAGAATCAAGATCCCTCAATCAATTTTGAAAACCCCCAATTTTTCAAGAAACCCTAATTTTTTTAAAAACACAATTAAACCGTAAATCAATAGCATAGAGCAACCTGGCTCTGATACCATGTAAACTTTTATGATTTAAACAAGATTACCAGAACCAAAACTGATTTTATTAGGATCAAACCCAACCAACCACCCCTACGGTTTGATCCATTATGAGTTTATTACAAATTACAATGAAGAGTTTGACACAAATATAACAGAACTAGAGAATACAGTGATTATATCAATCACAAGAATTAACTGAAAACTAGTGAGAACTTTTAGAGATAATCAGACTTTTTTTCCTTTTTTTAATAATGAGAGACTTGGTCTTTATATACTGCCCATCCAATTGACTTCCAGCACTTGTGCACTCAACTCCTCTGAGAATAAATCATTAGCACTAACAGCCCCTCTATCTTATAAACCTATATGAAATAGAAAAACACTAAAAGAAAACCACTATGAATAAATATCAAAACACCCCCTTGACTTAATACTTTTCCTGATTTAGTTTACACAAAAGTGCATTTTAATAAATTGGGTATTGTTGTTGTTGTGTTATCTCGATATTTATTGGATATTAGCTAATTGATAATTGGCAACGGCGGCCGTGTGTGGTTGTGAATAATATCAATTGGATTTTCGTCACTAAAAGTAAATTACTAGTGACAAACTTTGTTATCTTCGTCAATCCCATGACTAATTTCATTCCAAAAATATTATCACACAATTTTGTGACAAGCTAATGATGATATATGAGTTTCGGCACTAGTTTTTAGTTAGTGACAAAACATTGGTGAGGATAATTTACTGTGTTACTAAAATGGTTTGATTAGTGACGAGAATACGGGTGGTCAAAAAATTGTTATTCTCTAAAAGCACTTTTTCTTGTATTGGTAATGCTTGAAGAAAAAGAAATACGAGTAATACATATATGTGCTTTATATATTCAAAACAATTAAATAAATAATTTCTCGTATAATCAATCGTAAGCAACGGCTCAAGATTGAGGATCCAGAAGCATCCTGAGCAGCTATAAAAGACCCTTTCATCACAATGTAGAAGCTGTCCAATTCCTTAAGTTTTAGAGGAATTTTGATCACTTTTAACTTTCTGTCAAATGTAGTTTTAGTTTAGCATTGTTTCAGCATTAAATTTGTATTCTTACTTTTTAATGAAATCTAGTTTTATACTTTTCAATTCCTTGTCATGAATTTTCAAGAGTTTTGAATTGTTTTTAAACTGTTTTAGAGCTTATTTCATTGTGATCACAAGCTCACAATAGCTTATTGTGAGCTTTATTTTTACTCTTATGCAAATTGGTTCAAAAAGTCAATGATAGTCAAACTGGGTCAAAATTGAAAAGGCAAACATATTTTTGATTAAATTCTGGTTTTAAATGGTTTTTAAGATAAGTGTAATTGTTATTTGTTCATCTCCTTTGGATATTGGTCAGGTTTCCATTTAGTTTCAATAGATTAGGACTTTGAAGGTGTGTTTGGATTAGTTGCTTAATAGGCATTCATTTCTGTTTTAATAGGTTAATTTGCCTCTAGTAGAGTATTTTAGTTTAGTCTTAGTCAGTTTAATCATCATTTGCATAGTCTCTTTTCAAAATAGTCGAAATCCTTCTTAAAAGTTCATGTCAGATTACTGTTTTAAATTTTAGTTTGTATAACTGTAGGAATGGACCAGGTTAGTGTTAAATCAACTTAGATTAGTGTGATTACAGTTTATAATTCCATCTCTAATCATCTAGGAGTAGTTAAATCTCATTAAAGTCAATTTTTGTTAATCTAAGAAAAGTCAATTTCCATAAAGTTTTCTAAATAGGTTTTATTTTAGATTTTTATTTCACTCAATTTTTATCCAAACATTCTGAAACTTTGGATTTTGCATATTTGATAGGTTGTGATTTCATATATCCTTTTTATATAATTTTTAGAATTTTTCTTATGAGCTTTTTAGTAGCTTAAAGTTGCCTGTTTGGATCATTTTTGCCCAGCACATCTGATGTGACTTCCATTTGAGTACTCAGTTTCCCTTGTAGGTTAGTTTATTGATTATTTGATTCTTTAGATAGTTAGTAGTTTAGGTTTAAAGTGTATTTCCCTTAGAAGCCTTTAGGAGCTTATTATAGAAGCTTATTCAACTCTGCTTTTCCTTTTCATTCTTTTCTGCATCAGATTACCATCATGCCCAATCCCCTTATAGTTTTGATTTTTAATTTCTTCATATTAAGTTCTTTTAAGCTGATATTTTGGACATATAATCTCTGGTTGGTTTGTTTCTTCATGGTATTTTTAGTTTATTTTTAAGATTTTTCTATACCTGCTAAAGTAGTGCTTAAAGTAGGCACTTTAGGGCCATTTGGCATAGGGTAGTTTGAATCTGATTTTATGATTAATTGCCTTTAGCTTGTGCTTTTAGGATCTAAACTAGTTGTTTTAGCTTATTCATAGTTATTTTAGGGCTTTCTTATCCTGTGGTAGCTTATAGTAGCTTATAGGTAGCTTTTAGCTTATTTCATGTGCTTATTCATATCAGTTGTATGCCCAAATCATATCTCCTCTACTAATAAGTTGTTTCTGCTATTTTCCCTAGCTTCTAAGTAACATTTTAGATTTTTGTGGAAATTTTCATATTTTTCCTTGCTCTTTTGCTATTTTTCTGCATTTAAATTCATTTTTAAGCATTTTTAATTAGCATTTAAATAAAATAAATTAGAAAAAGGTCAGAAAAATGAAATTTCAATTTTCTTAGGTTTAGAATATTCATAAAGTCATAAAAAGTATTTTTCCATAATTTTCATAGTTTAAATAGTATTTTCTAGGAATTTAATTAGTTTTAAATAGTTTTAAATTCATAATAAATAGAAAAAAGTCAGAAAAATGTAATTCCAGTTTTGAAAATTCTTTTTAGTTACTTTATATTTTTGAAAAATAGTTTTGTAATTTTCTCATAAGTTTTTGTAATTTTTAGCATTTTAAGTCTATTTTAAAAGTTCAAAATTAGTTTTTAATTCAAAATAAATAAATAAAAACCAAAAAAAATTAGTTTTAAATTTAAAATAAATTTCAGATAACATTCTTAGCTGTAAAAAAATAGTAGTTCATTTTTATGGGTTAAATTAGAATAGTTTGCATTTTAATTACGTTTTTATAAATACGTTATTCGCGTTTTTAGTTTAAATTTGCATAATTAGTCGTATTCACTTGTTTTCATTATAGATTCTGTAGTTTTAATTGCTTTCCTTTATTATTCCTTGCCCCGTAGTTTAGAAATCACTAAAAATCTCTTTTTCCCCATTCAAATCCCGAATCACGCGACGTGAGTTGAAATCTTCATTCATCCCTCGTTGGGAGAACGACCCGGGAAATACATTCCTTTGTATTTCTTCGGAAAATATCTACACTACGAAAACGAGTTATCAAATACCATAGTTTTATGGTGTGTTTAGTTAGAAGAATTAAAATCTATTGGCATGTTTGATTCAAGATAACTATAGTTTCTTCCACATATTATTAAGGTTAGTAGATTGAGTATGGATTGAATATACTCAATAAGACTCCAACCTAGAAGATAATAAGACACCATTTTATTATGGAATGTACGATGAATCACATTAAGTCTTAAAATGAAGTTCTGAATTTGTTAAACTACTTGTAAAGTGGGTTGTAATAAACTAATGTTAGAAACTGTCAATGTTTTTTTTATATCCCAAAAGAGAACAATGTATTGTTGCTTTACTTGCTAAACTATTTAAAGGTAATTTTTAAATTATTAAAGGCAAATGGGAGTTTTGGTTAGATATTGAAAGATTAAATTACAAAATACATAATCTTCTAAAATGCACTAGCAAATATCAAGATGAGGCTAAACATGTAAATGATAGACCTCAATATGATGGAATTGTCATTCATAAATCCATAAGGGTATCTCAGATATTTAATATGCTGAGGAATATGAGTTACAGGATCATGGTAAGCCTGTTAATCATAATGATGAATTTACCAAATATTGAATTGTGGAAAATCAATCATACTGTGAATAATGAGATGTTGTCCATAAAGATAATCAACTTTAGAAACTTGGTTTATCTAAATGAAGATGAGTTTCTTCAAAGGATGGAAACCCTAGTGGTTTAAATCTTTGTGTAGAAACCATATGGACAATATTTTACACATATTTAATGTATGTCTAGTGACAATAATATTAATCATACTTAAGCAATTAACTATGATTGAATATTCTTTTCTAGATACATTAAATAGAAGTATAAAGATTATAATTGTCATACTTAGTTTCAGTGATATGATATTTTGACAATGAATATCAAAAATCTTTGTTGTGGAATTACTTTTGCGAGGACGACCAGTAATACAAAAGAGTTTTATGAATTCAAATAATCTTCGAATATGTACAAACTGCAAGAATCCATGAATGGATATATGCATGCATCTATGAGATAATTCATATGTTTAATGTTAAATCCAAGTTTTTGATTTAATAATTAAAATAAGATATCTCATAAGTATTCCTGAAAGCTAGTGGGAGTATTATGTTTATTTTCTTAAATCATATATGTTGTACGACATTTGGGCAGTAACATTTCACCTAAATTAAGTTTTAGTTGAGAATGAAACTTCACTTATAAGATTTGAAAATAAGACATACAACCTTGGAATATATGTTTATTATTATAAACATATGCGGTAAATAAATGAGTCTAATAGAACATGATGGATACATATATTTGATAAGATAGAATATGAATGAGATCTTAATGTCTAACTTGAAGATTCATCATGTTGTGTGTAAGGTTGTTATATCGTGCTTGATTAAAAGATGATTTTAAAACAATGTAATATTTATTTTTGGATTTTGAATTGCATTCCTCAGCCTGGAGTTGCTCCCAGATTCTATACTACAATTGTCGTGTAATTGACATAGTCAACAAACTTGAGGTTTGGATGACACCAAACAAATAAATATTCAAAGTTTACGGATGTTTGAAAGACCATATTGTTGGTTGTACACAATGATGCTAGTATAATTGAGATGACACTCAATTCTAGTCATGGTATCCTTGGTGATGACCATGTTGACTAGTTATGCTCAACTAAGAGCATAGTTGCGTTATACATTAAAGAATAAAGAATACTTTAAACTTTAAAGTTTTGAAAGATGATTGTCATAAAAGGGTGATTCAGGTTGTCACACACCTTATGGAATGTTATGACAATATCAAAATATGTGTAAACACATACAATAAATTCACTTATTGAATTCTTGAAATAAGTATTCTCAAAATTCCTATATATCAAAGTTAGTTGAAATTATGCCTAATCAACAAGTACGATTCTCATGACTTGTGGCAAAATTCATTAACTAATATTATCATGCATTGATCTATTTAGTATTTGGATAAAGGATGTTAAACAATTATTATTTATAATGAATTAAAGTACTTTATACATTTAATTTTCATTTATAATATTGTGTCTTGTATTTGCATTTTTAAATCCTTGAGTAACTTAAGTTATTCTAAATAGTCTGTTGCTGATCAACGACATGGGAATGTCATTGAATTAAGACAAATATGAGTTTTAGTCAGAATATACTTAAAAGTATATTGATGCGAACGCATGACTAATTTCAGATGATATTCAATGGATTGAATAGAGGACTTATCCTAACTGCATGATGGTACTTTGTGGACCTTTGCCATTAAGTACATCATGAATATTTATCCTCAGACTTGAGATACCAGAGAAGTGTCATGGATGTAGTGCATCTCTGTGAGGCAATCTAACGCTATCTGTAACTGGTAGTTATAAGGGTTGTTTTCAGAAGTGTTGCAAAATTCATGAATTATGCTTGTAGTCAAAACAGGATTTGTTTCCTTAAAATTTGTTTTGAAGCTTAATACTGCAGGGCCCCTCATAGGGTTGACAAGGTGTTTGCGTGGCTACGCCCAAGGTCTTCTGGAATATGTTCAGAAGAATTGGTAATATTGTTCAATCATATAAAACGAGAAACATAATAGTTAATTAAGGAATGAGTTAGATCCATATCCTTATTAAAATGGTATTAGAAACAAAATGATAAGTATGATGATGAATCATCAAAAGGTTCTTCCAGGAAACTATACTCGAGTTGTTCTGGGGTCATTGGCATGTTGCTAGATGCTGTCATTACGCATACTAAGATATCTCCAAGTGGGAGCTGTTGGTTTATGGATATATTTAATATGTGTATGACCGGGTTCGAACTCGAGACCACGGATTGCACACTTTACGTATGAGACTCGATGTTTAAATAATTAATATAAAATATTATGTTTAATTATTAAATTCACAATAAACAACTAAACAAGCGATAAGCACTTATCGGAAGTGACTATCGGTCGTTAAATGTTAACGGGGATACGAAGAAAAGTAAACAAGCCAAGAGAAGGTTTTAGGAACCCTCTTTTGGGCTTGTTTTTTGCCGAAACTATGGAATCCCACATTGGAAATCATAGTAATCTTGACATCTACCATAAGGCTATAAATACATCCCCATGTATTCATCCTTTGGTACACTTGATTTCAATAGAAGGCCAAACTTCTTCTTTTCTTCCCTCTTGTTATTAGGTCGACGAGTAAAACCCCATGTAAGGGGCCGAGTGACCTTGAGCATAACAAAGGTGTTTGGTTAATCTATTGTGATCAAGAACTAGCATTCGCATCGAATCGCTAATAGTACGTGTGTACAAGAACGTGGTGTAACACATTATTGTTACATCAATTTGTTTGAATTGAAAAACGGTAAGGGTCAATTCGTTAAACCACATAAACCCTAATTAGGGTTCTTGATTGAAGAAGTTCTTGCAATTTGAAAAAGGTATGTTTACAATTTATTTTTCGGTTAATTAATTTACAATTATATGAAGTCTTCCGCTGTGTACTTTGTGATGTTATGTGATTTATTATTTGTATGTCAAGTTTAATAACCTCAACAAACAGTTTACATGGTATCAATGTAATTTATCAAAGCTCTGTCGAAAACTTCCACATCTATAAGAAACCAAGAAAGTTTTAGGCACCAACTCTTTTGGGAAACATTGTATCTCTTCTGCCATCTTCATGTCCATATAAGATTGCATTATTTATAACATCATTATTTTACAAGGTATATATAGCTACCATTAAATAGGTGTTGCCAAAGCTAACAATGGAGTTTTTTTTATAAATTGCAAGACCAATTGTTTCATTCATGTCTAAGTCCTTAGGCTTTACCCTATTAGGCAATGTCCAATCAAACTTGCATAACAAATTTGCCAACATCTTCTCAAGTGTTGGCAAATTTGTTATGCAAGTTTGATTGGACATTGCCGAATGGGGTAAAGCCTAAGGACTTAGACATGAATGAAACAGTTGGTCTTGCAATTTATAAAAAAAACTCCATTGTTAGCTTTGGCAACACCTATTTAATGGTAGCTATATATACCTTGTAAAATAATGATGTTATAAATAATGCAATCTTATATGGACAAAAAGAGTTGGTGCACTGCGTAAGCCTTACCAGGGCAGCTTTTCTGTCCTGCCCCAAACGGAAAAATCCATAGTTTCGTTAGGTCCTCATGGATCCATGGTTAAAAAACAATCCTAAAAGGGGTTTTATAAACCATAATTTATAACAATTAAAATAATCAAAGTTTATTAAGCTATATCCGAAATTTCAAGTTTTATTTCTACCAGGGACGGCTTTAGGGGAGTGCAAGAGGTGCGATTGCACAGGGCCATCGCTTGACGAGGGCCACCAAATTTCATGCACTTCTATTATATATATGAACACAATATGAGACTCGAGCTTAATTAATTCATGCACTACTTATACATATGTATATTATGTGTGTGTTTGAGGGCCTCTTTGTGGTAATGGCACGGGGCCACTGAAATCCATGAGACGGCTCAACCTCTTCATATCAATCACATTTGCTTCTCTAAATGCTCTACATGAGTACAAAGAGGATTTGCGAGAAAACAAATGTTAGCTGGTTAAGTTAAGTGGATACAATCAATGAATTAGTAAAACTAAAACTCAATAAAATCATTAGTAGTTGTTCATCATATAATAACAAAACAATTTTCAGCTAAAATGAAGAGTAAACCGCAAATTACATCACTGTGGCTTATCAATTTTCACATTATACATCCATGTAAAAAATTTTGGCAATATGCATCACTCCGTTAGGCTGGTCGCATTCGAGTGTTTAAGATCGATTGGGCGTGCAAAAGTTTAGTCCTCAACCGATGTTAATATCGAGCACATCGATTGGAAATATCGAGCACATCATCGGTTGACTAGAGAAGATTTGCAATATCGAGTGAGTAAACACTCGATGTTTAGGCTTTCAAATCCAATTCTTCTCTTCATTCATTGGTTACTTTTACTTCTTTATTAATATTTTAACAATAAATTAACATGATGTATTTATTTTGATTGGTAAAATCACCTTTTATTGACCAACGTTGCATGTAACTTAGTTCAACTAGATTGTATCTATATTTTTCGGGTAAGAATAAGGAGGGTTTAGAAGATACTTGGTTACGGTTGAGGGAAAAAGAGCTCGAGATGAAAAAAGAAAAACTGACCGGCCTAATCTTCTACAACACCCCAATCGACCCAAAATTGACCGGCCGCCAATTTTTTTTTAAATTCGTAGTGTAATGTTTTTTTTTTTAATTTCGTAATGTAATGTTTTTTTTTTTTTTTTAATTTGAATGAAATTTAAATTTAATGTTAAAAATGTTTGAATTTAAAAAAAAAAAAAAAAAAAAAACAACAACAACAACAACAAACTTGGGTCGTCGACTGGGGCATTCGGGTCGTGTCAGGTCGCTGGAAAGAGAAAGCACGTTACTGGGACTAGCCTCAGTAAAATTCAAGCACATTACATACCTCGGGACTAACAATGTAACTTTGTCTCTTTTATATTCGTTATCCACAAATTCAACTGAAGTACAAATGAAGTACAGTCATAAATCACCCACTATGCAAAAATGGTAGCTAGCCGTTTAATTATAGGTGACCTTATTTATTAGAAGGGAATGTCTAACCAATGCCCTAAGGGCATTGGTTAAGCTTTGTCTTCTTGTGAGTTTTAATTACATAAATGGTCCTTGTAGTTGACACAAAATTGCATATTTGGACGGGGACCCACCTAAATAATAATTAAAACCCACAAGAAGACAAAGCTTAACCAATGCCCTAAGGGCATTGGTTAGACATTCCCTTATTAGAATTATGGAAAAGGCTAAATGCCAAGAAATATGGGCGTACACGTTCACGAGTTAACTAAGTTAGAATACTAAAGTGATCATGTTTATTAGCATGGGGTATCAATGTATCATTCTATCTATACTACTTATAAAATAAAAATGGTCAATGTTAAAATGTTGAAAATAGACAAATATGAAAGAAATGAGTTGAAATGTTGAAAAGTGGAAAAATTGAATTGTTGAAAATATGAAATAAGGAAACCATTAAAAATTAGTCTGTACATTTAAAAATGGTACTACCTCCGTCTTATAATAATTGTTCACTTTGATTTTTCAAAGTCTTTTGTAATCAACTTTGACCAAAAATATTTTTGTTTGTATAATATAATATTTGATGAAATATATATGAATAAATTGGGTTTTAAATGTATTTTGATTTGGTATAATTTTCATCAAGTGTTATATAACACAAATAAAAATATTAATTGTCAAAGTTAAACACAAAAGACTCAAAAAAGTCAAACTGAACAATTATTATGAGACGGAGGGAGTAATACATATTGATGGCAACTTTGAATCACACGTATTAGCATAAATACGCAACCCCAACATCATTTTCATATCCCTCTCTTCAAATAAAAAACACATCTCCTTTATCAAGTGTTGAGGTTTTTCTTTAAGTTTTATAATAAATCGAAATACATTGAACAAACTTTGAAGGGTTTATTTTTATAGATCTATATATTGGTTTTGTAGATCTACATTGCTATAACATTTTTAATAATTGTTTTACTCAGCCTTTGTCGTGGCGGAATATTCAGCCTCTGACGGAATCTTCGCTACCGTCGCCGGAATATTGTATTTTTTAAAGGTTAATTTTGTAATTTTGTTTGAAAGTTTATATAGATTTTGTTATATAAAAATTTTGTTGTTATATATATGCATATTTTATTATAAAGTTTATTGTTTGTTGGTAATTTTATCATCAACTTTCTTTTAGTTATAAGTTTGTACTATAAATTTAGTTATAAGTTTGTACTATAAATTTCTTTATTATTTTGTTATATAACATCTATATAAATATTGTTGTGTATGTTTATTTGTAAGTTTATTGGATGTATTTGTATATTTTGGCGTGTAAGCTTATTTGTAAGTGTATTTATGATTTTTGTAATTTTGTTTTAATTTGTTTAAAATTGTTAGATAAATTGTAAGTAAATTATTGGTTCAAATATCTTGCCCATTATATGAAGTATTAATCAAAAATAAAAATATGTTGACATTTTGAAAATTTTAAAACTGTAAAACTGCAAAACCTTTGGAATTTGAAATATTATTATATTTTTTTTAAAACCATCAAGTTAAAAATTCTTTATAAATTTATATTTTTGAAGTTTTTGATAATTTATAAAACATTGATTTGTGAAATGTTTTGAAAATGTAAAGGTTTTGTGACATTTCGGGTGATTCAGGTTATTGGTTTTATGTTAACCCTAGCCCTATATAAATTAACAAATAGAAAACTTACGTATTCATCGTAGACTGTACTAAAATAGAAGCAGAATAGCACTAAAAATAATATAAACATTAGGCGTCCAAAAATTTATTATAGTAGAAATAATATAGAACCCCAACTTTTCTTATATATTTGTTCTAACAGTAATAATGTTAATAGCAATAAGCAGGCAAGAAAATTGTGTCAAAATAATAGAATCTTTAAACTTTAAACTTTTATTGTATTTTTAAACTTTTATTGGGAAAAAAATTATAGTATCATACCATGATACCAGTATCATACCGTAATAACATCAATTGGCAAAATAATAAAAAATATATAGTATCTTTGAACTTTAACTGGGAAAAAAAGTATATAATACATTTTGGGTTTTATCGAGTTGACCCGATAACCCGATAAGGTAAATAAATTAACCATAACCCGACCCGATAACTTTATCGGGTTATCGGGATCGGGTCAAAAACCCCGATAACTTTTTCTAACCTGATTTAACCTGATCCGATAAGCCTTATCGGTGTCGAGTCGGGTCAACTCGACCCTATCGACACCCCTAATAGACGCGTAAAAAAACAATATAACATTGCAATAAAAAACATATCTTTAAAAAAGAATTCACTAAGAGCAGGGAGTATCACGGCGGAAAACCTTCGCCACTCCAACGTGGCACCCTCGATAGCTCGCCAGCCACCGCCACCATACCAGGCAGCCTCGCCGTTTGCTTGTTCGCCACCCCAACGACACGGAAGAAGACAAAGAAGGTGACAGAGTTTGATGCAACTTTATTTTCTTTTTTTGATTTTAAATTTCGTTTTGTGTTTCAGTGTGTGTGGGTATGTGTTTTTAGTGTGTGTGAGTATGCGTTTTGTGTTTCAGATCTAGGGAAGAAGGAATTAAGGTCAAGTTTGTCAAGTTTGTCAAAAATGGCCCATCAAGTATGTATTGCTTTTTTTTAGGGCATCAAGTATGTGTTGTTGGTCAAGTTCGAAGGGCATCAAGTATGTATTGTATTACTAATATTTTAAATAGATGAATTTAATTTTGTTTTTTTTATTTTTATTATTGTATTTTGAAGTTTTATATAAATGAAATGAATTTTATTGTGTTGAAAAATATGGAAAAGAAATAAAATGAGGGTGGTTGGGGTCCAAATGAAGAGGTTTTGGGTTAGTTGTGATTGTGAAGTATTTTTAAGTGAGTGTGTTGAAAAGTGATGTGGCACAAGTGGGGCCAAATGAAGAGAAATGTTGTGCCATGATACTCCATGCTCTAATGCTACAATGTAAGCATGCTATAATAATCATAACAGAGTAGTGCAACTTAAAACAATTCCTTAGAAAAAAACACTTACACACAATGATCGGTGCTATATGCAAATAATATGGAGACGCGATTATCTCGACTCAAAGAGAAGAAAAGAAAGAAAAAAATAAAAATGATTATGAGCTGACCCAAACTCTCCTATATTTACTTTGCCTCGGTTGAATGTACTCAAAAATACATATTATTTATGTATTCCCTTTAGCATTCAAAAGACTGGCATGCATGAATGATTTTTTCACAGTCTATTTTGAACGTTATACGAAACCCTTAACACAATATCGCATATCGTTAATTGTCTGCCGCTAAGCGCGGATACTCTCTTAGTACTTTCAATACATTAAGGTATTAGACAATTTACTTAATTTAGTTTAGGGTACACTAATAGTAAAGGGGGTATACCTACACGAACCGAAAAACGAACCGGACAACACATAACCGAATTTGTAATCGAACCGAACTGAATTAAATATTCGAATTTTTGGTTTGGATATGATTTTGCCAAAGTTTAAATCAAACCAAAAATCGAATTCACATAAATATATATAATTTATATACATGAAAAAACCATTTAAACTCATTCCTAATAAAAATATAACTTATTTTAAGTTTGAAAATATTTTTTCTAACAAAACTACATAATTAAATAATACATATAAATTATGTAATTCGTGTTATTTGGATCAACCCGAAAACCAAATCAAATTAAATATGGGTTTCGACACTACCCAATTTTTTTAACTAAACTAAATGAGCTAAATAAACTAAATAACCCGATAAGCGAGAGATCATACAATAAAATATTATTTGATTAAACCAAATGATATATGGTTAAACTTAGATTAAATTAATTGTAATACCAAAGATACTTATATGATGGAATTATAAGTTTTAAAATGAACCATGAGTTATTCTTATATGAAAATTAGTATAGAGATCATACATATAGCAACGACTCATTTAATTTCTTTTTAAAGTTAAAAGAAAAGATATCCATAAAAATATTATTTTACTATCCATGTTTGATAATCTATTCTTACGCATGTAAGAATACTGTGATAAGGGTAAACATATTATTAGTCACGTATATGAATATGGAAAACTAGAAGAAGAATTGAATAGTTTTTAACGTTTTAATGCCTTTTTAGGAAATCTTTGATTCGATTGCTTGATGTAAAATCAACACGTCACACAATATATATAAGCAATGAACAATAGGTAAATTAGTAATGTAAAGGAAAGATCAAACCAATAGACACGATGGTTTATAGTGGATTGGCACGAGGCTCTCTTCTTCGCCCTACTCCACTCATCGAGTACCAACTCGAGAGTTCACAAGCACTATATCAACAAGCTCCCTTTTGACGGAGAAAACCTTAGAATGCGCTTCACTTCTTTACCGATACTAAGCTGAATATCAAGTCTTTCCAAGCTGGCAAGACCAACCTTATCACTCAATGTATTTTAAGGCCTAAAATACTAACCGAACTCACTAAGGTGTTGTATGATGATGAGTGCTAAAGTTGGTAGATGATGATGAAGTATAAAGACGCACACAATATACAAAGTTACACAACTAAGTATATGATGACACACTAATAGCTATAAACACTTGGAAGCTTGAGAAACTTCTTGTGTTCTTCACTTGAGTTCAAAGTGGAAATTGTTTGATCACTTTGAATGTGTTATAAGTCAAGTGGAATGATCAAAGAGTGTTATAATGATGCTAGAAGATAAATGTGTTAGTTGTAATTTACATGAAAAGGCTTAGAATCGTTAGTTTCAAATGAAACTTTAAGTGTCTATTTATAGTAGACATTCGGTCCAAAATGTTGTGTAAACACTTAATTAAAGTATTAACAATTAACATAAGGAGTTGAATAAAATTAATTTTTATTTAACTAAATGTATAATTAAAATGTCTTAGTTAATTTAATTATTGTATATTTTGTGTAAACACTTAATTAAAGTATACTTAAAATTGTTTTAAGTATTGTTTGAAAATATTTATTTATTTAGATTCTTTGATCATTCGATGGATGTTATAATCACATTATTCATACCTGAAGTGATTTACATCGGAGTGTAAACTTACAACTTATAACTTCGTTACGTAAGCTTTTACGTTGCACATTGTCATAATCAAAACCATAAAAGACCGTAAGATATAAACAACGTTTTTACACGATATTTGTATTAACAATTAACGTAAGTTTAAAAAAAATTCGATTGAGATCCAAAACCACATTCGCGTGTTCCTTCGCTAATACACCTTTCACTACATCTGGTATCAATTTGGTATGTGAGAATTCTATAGGAATATATTTATTAATTTACTAGTTTTAATAATCATGTATTTACGATGCACAAACTATGTATACAACTAATAGTTATATTCTAATTAAATTGGTTCGCTGTGAATTCAAAATATTAATAATAATATTATAAATGCATATACAACTAGAAAGATGGCCAATAGCAATAAAACAATATAAACGATCACTAATTCTTTGTTATTACTCTATAGACATTCACCATGTAAAACGACGTCATTTAGAGGGCTTCCAAAACGATGCTATTTTGTGTTTCTTTTTACTCTTTGATGGCTGACGACGCGGTTCATGTTTTTAATTAATGTTGGATAAAAAAGACGACGTAATGGTCTCTCTTTTTACATTATAGACAATGCTAATATCTACCACTGAGCACACAATTTCACACACACGGTTTTACAATCACTCACTTACTCAAATCACTGCCTGTAACACCTTTAAAAAATGGTTTGCAGCGAAGAAAAAGTTTCTGGGGTGCTACTCCATTTGATCATAACACAAGGTGTAAAATAATGATTTTTCATTTATTGAAGTAAAATAGAGTTTACAAAAGTTGAATTGTTACGGAAAAAGGCCCATTAACAAAATGTGGTCTCCATACGAAAATCAGAGTTATCTATGACCATGTCATGTCAATGCCCAAGCGCCTCCAGAGTTAGCTATCGCTAGATTTTCAAATTTAAAAGAAGCCCGGGGCTACGTTGTTATACGCCCATAAAAGAAAGTTGATATTGTTGCACTAAGCTCATGATACCAAGACTCAACTGCATACACCTAATTACTGGTGTAAGTAATTAATTTCCCCCGTGAGACAATTGCCAATTATCTAAGAGATTCAAATATGGAGCGCCCCGGTTATGTCCGATAACCGAGTCGGGGTAGTTAATTCCCATATTACTATCCATAATATTTGCGCTCACTCGCAAGTGACTAATTGTTCATGATGAAAGGGTCTTTTGGCAAACAACATTGGCAGAGTCATAATATCAAGAGAACAGCAAAAAGTTTTCAAGCAATTGTGATCATAAAAGCAGTAGTAGCATGTATTCTCCCCCAAGGAATTTATAAAATAGTTAAAAGAGTAAAAGTGGGGCTATGGACTCACCTTAGTGAAGCAATCGGAAATAGCGTAAAATCAAATGGTAGGAGCAAACAGTATCGTCACGCGACCTATAATAGTTTGGCAAGTCTTAATTTATATGTTTATGTTTGACTCGATAGTGTTTAAATAAGTTAAAAGTTCATGTTGTTGTTGCTTGTGTGGCAGCGTTTAAGTTTAACTAATTTAGCGAATTTTGGCTCATGGAAGTGCATAAGTATATATATATGTATAGGATAGCAAAATACCAAGTCGAATAGGTCTTTGGTTCGTCGATAACCAAAAGACATCGTACGGAAAATATCTCATATAACTAGTATTAGAGTTATGTATAACCAAATGTCGATTAGTAAAGAAAGGTTTATATTTCAAGTATTAGTTTTGATAAAAATGGTTGTAAAAGCATATTCATGCTTATAAGGAATAGCATATGGTTTTTAGAAAAATCGGGCATGACCCGTTGATACGTTATATGTTTTGGACAAGAATAATAAAGCGTTATAATATAATTTTCGTTTAGTTTGAGTATAATAATTACAAAAGATATCGTCTAATGTTTTAAAAGTTGACTTTTGTTTATTGTTATACTTGGTAACTTGATAATAAAGTTTGCCGTTTTAGTAATAGTAGTGTAACATACGTCATTATGATTTAAAAAATGTGTAATATTAATTATAAAATCTTAGAAAGTAGTTTAGCTTTTATAAGCTTTAAGTTTATGAACTAGGTTACGTCGATTATTGATTAGTTGAAATGGTAAAGACGTGGTTTTAGAATAAAGAATTACGAAGTCGATATAAAACAAGTAACGAGTGGTAGTCGTAAGAAGAAGTGTTGGACGAGCCATAAGAGTTAACGATTGATACGATAGTTAAATGATATGACGTTTTAGTGAAGTGATACTTGAGATGACTTGAACTTGACATATTTGTTATGGAACGACTCGTAGTTGAGCGACATTTAAACGGACCCTAAAGACCACTGGGCTACGGCCCAAGGGCAAACAAACACACTTCTCTAAGCTGGATGGGCTTGGGCCCAATAAGATTGAAGTCGACAGGGCTGTCAAAGGAAAGGTTGTGGCCCAGCTGGGCAACATCAAACGCACCCTAATGCAAAGAAAAATAAGCAGTGAACTTTTGAAAAATCTTGACACATGAACGGAAGATATGTTACTCAATATATATCAAATGCATTCAATTGAAAACAAGAAAGGCACTAAGATGTTGCAATATTTTGAAATCAAAGAGCTGGAGACATGGTTCAAGTTGAGAAACTAAACGCACCCTTCTAGAAAGAAAGGAAAGCAGAAACATTCTCAAAGCTTTTGACACTCAAAAGGGAACGAGGGATATGATGCTTAAGTTGCATCATTTTAACACTCAAAGACTAGAGATATGGTACCTAGTTTGGCAACATAACCGGTTTGAAAACGAGATGCATTACCCATGAATCGAAGACTCACATCTGGGACAAAGCGACTATACCAATTTTCGCAACCTTAACATGGTGTCGCGAGCCATTGTGAGACCGTCGCTCGTACCTTGTGAGTCCAACTAAGACTCTGGTTTGACCTTAGGACCAAACGAATATACGACAAATGCTTTAACTATGAGGTGGACGAATCACGAGTCAAAGACTCGAATCGAAAGTGACCAACAATCATTTCCAAATTGATATTCAGATTAACACTTCCATAGCCCTTTCAAATTTTTATTTTCTTAACCACACAATTATGAACAAAAGTGTCTCTTTGATTTCCAAAAGTCATATCATTTAATCGGTAAAACAATATAATCGATCAATTCATGAACAAATAACTAATATACTAATTTTCCTTTATCATTCATTGGAACAAAATAGACATGAACATCATTCAATGAACAATAACAATAACATCCATGGTAAAAATAAAATCAAACTAAACCTTACAAGAACCAAATCAAGCTGAATCCATAGGAACCCACCAAGCACTCCAATTACTCTATTTAATTTTTGGTGACAAGTGTGGTGGTATCCCTGTGAATCGGTGAGGGTTTATAAAGAATAAAAATGGGTGCCTTGGCTCTCTTCCTTTGGTGGTATCAATTGTGATGCCACCCTCTTTAGAGAAAAACAACCATCATCAATTAACAAAGTAAACTCGTGATAAATTGTGGGGAAATGGAAAAGTGGAAAGTGATGGATCGATTATGAGGTCTTAATCTCCTTCGTTTGACCCTGTGCTTGCATCAAGGTTGATTACCTTTAATTAACAAAGATGGAAACCTAGGGTTTTTGGACTTGGATTAAGCGTGGGATTATTATCAGAAGAGGAAGAAGAATCTGGGAAAGAGGTAAAGTGAGGAGAGGAGCTGCTGCGTTTGGCTTAGATAGGGTAGGATTAGGATTTTTAGAATTAGTATTATTATTATTATCAGTATTATTAACAGTATTTTGCGCACCCCGTGTCCCGCTGTATTAAGCTATAAACGTGGCGTCTCGGCTTGGTAAAAATATAAGAATTATATTTCTGGACATGCTTTCGTAAAACTGATATAAAAATAGTGTCTTTGGTTCAGATAGTTAACTTTTATATTTAAGCCAAAACTGATGTGCCGTCGGTACGCGTGCGAACTCGTTTATCAAGATAACCTCTCGTTGTCGTGTTTTGATCATCATTAAATATCAGGAAATAATTTATTTGCATCATTCGTTAATCAACGTTACCCATTGTTGCATATTTAAAATAAAAAGTAAAAATTCGTACGTGAAAATGCTTAAGACGATTTGTATAAATCTTTAATAAACGATTACTTCGTTTTTACAGTGACAAATTTCTTGGAAATTTACGGGTGGCTAGAGTACCTACCCCTTATGGGAACCTCGTCCTCGAGGTTAAACTTGTGTTAGTCGCTTAGCAAACAAAGGACAAATTTGAAATTTTCCAGTTTTGTTTGCAAACGTGAGGTAGATAAATTTATTCGAATAGCGATTTCAAGAAACACAACTTCTTTGAGATATAAAATTGGGTAAGAGGTTTGCATCCTTGAAAGAATCCTAATTTAATAAAAATCGGTTTTTACATGTGATGTAATAAAACAATTTCACAAAGGTCGATGTTTTGATATTTTTTTTTGCATAAGAAGTTTTGATAAGGTTTGACCAGAAAATTTTTGACTTGTTAGGATATATCTTTTTCGAAAAATGTCACCACGCATTTTATTGTTGGTACAAATGTTATTTAAAAAAAATCTTGAAGGTGAGAACGTAATAGAAGAAGATGTGGTTGGGTATGTATGTTTTCATAAGTTTTAAACGTTTATGGCAGGATTCAGTTGTTAAGGTTATACTTCTCGAATTTGAACGATATCTAAAAAAATATAGAGTCTTTAAAATTTCAAGAGAGAACTTGATGAATGTAGAGAAAGTTGCTAAATTTCAGATTTTGTAATGAAAACTTAAAGTTTTAAGCGACCGTATGGATTCAGTTTCAAGTTGGAGGTTTACATGTAATTCAAAAGTTGTTTCTCAAATTCAATTTTTTTTTCAAATACCTTGGCTTTGTAGTTGATGAATCAGTTTTGTTTCCTAGCATTTCTCATTAAAATGTTTATTCTTTATTGTTTTCAAAACAAAGCGCTTATTTTTAATTCGAGAATTTGGTTTATTTACAAAAGAAAATATCGGTTATTGTGAATATCGTTGTAAGCTCTTAGACGAGGTCTAATATTATATCTAGGAACACATAATAATAAAGGCGGAATATTCAAACATAGAATCAATATTATTATGAACAAGGTTTTTATTATCATAAACTAACTAACTAATTATAATAAAGATCAAAAACTTGATCTAACACTAACTAACTAAACCACTAAACCCTAGGCGTTTTCCCAAATCCCTACGCCTAGGTTCCACACACATACACCTTTAGACGTCTACATCTCGTACGTACGTACTAAAACTAATGACCCTATGTCTCTTTATATACTAGAGACATCTAGGGTTTACAAGAGGAATCATAATATAATTAGGAAACTAATTATTCTTTTAAGCATATTTTCTAGAATCTTCCAAATCCTTCATCTTTTTGTAGTTTCCCTTCTTGTCACTTATAGTCCTTCATGTTTCATTCTTCTTGTTTTGTATCATCAAATCTAATAGACCCAACAATCTTCCCCTATTTGATGATGACAAAACAACCACGAAACTTGTACGAATTTCCCTAGACGAAGTAGATAAATTGAGATAATTAAATCTCACCATGAATGAAACAATCTTCCCCTTGACTTGAACATGTCACTCAAACATCTTTTCCCCTTTTTGTTATTATCCAAATAGGGAACGTACGCAAATAATGATCTTGACCACCACGAACCAATATCATACTTCCAATATAAGACTTCCAATGCTTCAAATCGCCCACCATTACGCACCATAGGAAAAATGGATCTAAAACAGTAGAAAACTTCAACTAGCAGTAGTAATAATGATCAACAATAGTAGAAATCAAACACTTCCCCTTGAGTAATGCATGTACATCAATGATTCTTCAAAATCTGTAGGCTTTATGTAATGATTACTTGTGAAGAAAACCAAATATAACAAATTTGATGAAGAAGTAGAATTTTCCAAACTTGTGTCTTAAATCTTGTACTATCCACGGAACTCCATACTTATACGAATCACCAAATATAAGTAGACCGCAATCCCTTGACAAAAATCCTCAACTAGTATGAGACACTGAGCACTACAATGTAACTCCTTTAAGTGATAGTTTACTAGGTCTTCATCCATCCACCCTCTTGACCTATGAAAACTAGATTTTGCAAGTCTTATATAATAAGAACACAAACCAAGTAATTCCACTTCACCTTTAAATAAGTGATAAATAATCCTCTTCGTAATCAATTCTTCAATAAAAATCAAATACGAGCCTTTTTGAATCCTTTAAGAACATTAACTTCTTCCTGTGTGTGTGAACAATAACCTGTGTGTGTGTCGTCCAAAAACTCCATAACAATAATCATGCTCGACTTCCCCTTAAATCGAAAACCATGAAAAGCAGTACTTTTAAATTTAGATCAGCAGTACGTTCAATAATAACAGTACTTTGAGAAGGAGCCGTACTTTCATCCAATCAGCAGTACTTTGTATATTCGAGCAGTACTTTCAATTTAGCGAGCGATGCGTTTAAACACAAGCGATACTTTCGAGTTGAATCTGCAGTACTTTAAAAATTCCAACAGATACTTTCGTATATAAACTGCAGTACTTTCATTAACAAGAGTAGCAGTTCCTTCGAGCAAGCAGTACTTTGCGTAATAGCAGTACTTTAACAAACATGCAGTACTTTAAATAAAATCTGCAGTACTTTGAAAATACACAGCAGTACTTTCAGCAGTACTTTCACATAAAAGCTCGGATGGAAGATCCCTTCGGTGGAAAGTTAGATTGATATATAGAGAACATCCACCCAAAATTTCGTCACGATCCAACGGTTAACGAAAAAGTTATGATCGTTTCAAAACAGTCCTGCAGAAGCCTTACGGAATTTTCTGCAGCAGATTTCGACTGCTTATATCTTTTGATTGAGAGTCTAATTGACAATCCCTTCGGTGAGATTAAAGATAGATATACCAAGAAGCTCCAGTTCTAATTTTAGCCCGATCCAACGGTTCATTAAAAAGTTATGCCCTCTGGAAAACAGTGTTGCAGAAGTATTACGAATTTTTGACAGCTTCGAATTTTTCTTCCTTCTTCTTCAAGAAAACCTTGTAGATCCCTAGATATCACGAGCCCCAGGCTCTGATACCACATGTGAATATCGTTGTAAGCTCTTAGACGAGGTCTAATATTATATCTAGGAACACATAATAATAAAGGCGGAATATTCAAACATAGAATCAATATTATTATGAACAAGGTTTTTATTATCATAAACTAACTAACTAATTATAATAAAGATCAAAGACTTGATCTAACACTAACTAACTAAACCACTAAACCCTAGGCGTTTTCCCAAATCCCTACGCCTAGGTTCCACACACATACACCTTTAGACGTCTACATCTCGTACGTACGTACTAAAACTAATGACCCTATGTCTCTTTATATACTAGAGACATCTAGGGTTTACAAGAGGAATCATAATATAATTAGGAAACTAATTATTCTTTTAAGCATGTCTTCTAGAATCTTCCAAATCCTCCATCTTTTTGTAGTTTCCCTTCTTGTCACTTATAGTCCTTCATGTTTCATTCTTCTTGTTTTGTATCATCAAATCTAATAGACCCAACAGTTATCCTTTAAAGTTATTCAAGAGGAATAAATAGTTTGTAAGAAATTACAGTAAAGTTTAATGAAAGGTTTGTAAAACCACTTTATTGAGTAAGAAGGAAACATTTTTTTTTTACAGTTTAATAATAAATCGTAATTTGTGGTTTGGTATTAAAGCAACAACTTGGTAATGTGATTTTTAAAACAGCTTATAAAGTAATAGAAAACAATTTATTATTTATAGAATGGTAGTGAAATCGCAGTTAACTTTGTGATATTTTGGTAAGACAACAATTCATGTTGTAAAATGAATCGTAAAATAGCTTATAAGGAAATAATTTATTGTTTGTCAAATAGTAGAAGATTTCGTAGTTCAATTAATATCAAGGTGGTTTATAGGGCGGTAATAAAATAGTCAGTAAGGTAAAGGCGAATAGTTTGTGACGTAAGAGTAACGCAATTTTATGGTTTTTAAATCAGACAGTGACTAAAGCAGCTTACTGAAGAGGAAAATAGTTCGTAAGATTGTCATAAAACTTGCAGGAGGAGTATAGTTCCCCAATTGCTTTGCGTAATTCTTTGTTGTTTTATAAAATATTAGTAAAGTAATGAATCGGTTTATCCCATTATAAGAAGGTAGTTTGCAAAATATTAGTAAGGTCATTGTTTATAAAGTATTAGTAAAGTCGTAAATTTTGGTTTAATGGCGTAGTAGTAAGACTTTTTTTTGTAAAATGACGGTGAAATGGTCGGTAAGATAGTTGAAAGCAGTTTGCGTTAGATAACGACAAAGTTTATTATTTCATAAGAGGGTAGTAGGACAGACAATTGGTGTTTCAAAATGATGAGTGGGAGATTAGGGATCCGTTCCTAGAAAAAGTGGCTTGAGTTGCAAGCTAACTCTTGGTATGTTTTTAGATCGTTTTAGTCGTTCGTTTATTATTTATGTTTAGTAAGGGGTTCCTTTTGTAG
Source organism: Chrysanthemum makinoi (assembly GCA_910596185.1). Taxonomy (NCBI): domain Eukaryota; kingdom Viridiplantae; phylum Streptophyta; class Magnoliopsida; order Asterales; family Asteraceae; genus Chrysanthemum; species Chrysanthemum makinoi. The sequence goes on from OU343225.1 coordinate 49,916,984, forward strand.
ATGTCGAGGTGTGTTGTTCCTAGAACGGCTAAGGATGTAATCCGGTTCATCGATTGGGTAAGAGTTTTAGGGTTGAGGTGACACTGTTACCGCAGTGGATGACGAGACGACTTCGATCTCAACGTCTAAGATAATGATAATCGGATGGGATGATGGAGACATGGGTTGCAACGACCCGGTAATAGAGGTTTAATGATCCAGTAATGAAGACGATAAGTCGATGGGACGGGAAACAAAAGACATGGTACTGTAGCAACCAAAAAAAATATAATCTAAACATAGAGTAATGTCATGCGATAAATAAAATTTAGTTAGTCGCGCATAATCTGCTAAGCAAATCTTAATGCCTAACTAAATGGTAAATATAATCATTAACTCGCATCATGCGTGTAAAGTGGTCCATTTCAACATGGATCACTATAGTGTCCTTGCACGAAGTGGTAGTGTGCATCATCTGCCAAGCAAATCTCCATGCACGTTTCTAGTAAGATGTAGACGTGGAGGTGTAAGGTAGTAGTGTAAAATAGTCAGTTTAGAGAGTGTAGTATTACAATGTGAAAGGCGTTCCACTTAGGAGAAAAAGTATCGTAGTGAGAAATTGTTGTGACGTCAGTGTGTGATGTGTAGGAGTAAACCTTTATAACTCTTATGATGAACACACATGAAAATTTTTACCTTTTTCAGAAGTCAATCAGGAGGTCAACTGGACATACCACTATTATAACTACTTTCAGTATTGCAACATTCACCTTTGAGTCAGACATAGGTGATCAGGCTATGTCCCACTGTCCCTGGTTGAATATAGGTGATCAGTCTATATTCACCCGAGGTTCAATGAATCTTGCAATGCTTATCTTAGTTATACTAGTAACACGTCCTAATGCCTTTAAAGTTTGTTATGAAAGACTGAACAAATATTTAATTTATGTGGGGGAGAAGGGGTAGCGCGGTGGTATATAAACATACGTATAAGTAAAGCAATCATAGCTAATAGTGAGACTAAGTTGCTAGTAATAAAATACATATCTTATCAAAGATGACTTCAATGAGTCATAAGTGAGGCAATCAGCTCGGCAGGCACGTATGTGTCGGTCATAGGGTTAAGTTTTTGTAAAAGTGGTTATAGTCTAGGTTTGAAAAATACCTAGTTCTCTATAACCTAGGCTCTGATACCAACTGTAACACCCCCAAAAAATGGTTTGCAGCGGAATAAAAGCTTTATGGTGTGCTACTCCATTAGATCATAAACCTAAGCTCTGATACAAACTGTAACACCCCCAAAAAATGGTTTGCAGCGGAAGAAAAGGTTTCTGGTGTGCAACTCCATTGGATCATAACACAAGGTGTAAAATAATGGATTTTTCATAAAAGATTTCATTTATTGAAGTAAAATAGAGTTTACAAAGGTTGAATTGTTGCGGAAAACGGCCCATTAACAAAATGTGGTCCCCGTACAAAAATCAGAGTCATCTATGACCATGCCATGCCAATGCCCAAGCGCCTCCAGAGTTAGCTATCGTCTTTTTATCCTGAAAATACATGCTAAAAAGTCAACACAACGTTTGAGTGAATTCATAGGTTTAGTAATAAGGCAGTTGATCACAAGATTTTCAAGTTTAAAAGAAGCAATGGGCTACGTTGTTATGCGCCCATAAAAGAAAGTTGATATTATTGCACTAAGCTCATGACACAATGACTCAACTGCATATACCTAATTACTGGTGTAAGTAATAAATTGCCCCAAGAGATAATTGCCAATTATCTAAGAGATTCAAATATGGTGCGCCCCGGTTATGTCCGATAACCGAGTCAGGGTCGTTAATTCACATAGTACTATCCATAATATTTGCGCTCACTCGCAAGTGACTAATGGTTCATGATGAAGGGGTCTTTTGGCAAACAACTTAGGCAGAGTCATAATATCAAGAGAACAGCAAACAGTTTTCAAGCAATTGTGATCATAAAAGCAGTAGCATGTATTCTCCCCGAAGGAATCTATAAAACAATTCAAGGAGTAAAAGTGGGGCTATGAACTCACCTTAGTGAAGCAATTCGAAATAGCGTAAAGTCAAATGGTAGGAGCAAACAATATCGTCACGCGACCTATATCAAAGTCTTAGTTTGTATGTTTATGTTTGACTCGATAGTGTTTAAATAAGTTAAAAGTTCATGTTGTTTTTGCTTGTGTGGCAGCGTTTAAGTTTAAATAATTTAGCGAATTTTGGCTCATGGAAGTGCGTAAGTATATATATATATGTATAGGATAGCAAAATATCAAGTCGAATAGGTCTTTGGTTCGTCGATAACCAAAAGACATCGTACGGAAAATATCTCATATAACTAGTATTAGAGTTATGTATAACCAAATGTCGATTAGTAAGAAAGGTTTATATTTCAAGTATTAGTTTTGTTAAAAATGGTTGTAAAATCATATTCATGCTTATAAGGAATAGCATAAGGTTTTTAGAAAAACCGGGCATGACCCGTTTATACGTTATATGTTTTGGACAACAATAATAAAGCGTTATAATATATTTCCGTTTAGTTTGAGTATAATAATTACAAAAGATATCGTCTAATGTTTTAAAAGTTGAGTTTTGTTTATTGTTATAATTGGTAACCTGATAATAAAGTTTGCCGTTTTAGTAATAGTAGTGTAACATACGTCATTATGATTTAGAAAATGTGTAATATTAATTATAAAGTAGTTTAGCTTTTATAAGCTTTAAGTTTATGAAATAGGTTACGTCGATTATGTATTAGTTGAAATGGTAAAGACGTGGTTTTAGAATAAAGAATTACGTAGTCGATATAAAACAAGTAACAAGTGGTAGTCGTAAGAAGAAGTGTTGGGCGAGCCATAAGACTTATTGATACGTTAGTTAAATGAGAAGACGTTTTAGTGAAGTGATACTTGAGATGACTTGAACTTGACATATTTGTTACGGAACGACTCGTGGCTGAGAGACATTTAAACGGAGCCTAAAGACCACTGGGATCCGGCCCAAGCGCAAACAAACACACTTAGCTAAGCGGGATGGGCTTGGGCCCAATAAGATTGAAGTCGACAGGGCTGTCAAAGGAAAGGTGGGCTTCGGCCCCAGCTTTGTATACCCAATTGACCCTCAGAATGGGGTTGTAGCCCAGCTGGGCAACATCAAACGCCCCCTAATGCAAAGAAAGTACACTTTTGAAAAATCTTGACACATGAAGGGAAGATATGTTACTCAGTATATATCAAACGCATTTAATTGAAAACAAGAAAGAAATGCAGTAAGATGTTGCAATATTTTGAAATCAAAGAGCTGGAGACATGGTTCAAGTTGAGAAACTAAACGCACCCTTCTAGAAAGAAAGGAAAGCAGAAACATTCTCAAAGCTTTTGACACTCAAAAGGGAACGAGGGATATGATGCTTAAGTTGCATCATTTTAACACTCAAAGACTAGAGATATGGTACCTATTTTGGCAACATAACCGGTTTGAAAACGAGATGCATTACCCGTGAATCGAAGACTCACATCTAGGACAAAGCGACTATACCAATTTTCACAACCTTAACATGGTGTCGCGAGCCATTGTGAGACCGTCGCTCGTACCTTGCGAGTCCAACTAAGACTCTGGTTTGACCTTAGGACCAAACGAATATACGACAAATGCTTTAACTATGAGGTGGACGAATCATGAGTCAAAGACTCGAATCGAAAGTGACCAACAATCATTTCCAAATTGATATTCAGATTAACACTTCCATAGCCCTTTCAAAATTTTATTTTCTTAACCACACAATTATGTACAAAAGTGTCTCTTTGATTTCCATAAGTCATATCATTTAATCGGTAAAAAAATATAATCGAGCATTTCATGAACAAATAACAAATATGCTAATTTTCCTTTATCATTCATTGGAACAAAATTGACATGAACATCATTCAATTAACAATAACAATAACATCCATGGTAAAAAGAAAATCAAACTAAACCTTACAATTAAGAAGGGGATCAACTGGAATGGAAAAACAAGAATCAAATCAAGCTGAATCCACAGGAACCCACCAAGTACTCCAATTACTCTATTTAATTTTTGGTGATAAGTGTGGTGGTATCCCTGTGAATCGGTGAGGGTTTATAAAGAATAAAAATGGGTGTCTTGGCTCTCTTCCTTTCGTGGTATCAATTGTGATGCCACCCTCTTTAGAGAAAAATAACCATCATCATCAATTAACAAAGTAAACTCGTGATAAATTGTGGGGAGATGGAAAAGTGGAAATTGATTGATCGATTATGAGGTCTTAATCTCCTTCGTTTGACCCTGCGCTTGCATCAAGGTTGTTTACCTTTAATTAACAAAGATGGAAACCTAGGGTTTTTGGACTTGGATTAAGCGTGGGATTATTATCAGAAGTGGAAGAAGAACCTAGGAAAGAGGTAAAGTGAGGAGAGGAGCTACTGCGTTTGGTTTACATAGGGTAGGATTAGGATTTTTAGAATTAGTAATATTATTATTATTACTATCAGTATTATTAACAGTATTTTGCGCACCCCGTGTCTCGCTGTATTAAGCAATAAATGTGGCGTCTCGGCTTGGTAAAAATACAAGAATTATATTTCTGGACACGCTTTCGTAAAACTGATATAAAAATAGTGTCTTTAGTTCATATAGTTAACTTTTATTTTTAAGCCATAACTGATGTGCCGTCGGTACGCGTGCGAACTCGTTTATCGAGATAACCTCTCGTTGTCTTGTTTTGATCATCATTAAATATCAGAAAACAATTTTTTGCATCATTCGTTAATGACGTTACCCGTGGTTGCATATTTCAAATAAAAAATAAAAATTCGTTCGTGAAAATGCGTAAGACGATTTGTATAAATCTTTAGTAAACGATTACTTCATTTTTACAGTGACAAATTTCTTGGAAATTTACGGGTGGCTACACTGCCTCACCCATATTGTCTCTCATCTAACCATCTACCGTGAAACACACATAGGTTTCGTATATTTTTATGCCGCGATGGTGTGGAGTATGTGTTTATTAGATCTGCATGGTATTGGTAGACATGCAATTGTTATTGGAAATGAATGGTACTTTGCCTTCTTTTTTTTGACATCTAATTATATTTTTGTTTGCTTAAAATATGTTATATGTCTTTTAAATATTAACGCTGTGTGATTGTACATACCGATACTATTGTCTAATAGGAGAAGAGACACATCAACAAATTAATTGCATTATGGCATTATATGTTTCTTAGATTGATACATTATTATGTTATATTACATAGTATAGATATAGATATAGATATAAATCAGCTAATAGTTGTAATAGTAAATTAATCAACGTACGAGAAAAGTTCAATACAGAACAAGATTTCTTTAAAGATCAAACCACTCAATCCTAGCCGTTAATTTAACTTTCATCAAACGGTTAGATTTAATTACATCCCATCATTTTAAAATAGTAGGAGGTGTAGTTTTGTAACTTTATGACACCGCCTCTCATTTAATTACATCCCAGTCATTTCTCATCCTCCCCCATTTACACTCTCAACATCTCCATTCTCTTTCATCAAACAGTTTCTCCAATTTACAAACCCTAACCCCCAAATGCGAAATTGATCAAAATCATTGCTATTTAATGGAATACGACACGAAATATCACTATCTAAAAGTTAGTCGTTGCTCCGATCGTCTTCATCGGATTCTAAAACATATGAATTTTCTGAAACATTTCTGGGAAGGTGACGAGGAAGAAAAGAAAGTAATGAAAACAAGAATGTTTGGAGCAGACCTACCGGGACTATACGAGATGAAATTGATATAATTCAATGCGACTGACAGTGCTTCATCTGGTTGGAGTGCTGACTTCCAATTGGAAAATGATATGAAAATAGAAAAAGCTACTTCCAAATCATTTGAAGAGCCAAAGAAGAGTATACGAAAATAGAGAAAGATACGTCCAAAACGATCTTAATAGTCGTTTGGATGATGTTGATGCTGGTAAGTTCAGTAGTTTTAGGTGTTGAAGGTTTTCTTGGGTTGGTTAATAGCTTGTACTTTGTTATTTTTGTAAAAAACCTCAACCGTTGAGTATATAATTTAAGAGGGTCTTTATTTTAGCTTTTATATAGGCCTGGCTTATTAGATCCTAAATACAAATCCTATTAGTGTTGTGTCACTATGTTGCATATGGACCCTCAACAATTGCAACAAAAAAGTAGTGAAGATAGTTGTACTTTTTTTTTTAAAGAATAGAAGATAGTTGTATTTTAAAGGTATCACAATATTATATTTTTAAGGTGAATCACATGTGATTTAAACACGAATCACATGTGATTTAGACACAATCACAAAAAAAAAAAAAAAAAAATAGAATCACAGGTGATTTACTTCTTTCTAAATTAAAATAGAATCACATGTGTTTCAGTTTATAACAACAAATCGCGTGATTTATATTTTTCAATAACAAACACACAAAAAACATAATCACGTGTGATTTACTCTTTTCTAGATTAACACATAATCACATCTGTTTCAGTTTATAACAGCATAAAGTAAATTACACGTGATTTACATTTTTTCATAGAAAAAATAAAATAAAATAAATCACACAGTGATTTCACGAGTTTGTTTTATAAATGGAAGAAATAAGCTAATTTGATATTGAAAATCATACGTGATTTATTATTTTAAAGATCGCATGTGACTTTTAACAAAGATATTACAAACCAATCGATTCATCAAGTCAAATTTGACTTAGTTTCGTTTTTGAACGTCAATTGATGGTAAAACATACACCTACTTAATAAAATTTTTGAACTTTTAACACGTACATAAAACATAATTATAAATCAAAATTAAGAACCACAAATAAAAATAAGCTATTTATTTTTTAATAAATAAAAATACATTATTAAAAAATTTAGAAAACACCTCGCACATGCGCGAGCATTATAACTAGTTTCAAATAAGGTTTAAAAAAAAGTACAAGCAATTTATGAAATCAAAATAAATATTATGATAAACATTATTTCTTAATTTATATTTATCCATCTAAGAAAAACAAGCTTATCAATTTGGATAAGATACAATATATCACTCGTATATTCTTCAAAAATATATAAGTCAACACCCCTAACCAATGTTTTATCGACATTTTTTTTATTCGAGAAAGATATATTAATCAATCAAGGGTTGGAGATCAAGTTTTGAGCAGACATTAATATAAGTACAGGTAAACAATGAATGATGTAAGTTATTATATTTGTATATACTTGAATTGTTATCTTGAAAGTGATGATAGTTACTCATGAATGCATGTCAATCTTTTATATGATTTTGGTCAAAGTTGGAGTGGGGTCCAGGAGAACATTCTCTTGTATGGTTGATTTCTTGTAGAGAACTTTCAAAAGTATCATTGGTTTATATTATTGTAGAGTGTTTATGCTTTTATTATAGTAAGAAAAAAATTAGAGTGAATTACCCTTGTGAGGAATAACAGTATATATATTTACATAAGAAGTAAATTTCAGTCAAAATGTTGTATATGGGTCATGGAAGCATGATTTTGGATTCAAGTGATGGTATAACCCTGTCATTTTAGTAAACTTATCAAAGACTCTAACCTTAAGTTAGGAAATTTACATGAGGATATTCATGGATTTAAGTCTACATAGTGACCGATTTATATCGATTAGCGATCTTAAATGACCTATTAATTCGACGACCAGATTTGTTTTTATGGTCGATACGAGAAGTAGTTATAAGTTGATTCTTAAACTACATGTAGGAAACATTTAATCAACAAAGAGTTTTACTCTAAAGCTAAGCTAGGTAGATTAGTTTCCTGTGTGCATTTGAAAAGGAGTAAACTAATTATAATTAGTTGATTCCTACTATGAGTTTCTATGTCCTGCCATTTGTAACTTTGTCTGTCATCAAGGTCGACGGTTTTGATTTGTTGTATACTTCAGTGCGATACTTATATACACCCCATTAAACAGTTATCGATCCACTTTTGAAGGACTCTCCCTTATTCTAGGCAAGAACACTATCATATTTGATATGCGTTAAAATTTGCCTTAACTAAACTATGCTATATATTTTTTTTCATTCCAGGTTAAAGAATGTCAAAGAGAGTTAAAGGGGCTGCTATTGGTATCGATCTTGGAACAACATACTCATGTGCAGCTGTCTGGTTTGACAACAAAAATCGAGTGGAGATTATTCCAAATGAACAGGGAAACAAGATCACTCCTTCTTGTATAGCTTTCACTGATACAGAGTTATTAGTGGGCGAGGGTGCAAAAAATCAGATTGCTAGGAACCCTACTAACACTGTGTTTGGCAAGTTTATCTAGCAAACTATTCCGTAATTCATCTAGGGTTGACTCATTTTGTTGCTAACAATAATAGTTCACATTTTCAGATGTCAAACGTTTGATTGGAGGTAGGTTTGCTGATCCTCAAGTGCAGAAGGATATAGACTTGTGGCCTTTCAAGGTAATTAAAGGGCCTACGGAGGAGCCAGCTTTTGTAGTTGAATACAAGGGTCAAAATAATCACTTTTCTCCAGAAGAATTATCATCCATGGTTCTCCAGAAGATGAAACAAGCCGCTGATGATTATATCGGAAGAGAGGTTACAGATGCTGTGATCACAGTTCCTGCTTATTTTAATAACAAACAACGAGAAGCAACAAAGAAAGCTGGGGCCCTTGCAGGCCTTAACGTCTTGCGTCTGTTGAATGAGCCTACAGCTGCTGCAATTGCATATGGAGTCGACAATATGGCTGATAAATATTGGCGAAAGAAGAAGAATGTTTTGGTATTTGATTTAGGTGGAGGAACTTTTGATGTGTCTCTTTTGGAAATCATTAAAGCAAGTGCCATCAATGTCAAAGCAGTCGGGGGAGACACTCATTTAGGTGGTGAAGATTTTGACAAGACACTCGTTAACTACTGCATAGATGAATTTAAGAGAAAACACGGGGAGGTTGACATAAGAGGGAATGAAAGAGCAATGGCGAGGTTAAAAGTTGCTTGTGAGAAAGCGAAGAGGGATTTGTCCTCAACCAGTCTAACTTCAATTGAAATTGACTGCTTATATAATGGCACTGACTTTTCGACTAAAATCAGCAGAGTCAAATTTGAGGCACTAAACTCAATTTACTTCAAGAAATGTAGTAAACTTGTAGAACAATGTTTGATTGAAGGGAAAATGAAGAAGGAGGATGTGAATGAGGTGGTTGTTGTTGGGGGATCAACTAGAATTCCAAAGGTACGACGAATGGTGGAGGAAATTTTCGAAGGGAAGACAATTTACAAGAATATGAATGGTGATGAGGCTGTTGCATCTGGTGCTGCGATCATGGCTGCAAGTTTAAGTGGGACGAATCATAAATCATTGTGGGGTACTGTGTTACGTGATGTCACTCCACACTCATTGGGAATTGACATCCAGCAGCCAAACGGTGAAAAAGGTATCATGCATGTACTTATTCCCAGGAACACTTCCATACCGGTAATCAAGAAACATATGTTTTATTCAAGTTTGAACTCAACAAGGGGAGATATCTTGGTGTACCTAGGTGAGAATGTCAAGGTTAAGGAAAACATATTTCTTGGCACGTTTGCCCTCACTGGCCTTAAGCTAGGTCCTGATGGACATTCAGACGTTGAGGTTTGCTTCAGTATAGATGTTAACGGAATCCTTCTAGTCTCAGCAAGGGAAATATCCACTGGTCAGACAAAATCAATTACAATTACTCAGATCTGATCATGTCTCGTTATTCATATAACTTATATGTATGGATGCACAGTTAATTTGCATTTGCATTTTGACGGACCCGTTTTTAACTAAAATACGTTTCTTCATGTGTTCCTTCACTCGTGTACATCATCTCTGGTGTTAATGAATTTAGCAAATGGTATTGTATCCACTTTCCGTAAATAAAACTAGCCTTATGCTCAAAGATCAATTGGTATCATTCATTCGGAAAATGCCATTGAAGTAAAATTAGCTATAGCGCTAAGCTGCCCAACCCTATGTCGCATACACTAATTTGAGATGGATCCTAAACTTTGTACTCGATCAATTCACCAGTTATTATCTTTTTTTAACATTGTTTTGCAAATGAAGATATCCCTCGAAATATGATGGCTCAACTCGTGACGAGTCACTGTGAGCTAAAATTAATCATACAAAGTGATGCATTGATGGTTTATTCAACTAGATAGACTCTTTAGAAGTGGGAATGTTATTAATTTTGAAAAAAAAAATTCATAAACTCTTAGACCAGATGATCTTTTATTAACATGATTTGTAATATTCTGACTTTAAGTTTCAAACAAATTCGGTGTACAAAATGATCAAAGAAACCAGTAAGTTGAAAATACGATAGGACTGTAGTGAGAAACATAAACATGTATTTTTCGTATACATATAACTGGCATGAATTTAAGACTGAACAAGCATAGCTATCGTGGAGATTTTAGAGACTCGATTTGTGATTTCCCATGAAGACCATTAATCCTGATAAAAGTACGATACTCGTTAAAGGTCATGGGCTGATATAGAGCCGATTCTGTGTCTGTTATTAGCTGCTCGGCAGGTTTAATAGGAATATCTCCTCTTGGGTTGTAGAAGAAGGCCAACGAGACTCGCTCTTCATTTGAGTTAACAATCACACGATGCTCAATGCTCTTGTACTTTGCATTGCTTAGCACCTGGATTTTCTCATAAGGTAAAAAAATATCGACTTATTAATTAGTTATCTTCTTAAATATCATTAGAAAAAAAATCAGATATAGTGATTCTTCTATTTATATGTCACTAGAAGACTAACCTGCAGCTGATCACCAAGGTTGATAACGAAAGCATTAGGGATCGGTTTTACAGTGACCCAAGCATCATCTTTGCGGACTTGCAAGCCAGAAACATGATCTGGCAACAAAATCGTAATACCGCCTGGATCGGAATGTGGAGAAATTCCTAATGTCAAGTCGGGTTGTGGACATTTCGGGTAGAAATTAACTCTCAATGAAGCACTAATTTCCTCCCCTCCGAATGCATTCTCAAGATAATCCTCGTCTAATCCAAGGTTTAGAGAAAATATCTTCAATAATCGGCGACAAAGCTTCAACACTTCTTCATTGTACTCAGCTACCAAATCCCTACATAAACGCATACATACAGTTAAAAAAATTATCCATTTACTAATTGACACAATAAGAGACACTTTTTTCTCTAACGACGAATTTTTCATGGTATTCAACGTTTTTAACCGATCAACAATCATTCTTTGTTTGTTGATCATGAAATGATCCACAATTCATTAAAGGGCAATCATTGTTTTCTTAGCGTCTCGTTCGAATCATCATGAAAAAGACAGTCACATAAGTTTTGGGACAATATTTTCAGGATAAAAAGTTTCCTACAGAACACGACATCTCGAAGGGACTTTTCCATCCAAAAATGGAAGTTTCTTGTGGTGTTTTCATTAAAAACACACGTTTTGCATGCATGGGGAATAAAGTTCTTGACTATTTCACATGTGTTTTACTTCAGGACCACTTATGGTGCTTTTGATTTCTAGCCTAAAACACATGTGTTTTTCATCAACAAAAGACTAAAAGTCAATTGAATTCATATCTTAATAACCCTTTCTTATTATGATTAATTTAATTTCGTACTCTTTACGTCTCATTTTATAACTCCATATTTGAAAAGTTAAAGTTTTTTCCTCGGAGATTGACCGTATTTATTTTTTTTCTTATTATATAATACTTGATGAATAGTATACAAATGAAAATACATTTAAAACACAAATCAATTTATATATATATCTTTTATCAAATATTATATAACACGAAAAAAAATAATTACAGTTAAACTCTGAAGATAAAAACTTTGAATTTTCAAAAATGAACTTACAAAATGGGACGGAGGGAGTAAAAATTATGTGATCCTAGCATTGATACTTCAATATATGTAATATATTGTATTTCTGAAGTTTGAATTAGTACACCAATACTCGTTTCAGTTAAGTTGACCTATTTTTATTAATCGATACTTTTTTTCAATATAAGAATTTGCACAACGAAATCACTCTCTAATGAGCTGATGTATATCTTAAGTTCCAGATCGATCTGCTCGTTTATTCTGTTAAGTTTCGACATAAAAAAACTAGGAGGTGCAAAAATAAGGAAAAACATGCATCTAGTTAGTTTTTGATAGCAGAGATTGTGTTGTGCCTAATTCATGCAACGTAAGTTTTGGGTTCAAGTCTCACGTATAGAGAAGATGTTCGTGTTAATATTTGACGACGTTCAAAACAATATAGTGAAAGAACATGTGTTATCGTACCTGCATGACGAAGGTTGAGTTGGCCATTTGCGTTCGTCTCTCACTGAAGCTGGAAGTAAATGAAGGAGGAAATAGTCACTCCAATCCAATTTGGAACCTTTCTTCACCCCAATACGGCTGCCATAACCCTCGTAGTTAGCAGGGGAGTTGGCATACTCCTGTTTCATGTCTAGCGGGAGATGGAAGAACTCCCGCCAGACCCTTTTTGTTGCCTCCATGAGATGATGGCTTACACCATGGTTAATAACCTGGAACATGCCCCACTCGCAGCAAGCATGAGAGATAAGATCCATAGTCGCTTTGCGTACGTTAGGGTCATTAGAATAAAGGTTAGCAAGATTAATAACAGGAATATCGTTGGCTTCTATTGATGATATGTTGTCAAGTGAGGATGGTCGGTCATATAAGGGTTTTACATAACACTCAGGAATAGCGGTTATTCCGCTGTCTGAGAGTGATTGCACTCGGACCACCGGTTCTGGCCAGCTTTGCAAGGTGCTTACCATCACTCCACAACTGTTTTCTAGGGTTTTGGGTGTGTGGTTGTTTGAACATAAGTGGCGAAATCAGAATGGTATATATATAGAATGTGTTGAGGGACACCCATGTTTAGTTTTCTAACATGTGTTCTCAAATATGAAAAATAAAATAAGAAAAGTTAACATATCTTGAAAAAAAACTTTGTGCATACAGTCATAAAAAGATGATAATGATGTCACTTTCTACAAGTCAAGAAATATAAGTAATTTCCAATGCTTTAGATATTTACCCCATATGTTTAAGGTTTGAAAATCTAGAAGTTTATGCGAAACAATAGCATGACAGATATCCTAATTACTGTAGACGTGACCCCAATAACGTTTTTGCATCACTTGTTCGAGATTTTTATCGAGTCTGCTTTTAAAAAGTCTTGAATAGATGTTTCACTTGGTGTTTATATGTAACATGTAATGAGTTGATTTAAATATTTGCACTAAGGTTACGTTATGCATATGTAATCAAGGTGGACTTAGGACTTAAAGTGGCCAGGTGCACAAAACAAATTATACTGTGACATGTTATTTGAAACATACATCCCGTGCTTCCCTGCTTTCTTTCTTGTTTGTACTTGCTGTCTTACGCTTTCTTCTCCTTTCTATGTCACCCGCACACTTGCCGGAGGTCTGGTTGAAAGCGTCTCTACTCCCGGGTTTATCTTGGGGTAGGAGTAGGATCTGTCTATATTTTACCTCCCCATACCCCGCTCTGGCGGGATTGGGTATGTTGTTGTTGTATTTGAAAAATACAGATGAATTAAAAACTTAACAGGTGCATTTCGAAAATATCAAGAGTTTTATCAAAATTTACAGTAAGTGGGGAAAATCCGTAGGTTCCCGGAGTTTCTCGAGAAAACCCTAGGGCTCCCTGTATGTAATGTGATCGAAGGTAATGAATCGTTACAAAAGCTTTGGACAATATATCATCTCATTTGATAACTTAGGGGCTGTTTGATAAAACAATATGATTAAGCGCCGAGTGAATAATATTTGCCGAATGATTTATAGATCCTGAATGAACTTGATTCCGAATGATAATGAACGTTTGAGAATTATTCCGATTCAATGCTCTGAATGATTTAAATTATCATTTTATCCTTTATTCACAGTTATTTTAAATAAATTTTAACTCATTAATAATTGTCTCACGTTAATAAAATCAACTTATTATGTCAAAGAAAATGTGTTTCATGAAATATTGAAAACATGACGTTCCATTCATTTTAAAATAGTAGTTTTATATTAAGCTCTTAAAATCAAACATTTTAATATATATTGACATGCAAAGTACAAGTTATCTTTCTTTTAGTAAAGTTAAAATGACAAAAGGAGAAAAGGATAAAGTAAGAAGATGTGGGCATTGTATGATTTTGTATTGTTGTGGCCATGAACGATACAGAAGTTGTCAAAATCCTTCAGCGTCGTATATTTTTTTATCAAACGAAATATCATCTGACCGATTCAAAGGCTATCAAACAGAGCCTTAGAGGGGTGGCAACCATGCCTAACAAAAATTTTCATACCTAATCGCCCACTAATAATATCATTTCATCTCATCTCATACCTATCTTATACCTAACAATAGATTTTTAGTGGCAACCATGCCTAACCCATACCTCATCTATCTCATACCTAAAATACTCAACGTCTCTTTTTTTGTATCTTGCAACGGTTACATTTCCATTCCCCAACTCCACGCCTAATCGGCAAACATTGCCGATTTACCCCACAAACACACTATGTCGATCCATGCCGATTGAGTTGCAATGATGATACCGATCGGGGTTGCTCATGCCTAACCCAAACCGATCCCCATTGCCACCCCCCTTATCCTTCTTGTTATTTAAACATGATATTGAATGCATAATTGGGTTCACAAATCAAAACTCCATTACTGAAGAACAAACGTAATTTATTGTAGGTGTTATTGTAGGTGGCTTCTTACTAGTTTTTTTTAACACCTGCTAGTTCTTTTGGACGTTCCAATTATTAAAAAGCTAGCTAGCTAGCTTCATACTAGTTTTTAAATAAGTATTTTTTTCGGGCGTTCCAAAAAACAAAAACAAAAAACTGGATCTGAAAACTATCTATAACTCTATGTATGTATATTGTCGGCCTTTAATTATGAAGAATGCTTCAAAATCGTATCAAACACTTCAGTGAAGAAATATACTATCTCTGTCTTAATTTTATTTTCATCTTTCTTTTTCGGTTTATCTCAAATTTACTGCTCACTACTTTATATGGTAGTTTGAATTGCTTAAGTTTATTATATTACCTTTAATTAAAATTGTTATTTACAATACTATATGAGAATATTAAATAATTGTTAAAGAGTAAAACTGTTTTTTGGTTATTTTTGCACAAATTAAAGTGGTAATAAATGTATTTTTTTTAAACCGTGTGTTTTTTGTCCGGTGACAATGATTTTAGAGCGGAGGTAGTAATTGCGAATTTGTGATTAAACCTGCTTGCATTGGTACGAAAGTTTTCACATCTTTATGTAATGACTAACACGTGATAAAATAATATCAATATCTAATGTATTATCAACACCTAAACCTTTATAATTTTTGTGTGTGAATGCATGACAAAACTATTCAAAGCATGGAAGTTTTCATGCATGTGCATGTGTTTCTGCAGTTGTAGGGTATGCTATATATGTGGGCATATAATCATGTTCCATATTAGATTTTTCTGATCTATTTGTACATAATTCCAAACTTCAAACTTCTGGTGCTTTCATGAGTTTTTCCATCTAATTGACTTGTAATTTTTAGATAACAACCCAAGTATTCTATTATTAATTCATATAATTAGTCCAAGTGTTCAGCTATTGTTTATATAAAACCGACGTTTGAAGACGTAGACTATATGTTTTATACTGGTTTTAAACGCGACTGTTGAATATATTTTGGTTTAGTTAATCTATCGTGTTTAACCACCACCAAAGTGGCTTGGTGGTTAGTCGTGACACGATCGATGTCTTCACACGATTTCTCGGCTCGGACCCACTAAATACATATTTTCGGGTGGCAAAAGAAAAGGTCAAAAAGGTAAATGGGAAAACCGGATACACTGCTTAATCTGAGTCAAAGACCGCCCTCAGCAAGTCTTGAAACAGGGAAACCCTTATCCATTTACCCTTTTACACGTTTTCCGTTGGCGTGTTTGTTTTATAGAACATATATAGCTTTCATGACCAAGGGACATTAATGGTCGAAGTTTGTCTTGCTTATCAATTTGTTAAAATATTTTTACTAAAATTTATTATTATAAAAAAATAATAGTATTATAAATGTATATACTACTAGATAGATGGCAAATAGCAATAAAAAATAGAAACCATCAGTAATTCTTTGCAATTACTCTATTAGACATTCACCGTGGAAAACGACGTCGTTTAGAGGGCTTTCAAAACGACGATGTTTTGTGTTTCTTTTTACTCTTTGTTGGCTGACGACGTCGTTTCATGTTTTTAATTAACGTTGGATAAAAACGACGTCGTAATGGTCTCTCTTTTTACATTATAGATAATGCTCATATCTACCATTAAGCACACAATTTCACACACACGGTTTTACAATCACCGTCTCACTCAAATCACTGCGTCACACACACTGTCTCTTATCTAACCATCTACCGTGAAACACACAGAGGTTTCGTATTTTTTATGTCGCGGCAGTGTGGACTGTGGAGTATGTGTTTCTTAGATCTGCATGGCATTGGTAGACATGCAATTGTTATTGGAAATGCATGGTACTTTGGCTTCTTTTCTAGGTTTTTATTTGACGTCTAATTATATTTTTGTTTGTTTAATCTGTTATATGTCTTTTAAAGATTGATGATATGCGATTGTACATACCGATACTATTGTCCAATAGGAGAAGAAACACATCAGCAAATTAATTGCATTATGGAATTATGTGTTTCTTAGATTGATACATTATTCTGTTATATTACATAGTATAGATATAGATTAGCTAATAATTGTTATAGTCAATTAATCAACGTACGAGAGAAAAGTTCAGTACAGGACAAGATTTCTTTAAAGATCAAACTACTCAATCCCAACCGTTGATTTAACTTTCATCAAACAGTTAGATTTAATTACATCCAATCATTTTAAAATAGTAGGAGGGGTAGTTTTGTAACTTTATGACACCTTCTCTCATTTAATTACATCCCGTCATTTCTCATCCCCCCCCATTTATACTCTCAGCATCTCCATTTCTCTCTCATCAAACGGTTTCCCCAATTTACAAACCCTAACCCCCAAATGCAAAATTGATCTAAATCACTGCCATTTAACTATGACATGAAATATCACTATCTAAAAGTGAGTCGTTGCTCCGATAGTCTTCATCGGATCCCAATACATATGAATTTTCTGAAACATTTCTAGGAAGGTGATGAGGAAGAAAAGAAAGTAATGAAAACAAGAGTGTTTAGACCGCACCCACCGGTACTATATGAGATGAAATTGATATAATTCAATGCGAGTGACAATGCTTTATCCGGTTGGAATGCTGACTTCCAATCGGAAAATAATACGAAAATAGAAAAAGGTACTTCCAAATATTTGAAGAGCCAAAGAAGAGTATACGAAAATAGAGAAAGATACGTCCAAAACGATCTCAGTAGTCATTTGGATGATGTTGATGCTGGTAAGTTCAGTAGTTTTAGGCGTTGAAGGTTTTCTTGGGTTGGTTAATAGCTTGTGCTTTTATATAGGCCTGACTTATTTTCTCCTAAATACAAATCCTATTAGTGTTGTGTCACTATGTTGCATATGGACTCTCAACAATTGCAACTAGTAGCGGAGCCAGGAGATCCAATTAGAGCGGGCAACGAACCATAAGACAGATTAATTCGATAACGGGTTGATATTTTGAGTAAAATTTAAGATGAGTCGGGTCGGTTATAAGCAAACACAAAACCCACATCTTTTAAGTAATTTACATCGGCTAATAAAACAATGTAAATATAATAAAACCCCAATTAATTTAATAATGAAATTTTATCAAATTCCTTTATATATATGACCAAATAACATATAGTATGTTACTATGTTCTCACTTATAAAAATATTTAACTAAAAGTAAGACGAACTCACATAGACCAAACTTGTGTCCAAGTAATTACTCCTTTTAAATCACTTTGATTAGTAACAATCTCGATGTTTTTTGGAAAAGGGAACTAATAGTCCCGGCAAATATTATAAAGACAAAAAAAATAAACAATCAACTTATATGGACAACACCCATATAAGCAAAGTCCTTAGACATGCCCAAAACATGCTTTGGGAACATGACTAAAAAAGAAATAAGCCTACCATAACTAGAACAATACCAAATAAAACTACAGCTATAATAAAAAACAAAAAGAGAATAACAACTCCTTTGCAAATCTTCAACATAAGTCTTCACGTAATCAGCATCACAAACATCATACATGGGTCTCTTATGCACCTCAATCTACAAATCCTTATACAAATTAAAGGATCATTAGTTGTAAGCAATATATTAAAATGTTTACGTATTCATGTTAAAATTTACAAATCCTTATACAAATTAAAGGATCATTAGTTGTAAGCAATATATTACATTACTCATATTTCAAAGTTACAAAATGTGTACTATATTGAAGTAGATATTTAATACTATTAATTACAACCATTTCAAAGTTACATTGGTAAATCCCAACCGTCATCTTCATCCTCCTTGTTTGCCTCCACCATCCTTTTTCACCTCTTCCGGTAGATGAAATCCAAAAAAAATATAATAATAATAAAAAAATAATAAAAAATAAAAAATAAAAAATTCAATTGTTGATACTTTATTAGTAGAAGACACTTTACTTTTTAGACTGAGGGCACTATAACTCTTTGCAACTATTTCAGGTCATTTTTTACTAGTTTAGCTACTCGGTTCAAGCTTTATTGGGGTCTTTCCCCACTACCAACAAGGTAGCTCCGCCCTGATTGCAACAAAAAGTAGTGAAGATAGTTGTACTTTTTTCTTTTTTTTTGTGAGAATAGAAGATAGTTGTATTTTAAAGATAGTATTATGTTGCTCATGCAAAACTAACTTTGAAAACTAAAGTATCACAGTATTATCTTTTTATATTTATTGTGATTTACATTAAAAGAAAAATGTAATTATGTAAATTACATGTGATAATTTACATTTTTATTTAATATTCATATCAATCATACAAAATTATTTTAGAAAACTAAAGTATCACAATATTACATTTTTAAGGTGAATCACATGTGGTTTATACAAAAATTACATGTGATTTAGACACGAATCGCAACAAAAAAATTAGAATCACATGTGTTTCAGTTTTTAATAACAAATCGCGTGATTTACATTTTTCATTAACACAACACAAAAAACATAATCATGTGTGATTTACTCTTTTCTAGATTAACACATAATCACATGTTTTTCAGTATATAACAGCAAAGAGTAAATTACACGTGATTTACATTTTTCATAGAAAAAAAATGATTTCACGAATTCATTTTATAAAGGGAATGAATAAGCTGATTTGATATGGAAGATCACATGTGATTTATTATTTTAAAGATCGCATGTGACTTATGATAAATCCAAAAAGTTTGTTAGTTAGATAAATCCAAAAAGGTTAAAAAAGATATTACAAACCAATCGATTCATCATGTCAAATTTGACTTAGTTTCTTTTTTGAACGTCAGTTGATGGTAAAACATATACCTCATTAATAAAACTTTTGAACTTTTAACATGTACATAAAACATAATTATAAATCAAAATTAAAAACCACAAATAAAAATAAGCTATTTGTTTCTTAATAAATAAAAATACATTATTAAATTTTTTTGAAATCACGTCGCGTTGCATTATAACTAGTTTCAAATAAGGTAAAACATAAATTTAAAAAAAAAAAAAAAAAGTAGTACAAACAATTTATAAAATCAAAATAATTAATATGATAAACATTATTTCTTAATTTATATTTATCCATCTAAGAAAAACAAGCTTATCAATTTGGATAAGATACAATATATCACTCGTATATTCTTCAAAAATATATAAGTCAACACCCCTAACCAATGTTATATCGACATTTTTTTTATTCGAGAAAGATATATTAATCAATCAAGGTTGGAGATCAAGTTTTGAGCAGACATTAATATAAGTACAGGTAAACAATGAATGATGTAAGTTATTATATTTGTATATACTTGAATTGTTATCTTCAAAATGATGATAGTTACTCATGCATGCATGTCAATCTTTTATATGATTTTGGTCAAATTAAAGTTCGAGTCTTTTGACTTTGTTTGGCTATGGAGGCTGGTGGGGTCCAGGAGAACATTCTCTTGTAAGGGTGAGCAAACGGATCGGCCGGACCGGACCGACCGAAGGACCGACCGGACCGACACGGACCGAGACCGGACCGACCACATTCGGTCCGGTCCGCGGTCTCGGCTTTTTGGCAAAGTGGTCCTCGGTCCGGTCCGGTCCGGACCAAAACCGACGAATTTGGCCTAGTTGGACCGGATCGATCGAAGGACCGACCGGACCGACAAGGACCGAGACCGGACCGACCACATTCGGTCCGGTCTCGGTCTTGGCTTTTCGCCGAACTCGGTTTTCGGTCCGGTCCGGTCTTGGCCGGTCCGGTCCGGTTTTCCGACCGTGCACACCCCTATTCTCTTGTATGGTTGATTTCTTGTAGAGAACTTTCAAAAGTATAGTTGGTCTATATTATGGGAATTGATACTCACACCACACTTTTTGATTAATGCACCACAATCTGTGCATTACAGTTTGTACCGTACAATACTGTAATGCACAATTTGTGGTGCATTAATAAAAAAATATGGTGTGAGTATCACCTCCCTTATATTATTGTAGGGTGTTTATGCTTTTATTATAGTAAGGAAAAAATTAGAGTGAATTACCCTTGTGACGAATAACAGTATATATATTTACATAAGAAGTAAATTTCAGTCAAAATGTTGTATATGGGTCATGGAAGCATGATTTTAGATTCAAGTGATGATATAACCCTGTCATTTTAGTAAACTTGGTCATATATATTTATCAAAGACTCTAACCTTAAGTTAGGAAACTTACATGAGGAAATTCATGGATTTAAGTCTACATAGTGACGGATTTATATCGATTAGATATCTTAAATGACCTATTAATTCGACGACCGGATTTCTTTTTATGATCCATACGAGAAGTAGTTATAAGTTGATTCTTAAACTACATGTAGGAAAGTATGAATCAACAAGGAGTTTTACGCTAAAGCCAAGCTACCCTGTGTACATTTGAAAAGGAGTAAACGAATTATAATTACTTGATTCCTATTGTGAGTTTCTATGTCCTGCCATTTGTAACTTTGTCTGTCATCAAGGTCGACGGTTTTGATTTGTTGTATACTTCAGTGCGATACTTATATACACCCCATTAAACAGTTATCGATCCATTTTTGAAGGACTCTCCCTTATTCTAGGCAAGAACACTATCATATTTGATATGCGTTAAAATTTGCCTTAACTAAACTATGCTATATATTTTGTTTCATTCCAGGTTAAAGAATGTCAAAGAGAGTTAAAGGGGCTGCTATTGGTATCGATCTTGGAACAACATACTCATGTGCAGCTGTCTGGTTTGACAACAAAAATCGAGTGGAGATTATTCCAAATGAACAGGGAAACAAGATCACTCCTTCTTGTATAGCTTTCACTGATACAGAGTTATTAGTGGGCGAGGGTGCAAAAAATCAGATCGCTAGGAACCCTACTAACACTGTGTTTGGCAAGTTTATCTAGCAAACTATTTCGTAATTCATCTAGGGTTGACTCATTTTGTTGCTAACAATAATAGTTCACATTTTCAGATGTCAAACGTTTGATTGGAGGTAGGTTTGCTGATCCTCAAGTGCAGAAGGATATAGACTTGTGGCCTTTCAAGGTAATTAAAGGGCCTACGGAGCCAGCTTTTGTAGTTGAATACAAGGGTCAAAATAAACACTTTTCTCCAGAAGAATTATCATCCATGGTTCTCCAGAAGATGAAACAGGCCGCTGAAGATTATATCGGAAGAGAGGTAACAGATGCTGTGATCACTGTTCCCGCTTATTTTAATAACCAACAACGAGAGGCAACAAAGAAAGCTGGGGCCCTTGCAGGCCTTAAATGTCTTGCGTCTGTTGAATGAGCCTACAGCTGCTGCAATTGCATATGGAGTCGACAATATGGCTGATAAATATTGGCGAAAGAAGAAGAATGTTTTGGTCTTTGATTTAGGTGGAGGAACTTTTGATGTGTCTCTTTTGGAAATCATTAAAGCAAGTGCCATCAATGTCAAAGCAGTCGGGGGAGACACTCATTTAGGTGGTGAAGATTTTGACAAGACACTCGTTAACTACTGCATAGATGAATTTAAGAGAAAACACGGGGAGGTTGACATAAGAGGGAATGAAAGAGCAATGGCGAGGTTAAAAGTTGCTTGTGAGAAAGCGAAGAGGGATTTGTCCTCAACCAGTTTAACTTCAATTGAAATTGACTGCTTATATAATGGCACTGACTTTTCGACTAAAATCAGCAGAGTCAAATTTGAGGCACTAAACTCAATTTACTTCGAGAAATGTAGTAAACTTGTAGAACAATGTTTGATTGAAGGGAAAATGAAGAAGGAGGATGTGAATGAGGTGGTTGTTGTTGGGGGATCAACTAGAATTCCAAAGGTACGACGAATGGTGGAGGAAATTTTCGAAGGGAAGACAACTTACAAGAATATGAATGGTGATGAGGCTGTTGCATCTGGTGCTGCGATCATGGCTGCAAGTTTAAGTGGGACGAATCATAAATCATTGCGGGGTACTGTGTTACGTGATGTCACTCCACGCTCATTGGGAATTGACATCCAGCAGCCAAACGGTGAAAAAGGTATCATGTATGTACTTATTCCCAGGAACACTTCCATACCGGTAATCAAGAAACATATGTTTTATTCAAGTTTGAACTCAACAAGGGGAGATATCTTGGTGTACCTAGGTGAGAATGTCAAGGTTAAGGAAAACATATTTCTTGGCACGTTTGCCCTCACTGGCCTTAAGCTAGGTCCTGATGGACATTCAGACGTTGAGGTTTGCTTCAGTATAGATGTTAACGGAATCCTTCTAGTCTCAGCAAGGGAAATATCCACTGGTCAGACAAAATCAATTACAATTACTCAGATCTGATCATGTCTCGTTATTCATATAACTTATATGTATGGATGCACAGTTAATTTGCATTTGCATTTTGACGGACCCGTTTTTAACTAAAATATGTTTCTTCATGTGTTCCTTCACTCGTGTACATCATCTCTGGTGTTAATGAATTTAGCAAATGGTATTGTAGTGAAAAAAAATTAGGATCCACTTCCCGTAACTAATACTAGCCTTATGCTGAAAGATCGAGTGGTATCATTCATTCGGCAAATGCCATTGAAGTAAATTTAGTTATAGCGCTAAGCTGCCCCACCCTATGTCGCATACACTAATTTGAGATGGATCCTAAAGTTTGTACTTGATCAATTCACCAGTTATATATTATCTTTTTTTAACATTGTTTTGCAAATGATATCCCTCGAAATATGATGGCTCAACTCGTGACGAGTCACTGTGAGCTAAAATCAATTATACAAAGTGATGCATTGATGGTTTATTAATTTAGAAAAAAAAAAAAAAAAAAAAAAACATAAATTCTTAGACCAGATGATCTTTTATTAACATGACTTGTAATATTCGACTTTAAGTTTCAAACAAATTCGGTGTACAAAACGATCAAAGAAACCAGTAAGTTGAAAATACGATAGGACTGTAGTGAGAAACATAAACATGTATTTTTCGTATACATATAACTGGCATGAATTTAAGACTGAACAAGCATAGCTATCGTGGAGATTTTAGAGACTCGATTTGTGATTTCCCATGAAGACCATTTATCCTGATAAAAGTACGATACTCGTTAAAGGTCATGGGCTGATATAGAGCCGATTCTGTGCCTGTTATTAGCTGCTCGGCAGGTTTAATAGGAATATCTCCTCTTGGGTTGTAAAAGAAGGCCAACGAGACTCGCTCTTCATTTGAGTTAACAATCACACGATGCTCAATGCTCTTGTACTTTTCATTGCTTAGCACCTGGATTTTCTCATAAGGTAAAAAAATATCGACTTATTAATTAGTTATCTTCTTAAATATCATCAGAAAAAAAATCAGATATAGTGATTCTTCTATTTATATGTCACTAGAAGACTAACCTGCAGCTGATCACCAAGGTTGATAACGAAAGCATTAGGGATCGGTTTTACAGTGACCCAAGCTTCATCTTTGCGGACTTGTAAGCCAGAAACATGATCTGGCAACAAAATCGTAATACCACCTGGATCGGAATGTGGAGAAATTCCTAATGTCAAGTCGGGTTGTGGACATTTCGGGTAGAAATTAACTCTCAATGAAGCACTAATTTCCTCCCCTCCGAATGCATTCTCAAGATAATCCTCGTCTAATCCAAGGTTTAGAGAAAATATCTTCATTAAGCGGCGACAAAGCTTCAACACTTCTTCATTGTACTCAGCTACCAAATCCCTACATAAACGCATACATACAGTTAAAAAAATTATCCATTTACTAATTGTCACAATAAGAGACTCTTTTTTCTCTAACGACGAATTTTTCATGGTATTCAACGTTTTTAACCGATCAACAATCATTCTTTGTTCATTGATCATGAAATGAACCACAATTCATTAAAGGGCAATCATTTTTTTCTTAGCGTCTCGTTAGAATCATCATGAAAAAGACAGTCACATATGTTTTGGGACAATATTTTCAGGATAAAAAGTTTCCGACAGAACACGACATCTCGAAGGGACTTTTCCATCCAAAAATGGAAGTTTCTTGTGGTGTTTTGCATGCATGGGAATAAAGTTCTTGACTATTTCACATGTGATTTACTTCAGGACCACTTATGGTGCTTTTGATTTCTAGCCTAAAACACATGTGTTTTTCATCAACAAAAGACTAAAAGTCAATTGAATTCATATCTTAATAACCCTTTCTTATTATGATTAATTTAATTTCGTACTCTTTACGTCTCATTTTATAACTCCATATTTGAAAAGTTAAAGTTTTTTCCTCAGAGATTGACCGTAATTATTTTTTTTCTTATTATATAATACTTGATGAAAAGTATACAAATGAAAATACATTTAAAACACAAATCAATTTATATATATATTTTTTATCAAATATTATATAACACGAAAAAAAATAATTACAGTTAAACTCTGAAGATAAAAACTTTGAATTTTCAAAAATGAACTTACAAAATGGGACGGAGGGAGTAAAAATTATGTGATCCTAGCATTGATACTTCAATATATGTAATATATTGTATTTCTGAAGTTTGAATTAGTACACCAATACTCGTTTCAGTTAAGTTGACGTATTTTTATTAATCGATACTTTTTTTCAATATAAGAATTTGCACAACGAAATCACTCTCTAATGAGCTGATGTATATCTTAAGTTCCAGATCGATCTGCTCGTTTGTTCTGTTAAGTTTCGACATAAAAAAACTAGGAGGTGCAAAAATAAGGAAAAACATGCATCTAGTTAGTTTTTGATAGCAGAGATTGTGTTTGTTAGATAATAAAGGTCTATTGGCCCGGCCCAGTTGTTTTGGCCTGTTTAGCTTTTAGGGTTTAGGTCTTGTGTTTTCTATTTAATGTATTTGTATTGTAATATTATTGTTGAATCTGATTAATATAGTTTTTCAGTATTCCTTTGATTTCTACATGGTATCAAGAGCCAGGTTAAAGATGAAGAAGAAGAAAAAGAAAAAGAAAAAAAAAAAAAAAAAAAGTTTGCTTGATTGAATTGGTTCGACTAAAAAAAATTGTTACAGCGAACTTGATCATATGATGTGTTGTAAGTGGCGCACATGGTTCTGTTGGACCGAATTCGTTTCAGTAAGAAGAAAATCAATTGTTCGGATCCAGTATGTTAAAGCTTAGTTCTAATAGTTAAGGTTTGTCTATTATGTTGGATTCGCAGTAACTTGTTATGCTTTAACAATATTATTTAATTGAATCTTGGCCAAAGAGTTAATTAATACATATTGTAGGGACCGTATGTTGGTTAGCATGGTTCATATGGCATGTTTATTTGATATGTGGAGTGTAGTTGGTTTTATTGAATTTGATTTTGAGATGGGTAAATTGGATAAACTTTGATGGTTTGATGGTTCGTGATATTGAAATCTCTGTTAGTATTGGCATTGGTATTAGTCTCGGTATCTGTATTTGGTAATCAAGATTATGTTTGTTCGGGTTATTGTTGATTTGTTCGATATTGGTATTGGTATTGGTGATGGTGATGTTATAGTCTTAACTAATCCGACTATGTCTTGAGTAGTTATGTGTAACATCTCGGCATCAACATGTTTGGTTCCGCCTGTCTGCATTTCGTTCTGCTTGGTACACATGTGGTTCTACATCTGGTTCCGCCTGGTTTCATCTGCATCTGTCTGGATCTGTCTGCACTTGAATCTGCCTGTTTGCATCAACCTGTCTGGATATATATGTGGTTCTGCATCTGGTTTCACACGTGGTTCCGCATCTGGTTCCGCCTGGTTTTGTCTAAATCTGAATCCAAATTTGAATCTGTCTGTTTGAATCTGTCTGTCTGAATCAGTCCGCCTGAATCTGTTCGTCTGTCTGCATCTGTTTGTCTGAATCTGTCTTCCTGAATCTGCTCTCGTTCATCTCCGTAATTGTGTTGCTCTGTTATGAGTTTGCACCGCGTTTGCACTCTGGGACCATCCGCTTTTCGTTTGCTTTTCAGTTTTAATTTATTTTATCTTTGACAAACTCTCAATGTTACCGCAGCAACATTGTGAGTTTGAGAGAGGGTGTTAGATAATAAAGGTCTATTGGCCCGGCCCAGTTGTTTTGGCCTGTTTAGCTTTTAGGGTTTAGGTCTTGTGTTTTCTATTTAATGTATTTGTATTGTAATATTATAGTTGAATCTGATTAATATAGTTTTTCAGTATTCCTTTGATTTCTACAGTGTTATGCCTAATTCATGCAACGTAAGTTTTGGGTTCAAGTCTCACGTATAGAGAAGATGTTCGTGTTAATATTTGACGACGTTCAAAACAATATAGTGAAAGAACATGTGTTATCGTACCTGCATGACGAAGGTTGAGTTGGCCATTTGCGTTCGTCTCTCACTGAAGCTGGAAGTAAATGAAGGAGGAAATAGTCACTCCAATCCAATTTGGAACCTTTCTTCACCCCAATACGGCTGCCATAACCCTCGTAGTTAGCAGGGGAGTTGGCATACTCCTGTTTCATGTCTAGCGGGAGATGGAAGAACTCCCGCCAGACCCTTTTTGTTGCCTCCATGAGATGATGGCTTACACCATGGTTAATAACCTGGAACATGCCCCACTCGCAGCAAGCATGAGAGATAAGATCCATAGTCGCTTTGCGTACGTTAGGGTCATTAGAATAAAGGTTAGCAAGATTAATAACAGGAATATCGTTGGCTTCTATTGATGATATGTTGTCAAGTGAGGATGGTCGGTCATATAAGGGTTTTACATAACACTCAGGAATAGCGGTTATTCCGCTGTCTGAGAGTGATTGCACTCGGACCACCGGTTCTGGCCAGCTTTGCAAGGTGCTTACCATCACTCCACAACTGTTTTCTAGGGTTTTGGGTGTGTGGTTGTTTGAACATAAGTGGCGAAATCAGAATGGTATATATATAGAATGTGTTGAGGGACACCCATGTTTAGTTTTCTAACATGTGTTCTCAAATATGAAAAATAAAATAAGAAAAGTTAACATATCTTGAAAAAAAACTTTGTGCATACAGTCATAAAAAGATGATAATGATGTCACTTTCTACAAGTCAAGAAATATAAGTAATTTCCAATGCTTTAGATATTTACCCCATATGTTTAAGGTTTGAAAATCTAGAAGTTTATGCGAAACAATAGCATGACCGATATCCTAATTACTGTAGACGTGACCCCAATAACGTTTTTGCATCACTTGTTCGAGATTTTTATCGAGTCTGCTTTTAAAAAGTCTTGAATAGATGTTTCACTTGGTGTTTATATGTAACATGTAATGAGTTGATTTAAATATTTGCACTAAGGTTACGTTATGCATATGTAATCAAGGTGGACTTAGGACTTAAAGTGGCCAGGTGCACAAAACAAATTATACTGTGACATGTTATTTGAAACATACATCCCGTGCTTCCCTGCTTTCTTTCTTGTTTGTACTTGCTGTTTACTGTCTTCTGCTTTCTTCTCCTTTCTATGTCACCCGCACACCTGCACTTGCCGGAGGTCTGGTTGAAAGCAGTCTCTCTACTCCCGGGTTTATCTTGGGGTAGGAGTAGGATCTGTCTATATTTTACCTCCCCATACCCCGCTCTGGCGGGATTGGGTATGTTGTTGTTGTATTTGAAAAATACAGATGAATTAAAAACTTAACAGGTGCATTTCGAAAATATCAAGAGTTTTTATCAAAATTTACAGTAAGTGGGGAAAATCCGTAGGTTCCCGGAGTTTCTCGAGAAAACCCTAGGGCTCCCTGTATGTAATGTGATCGAAGGTAATGAATCGTTACAAAAGCTTTGGACAATATATCATCTCATTTGATAACTTAGGGGCTGTTTGATAAAACAATATGATTAAGCGCCGAGTGAATAATATTTGCCGAATGATTTATAGATCCTGAATAAACTTGGTTCTGAATGATAATGAACGTTTGAGAATTATTCCGATTCAATGCTCTGAATGATTTAAATTATCATTTTATCCTTTATTCACAGTTATTTTAAATAAATTTTAACTCATTAATAATTGTCTCACGTTAATAAAATCAACTTATTATGTCAAAGAAAATGTGTTTCATGAAATATTGAAAACATGACGTTCCATTCATTTTAAAATAGTAGTTTTATATTAAGCTCTTAAAATCAAACATTTTAATATATATTGACATGCAAAGTACAAGTTATCTTTCTTTTAGTAAAGTTAAAATGACAAAAGGAGAAAAGGATAAAGTAAGAAGATGTGGGCATTGTATGATTTTGTATTGTTGTGGCCATGAACGATACAGAAGTTGTCAAAATCCTTCAGCGTCGTATATTTTTTTATCAAACGAAATATCATCTGACCGATTCAAAGGCTATCAAACAGAGCCTTAGAGGGGTGGCAACCATGCCTAACAAAAATTTTCATACCTAATCGCCCACTAATAATATCATTTCATCTCATCTCATACCTATCTTATACCTAACAATAGATTTTTAGTGGCAACCATGCCTAACCCATACCTCATCTATCTCATACCTAAAATACTCAACGTCTCTTTTTTTGTATCTTGCAACGGTTACATTTCCATTCCCCAACTCCACGCCTAATCGGCAAACATTGCCGATTTACCCCACAAACACACTATGTCGATCCATGCCGATTGAGTTGCAATGATGATACCGATCGGGGTTGCTCATGCCTAACCCAAACCGATCCCCATTGCCACCCCCCTTATCCTTCTTGTTATTTAAACATGATATTGAATGCATAATTGGGTTCACAAATCAAAACTCCATTACTGAAGAACAAACGTAATTTATTGTAGGTGTTATTGTAGGTGGCTTCTTACTAGTTTTTTTTAACACCTGCTAGTTCTTTTGGACGTTCCAATTATTAAAAAGCTAGCTAGCTAGCTTCATACTAGTTTTTAAATAAGTATTTTTTTCGGGCGTTCCAAAAAACAAAAACAAAAAACTGGATCTGAAAACTATCTATAACTCTATGTATGTATATTGTCGGCCTTTAATTATGAAGAATGCTTCAAAATCGTATCAAACACTTCAGTGAAGAAATATACTATCTCTGTCTTAATTTTATTTTCATCTTTCTTTTTCGGTTTATCTCAAATTTACTGCTCACTACTTTATATAGTAGTTTGAATTGCTTAAGTTTATTATATTACCTTTAATTAAAATTGTTATTTACAATACTATATGAGAATATTAAATAATTGTTAAAGAGTAAAACTGTTTTTTGGTTATTTTTGCACAAATTAAAGTGGTAATAAATGTATTTTTTTTTAAACCGTGTGTTTTTTGTCCGGTGACAATGATTTTAGAGCGGAGGTAGTAATTGCGAATTTGTGATTAAACCTGCTTGCATTGGTACGAAAGTTTTCACATCTTTATGTAATGACTAACACGTGATAAAATAATATCAATATCTAATGTATTATCAACACCTAAACCTTTATAATTTTTGTGTGTGAATGCATGACAAAACTATTCAAAGCATGGAAGTTTTCATGCATGTGCATGTGTTTCTGCAGTTGTAGGGTATGCTATATATGTGGGCATATAATCATGTTCCATATTAGATTTTTCTGATCTATTTGTACATAATTCCAAACTTCAAACTTCTGGTGCTTTCATGAGTTTTTCCATCTAATTGACTTGTAATTTTTAGATAACAACCCAAGTATTCTATTATTAATTCATATAATTAGTCCAAGTGTTCAGCTATTGTTTATATAAAACCGACGTTTGAAGACGTAGACTATATGTTTTATACTGGTTTTAAACGCGACTGTTGAATATATTTTGGTTTAGTTAATCTATCGTGTTTAACCACCACCAAAGTGGCTTGGTGGTTAGTCGTGACACAGTCTGATGTCTTCACACGATTTCTCAGGCTCAGACCCCACTAAATACATATTTTCGGGGTGGCAAAAGAAAAGGTCAAAAAAAGTAAATGGGAAAACCCAGATACACTGCTTAATCTGAGTCAAAGACCCGCCCTCAGCAAGTACTGAAACAGGGAAACCCTTATCCATTTACCCTTTTACACGTTTTCCGTTGGCGTGTTTGTTTTATAGAACATATATAGCTTTCATGACCAAGGGACATTAATGGTCGAAGTTTGTCTTGCTTATCAATTTGTTAAAATATTTTTACTAAAATTTATTATTATAAAAAAATAATAGTATTATAAATGTATATACTACTAGATAGATGGCAAATAGCAATAAAAAATATAAACCATCAGTAATTCTTTGCAATTACTCTATTAGACATTCACCGTGGAAAACGACGTCGTTTAGAGGGCTTTCAAAACGACGATGTTTTGTGTTTCTTTTTACTCTTTGTTGGCTGACGACGTCGTTTCATGTTTTTAATTAACGTTGGATAAAAACAACGTCGTAATGGTCTCTCTTTTTACATTATAGATAATGCTCATATCTACCATTAAGCACACAATTTCACACACACGGTTTACAATCACCGTCTCACTCAAATCACTGCGTCACACACACTGTCTCTTATCTAACCATCTACCGTGAAACACACAGAGGTTTCGTATTTTTTATGTCGCGGCAGTGTGGACTGTGGAGTATGTGTTTCTTAGATCTGCATGGCATTGGTAGACATGCAATTGTTATTGGAAATGCATGGTACTTTGGCTTCTTTTCTAGGTTTTTATTTGACGTCTAATTATATTTTTGTTTGTTTAATCTGTTATATGTCTTTTAAAGATTGATGATATGCGATTGTACATACCGATACTATTGTCCAATAGGAGAAGAAACACATCAGCAAATTAATTGCATTATGGAATTATGTGTTTCTTAGATTGATACATTATTCTGTTATATTACATAGTATAGATATAGATTAGCTAATAATTGTTATAGTCAATTAATCAACGTACGAGAGAAAAGTTCAGTACAGGACAAGATTTCTTTAAAGATCAAACTACTCAATCCCAACCGTTGATTTAACTTTCATCAAACAGTTAGATTTAATTACATCCAATCATTTTAAAATAGTAGGAGGGGTAGTTTTGTAACTTTATGACACCTCCTCTCATTTAATTACATCCCGTCATTTCTCATCCCCCCCCATTTATACTCTCAGCATCTCCATTTCTCTCTCATCAAACGGTTTCCCCAATTTACAGACCCTAACCCCCAAATGCAAAATTGATCTAAATCACTGCCATTTAACTATGACATGAAATATCACTATCTAAAAGTGAGTCGTTGCTCCGATAGTCTTCATCGGATCCCAATACATATGAATTTTCTGAAACATTTCTAGGAAGGTGATGAGGAAGAAAAGAAAGTAATGAAAACAAGAGTGTTTAGACCAGACCCACCGGTACTATATGAGATGAAATTGATATAATTCAATGCGAGTGACAATGCTTTATCCGGTTGGAATGCTGACTTCCAATCGGAAAATAATACGAAAATAGAAAAAGGTACTTCCAAATATTTGAAGAGCCAAAGAAGAGTATACGAAAATAGAGAAAGATACGTCCAAAACGATCTCAGTAGTCATTTGGATGATGTTGATGCTGGTAAGTTCAGTAGTTTTAGGCGTTGAAGGTTTTCTTGAGTTGGTTAATAGCTTGTGCTTTTATATAGGCCTGACTTATTTTCTCCTAAATACAAATCCTATTAGTGTTGTGTCACTATGTTGCATATGGACTCTCAACAATTGCAACTAGTAGCGGAGCCAGGAGATCCAATTAGAGCGGGCAACGAACCATAAGACAGATTAATTCGATAACGGATTGATATTTTGAGTAAAATTTAAGATGAGTCGGGTCGGTTATAAGCAAACACAAAACCCACATCTTTTAAGTAATTTACATCGGCTAATAAAACAATGTAAATATAATAAAACCCCAATTAATTTAATAATGAAATTTTATCAAATTCCTTTATATATATGACCAAATAACATATAGTATGTTACTATGTTCTCACTTATAAAAATATTTAACTAAAAGTAAGACGAACTCACATAGACCAAACTTGTGTCCAAGTAATTACTCCTTTTAAATCACTTTGATTAGTAACAATCTCGATGTTTTTGGGAAAAGGGAACTAATAGTCCCGGCAAATATTATAAAGACAAAAAAAATAAACAAACAATCAACTTATATGGACAACACCCATATAAGCAAAGTCCTTAGACATGCCCAAAACATGCTTTGGGAACATGACTAAAAAAGAAATAAGCCTACCATAACTAGAACAATACCAAATAAAACTACAGCTATGATAAAAAACAAAAAGAGAATAACAACTCCTTTGCAAATCTTCAACATAAGTCTTCACGTAATCAGCATCACAAACATCATACATGGGTCTCTTATGCACCTCAATCTACAAATCCTTATACAAATTAAAGGATCATTAGTTGTAAGCAATATATTAAAATGTTTACGTATTCATGTTAAAATTTACAAATCCTTATACAAATTAAAGGATCATTAGTTGTAAGCAATATATTACATTACTCACATTTCAAAGTTACAAAATGTGTACTATATTGAAGTAGATATTTAATACTATTAATTACAACCATTTCAAAGTTACATTGGTAAATCCCAACCGTCATCTTCATCCTCCTTGTTTGCCTCCACCATCCTTTTTCACCTCTTCCGGTAGATGAAATCCAAAAAAAATATAATAATAATAAAAAAATAATAAAAAATAAAAAATAAAAAATTCAATTGTTGATACTTTATTAGTAGAAGACACTTTACTTTTTAGACTGAGGGCACTATAACTCTTTGCAACTATTTCAGTCATTTTTTTACTAGTTTAGCTACTCGGTTCAAGCTTTATTGGGGGTCTTTCCCCCACTACCAACAAGGTAGCTCCGCCCCTGATTGCAACAAAAAAGTAGTGAAGATAGTTGTACCTTTTTTTTTTTTTTTTTTTTTTTTTTCTTTTTTTTTGTGAGAATAGAAGATAGTTGTATTTTAAAGATAGTATTATGTTGCTCATGCAAAACTAACTTTGAAAACTAAAGTATCACAGTATTATCTTTTTATATTTATTGTGATTTACATTAAAAGAAAAATGTAATTATGTAAATTACATGTGATAATTTACATTTTTATTTAATATTCATATCAATCATACAAAATTATTTTAGAAAACTAAAGTATCACAATATTACATTTTTAAGGTGAATCACATGTGGTTTATACAAAAATTACATGTGATTTAGACACGAATCGCAACAAAAAAATTAGAATCACATGTGTTTCAGTTTTTAATAACAAATCGCGTGATTTACATTTTTCATTAACACAACACAAAAAACATAATCATGTGTGATTTACTCTTTTCTAGATTAACACATAATCACATGTTTTTCAGTATATAACAGCAAAGAGTAAATTACACGTGATTTACATTTTTCATAGAAAAAAAATGATTTCACGAATTCGTTTTATAAAGGGAATGAATAAGCTGATTTGATATGGAAGATCACATGTGATTTATTATTTTAAAGATCGCATGTGACTTATGATAAATCCAAAAAGTTTGTTAGTTAGATAAATCCAAAAAGGTTAAAAAAGATATTACAAACCAATCGATTCATCATGTCAAATTTGACTTAGTTTCTTTTTTGAACGTCAGTTGATGGTAAAACATATACCTCATTAATAAAACTTTTGAACTTTTAACATGTACATAAAACATAATTATAAATCAAAATTAAAAACCACAAATAAAAATAAGCTATTTGTTTCTTAATAAATAAAAATACATTATTAATTTTTTTTGAAAACACGTCGCGTTGCATTATAACTAGTTTCAAATAAGGTAAAACATAAATTTAAAAAAAAAAAAAAAGTAGTACAAACAATTTATAAAATCAAAATAATTAATATGATAAACATTATTTCTTAATTTATATTTATCCATCTAAGAAAAACAAGCTTATCAATTTGGATAAGATACAATATATCACTCGTATATTCTTCAAAAATATATAAGTCAACACCCCTAACCAATGTTATATCGACATTTTTTTTATTCGAGAAAGATATATTAATCAATCAAGGTTGGAGATCAAGTTTTGGGCAGACATTAATATAAGTACAGCTGTACAGGTAAACAGTGAATGATGTAAGTTATTGTATATACTTGAATTGTTTTCGTGAAACTGATGATAGTTACTCATGCATGCATGTCAATCTTTTATATGATTTTGGTCAAATTAAAGTTCGAGTCTTTGACTTTGTTTGGCTATGGAGGCTGGTGGGGCCCAGGAGAACATTCTCTTGTATGGTTGATTTGTTGTAGAGAACTTTCAAAAGTATCATTGGTTTATATTATTGTAGAGTGTTTATGCTTTTATTATAGGACTAATGAGATCAAAATGTATCATACTAATCATGATTTTTTTTAAATGTATCAAACAATTTTTTTTGCAATTATGTGTATTAAATTCGATTTTGCGATGTATTAAATGGCCATTTTGCCCCTACCCAATACATATAGAAGGAACAAGTGACAACTATGGTACATTTTGGTGCCATTAGCCCTTTATTATAGTAAGAAAAAAATTAGAGTGAATTACCCTAAGTAGAGTACTTTTACCAAAGAGTGTGCAGACATTCTAACAAGTTTAAATTTCGAAACACTTTCATTGTTGGAATTACTCCTTGTGAGGAATAACAGTATATATATTTATATAAGAAGTAAATTTCACTCAAAATGTTGTATATGGGTCATGGAAGCATGATTTTGGATTTAAGTGATGATATAACCCTGTCATTTTAGTAAACTTGGTCATATATATTTATCAAAGACTCTAACCTTAAGTTAGGAAATTTACATGAGGAAATTCATGGATTTAAGTCTACATAGTGACGGATTTATATAACTTATATGTATGGATGCACAGTTAATTTGCATTTGCATTTTGACGGACCAGTTTTTAACTAAAATATGTTTCTTCATGTGTTCCTTCACTCGTGTACATCATCTCTGGTGTTAATGAATTTAGCAAATGGTATTGTAGTGAAAAAAAATTAGGATCCACTTCCCGTAACTAATACTAGCCTTATGCTGAAAGATCGAGTGGTATCATTCATTCGGCAAATGCCATTGAAGTAAATTTAGTTATAGCGCTAAGCTGCCCCACCCTATGTCGCATACACTAATTTGAGATGGATCCTAAAGTTTGTACTTGATCAATTCACCAGTTATATATTATCTTTTTTTAACATTGTTTTGCAAATGATATCCCTCGAAATATGATGGCTCAACTCGTGACGAGTCACTGTGAGCTAAAATCAATTATACAAAGTGATGCATTGATGGTTTATTCAACTAGATAGACTCTTTAGAAGTGGGAATGTTATTAATTTAGAAAAAAAAAAAAAAAAAACATAAATTCTTAGACCAGATGATCTTTTATTAACATGACTTGTAATATTCGACTTTAAGTTTCAAACAAATTCGGTGTACAAAACGATCAAAGAAACCAGTAAGTTGAAAATACGATAGGACTGTAGTGAGAAACATAAACATGTATTTTTCGTATACATATAACTGGCATGAATTTAAGACTGAACAAGCATAGCTATCGTGGAGATTTTAGAGACTCGATTTGTGATTTCCCATGAAGACCATTTATCCTGATAAAAGTACGATACTCGTTAAAGGTCATGGGCTGATATAGAGCCGATTCTGTGTCTGTTATTAGCTGCTCGGCAGGTTTAATAGGAATATCTCCTCTTGGGTTGTAGAAGAAGGCCAACGAGACTCGCTCTTCATTTGAGTTAACAATCACACGATGCTCAATGCTCTTGTACTTTGCATTGCTTAGCACCTGGATTTTCTCATAAGGTAAAAAAATATCGACTTATTAATTAGTTATCTTCTTAAATATCATTAGAAAAAAAAATCAGATATAGTGATTCTTCTATTTATATGTCACTAGAAGACTAACCTGCAGCTGATCACCAAGGTTGATAACGAAAGCATTAGGGATCGGTTTTACAGTGACCCAAGCATCATCTTTGCGGACTTGCAAGCCAGAAACATGATCTGGCAACAAAATCGTAATACCGCCTGGATCGGAATGTGGAGAAATTCCTAATGTCAAGTCGGGTTGTGGACATTTCGGGTAGAAATTAACTCTCAATGAAGCACTAATTTCCTCCCCTCCGAATGCATTCTCAAGATAATCCTCGTCTAATCCAAGGTTTAGAGAAAATATCTTCAATAATCGGCGACAAAGCTTCAACACTTCTTCATTGTACTCAGCTACCAAATCCCTACATAAACGCATACATACAGTTAAAAAAATTATCCATTTACTAATTGACACAATAAGAGACTCTTTTTTCTCTAACGACGAATTTTTCATGGTATTCAACGTTTTTAACCGATCAACAATCATTCTTTGTTTGTTGATCATGAAATGATCCACAATTCATTAAAGGGCAATCATTGTTTTCTTAGCGTCTCGTTCGAATCATCATGAAAAAGACAGTCACATAAGTTTTGGGACAATATTTTCAGGATAAAAAGTTTCCTACAGAACACGACATCTCGAAGGGACTTTTCCATCCAAAAATGGAAGTTTCTTGTGGTGTTTTCATTAAAAACACACGTTTTGCATGCATGGGAATAAAGTTCATTAAGTGGTGCTTTTGATTTCTAGCCTAAAACACATGTGTTTTTCATCAACAAAAGACTAAAAGTCAATTGAATTCATATCTTAATAACCCTTTCTTATTATGATTAATTTAATTTCGTACTCTTTACGTCTCATTTTATAACTCCATATTTGAAAAGTTAAAGTTTTTTTCCTCAGAGATTGACCGTAATTATTTTTTTTCTTGTTATATAATACTTGATGAAAAGTATACAAATGAAAATACATTTAAAACACAAATCAATTTATATATATATTTTTTATCAAATATTATATAACACGAAAAAAAATAATTACGGTTAAACTCTGAAGATAAAAACTTTGAATTTTCAAAAATGAACTTACAAAATGGGACGGAGGGAGTAAAAATTATGTGATCCTAGCATTGATACTTCAATATATGTAATATATTGTATTTCTGAAGTTTGAATTAGTACACCAATACTCGTTTCAGTTAAGTTGACGTATTTTTATTAATCGATACTTTTTTTCAATATAAGAATTTGCACAACGAAATCACTCTCTAATGAGCTGATGTATATCTTAAGTTCCAGATCGATCTGCTCGTTTGTTCTGTTAAATTTCGACATAAAAAAACTAGGAGGTGCAAAAATAAGGAAAAACATGCATCTAGTTAGTTTTTGATAGCAGAGATTGTGTTGTGCCTAATTCATGCAACGTAAGTTTTGGGTTCAAGTCTCACGTATAGAGAAGATGTTCGTGTTAATATTTGACGACGTTCAAAACAATATAGTGAAAGAACATGTGTTATCGTACCTGCATGACGAAGGTTGAGTTGGCCATTTGCGTTCGTCTCTCACTGAAGCTGGAAGTAAATGAAGGAGGAAATAGTCACTCCAATCCAATTTGGAACCTTTCTTCACCCCAATACGGCTGCCATAACCCTCGTAGTTAGCAGGGGAGTTGGCATACTCCTGTTTCATGTCTAGCGGGAGATGGAAGAACTCCCGCCAGACCCTTTTTGTTGCCTCCATGAGATGATGGCTTACACCATGGTTAATAACCTGGAACATGCCCCACTCGCAGCAAGCATGAGAGATAAGATCCATAGTCGCTTTGCGTACGTTAGGGTCATTAGAATAAAGGTTAGCAAGATTAATAACAGGAATATCGTTGGCTTCTATTGATGATATGTTGTCAAGTGAGGATGGTCGGTCATATAAGGGTTTTACATAACACTCAGGAATAGCGGTTATTCCGCTGTCTGAGAGTGATTGCACTCGGACCACCGGTTCTGGCC
The DNA here is from genome assembly GCA_910596185.1 of Chrysanthemum makinoi. NCBI lineage: Eukaryota > Viridiplantae > Streptophyta > Magnoliopsida > Asterales > Asteraceae > Chrysanthemum > Chrysanthemum makinoi. Next base: position 49,955,732 of record OU343225.1, read on the forward strand.
AGCTTTGCAAGGTGCTTACCATCACTCCACAACTGTTTTCTAGGGTTTTGGGTGTGTGGTTGTTTGAACATAAGTGGCGAAATCAGAATGGTATATATATAGAATGTGTTGAGGGACACCCATGTTTAGTTTTCTAACATGTGTTCTCAAATATGAAAAATAAAATAAGAAAAGTTAACATATCTTGAAAAAAAACTTTGTGCATACAGTCATAAAAAGATGATAATGATGTCACTTTCTACAAGTCAAGAAATATAAGTAATTTCCAATGCTTTAGATATTTACCCCATGAGAAAAGTTCTATACGGAACAAGTTTTATCTAAAGAACAAAGTAACCAATCATAACCATTGATTTAACTTTGATCCAATGACTATATTTAATTATTAATTAATACTCCGTATTAGTAAAACACATAAGGGTGTTTTTGTAATTTCTCGCTCCACCATTTTTATATTCCTGCATAATGTAGGCTACACTCTCTCACACACTCACACACACTCACCAGTTTACACACCCTCTTTCTCACCACTAAACACACACAAACCACCATAAACCATCATCGATCTGTCAAATCACCATAAACCGTCGTCGATCTGACCTTGATCGCACCGATCCGTACAATTTTTGTTGGGTTTCTGTTATTTTTGTTGTCGTAAACGGATTATATTACCGTCCGTACTGTTTTTGCGTTTACACACAGTGAGTGTGTAACTATGTGTGTTTATGCGTTTGAAGTTATTTATTTGATGTGATATGCGTTATTTTTGTTCTTGTTAACCGATCTGACGTTGACTAAGGTAGAAAAGGTAGTTGGTAGTGAGGACCACAAAGGGGCAGAAAGAAATGAGGGAAAGAGAAGATGATGTATTTGCAAAGAAAAAGTATCTAGTTCATGGACTTGTCCCACTTTATATCAATAAATCAATAAGTGGTAAAAAGACAAACAAGGTTGAGTTTTCTTGATTTGTTGGAAAGAGAATGACTATCTTTTTATATTTTATGTTTAATTGAGTTTGTTAAGTCTAAAACTATTATCGATTTTAAATATTTACAACGATCTGCTCTATATGACCCATATAAAGTTGTGTTGATCAATGACATTAAAGCATCTAGTAAACTGGAAAATGTTTGTACATAAAACCAATGTAGGAAATATATTTTGTCAAAATCTTATACATAAAATCCCATGGGATTTGGGATTTATACAAAATCCCATGAGATTATACAGAATCCAATGGGATTTATACAAAATCCCATGGGATTTATACAAATCACAAATGAATTTTTTAAGAATCCCGTGGGATTTTTTTACGAATCCCGTTGGATTTTTTTACGAATCCCGTGGGATTTTTCTGGACGAAAATTTTGAAAAAAAAAAGTTCGTCTTTTTACGAATCTCGTGGGATTTTTTTACGAATCCCGTGGGATTTTTCTGGACGGAAATTTTGAAAAAAAAAGGTTCGTCTTTTTACGAATCCCGTGGGATTTTTTTACGAATCCCGTGGGATTTTTCTGGATGAAAAATTTGAAAAAAAAAAGTTCGTCTTTTTACGAATCCCGTGGGATTTTCTAGACGGAAATTTTGAAAAAAAAAATCGTCGAAAGTATATAAAAGTGCATATCAATAGAAAGATGATTTTTTTCTCGTCGCGATGGTGTATTTTTTGTAGTTTGAAGATTAACCGTTTGAAAGATATGTTGTTTTTTAAAAAATGGTGGAAAGTGAGTTTTTATAGAATTACATTTCTACCCTTCCTTTGTTAATTTTTACTTTGATCTCATCCATTGGATGAAAAGAAGATGAATGGTTGAGATCACATGATTTGTTCTTTAGATTAGATGTGTTTTGTATTGATCTCACCTCTTTACCCCATATGTTTAAGGTTTGAAAATCTAGAAGTTTATGCGAAACAATAGCATGACCGATATCCTAATTACTGTAGACGTGACCCCAATAACGTTTTTGCATCACTTGTTCGAGATTTTTATCGAGTCTGCTTTTAAAAAGTCTTGAATAGATGTTTCACTTGGTGTTTATATGTAACATGTAATGAGTTGATTTAAATATTTGCACTAAGGTTACGTTATGCATATGTAATCAAGGTGGACTTAGGACTTAAAGTGGCCAGGTGCACAAAACAAATTATACTGTGACATGTTATTTGAAACATACATCCCGTGCTTCCCTGCTTTCTTTCTTGTTTGTACTTGATGTTTACAGTCTTCTGCTTTCTTCTCCTTTCTATCTCACCCGCACACCTGCACTTGCCGGAGGTCTGGTTGAAAGCAGTCTCTCTACTCCCGGGTTTATCTTGGGGTAGGAGTAGGATCTGTCTATATTTTACCTCCCCATACCCCGCTCTGGCGGGATTGGGTATGTTGTTGTTGTATTTGAAAAATACAGATGAATTAAAAACTTAACAGGTGCATTTCGAAAATATCAAGAGTTTTTATCAAAATTTACAGTAAGTGGGGAAAATCCGTAGGTTCCCGGAGTTTCTCGAGAAAACCCTAGGGCTCCCTGTATGTAATGTGATCGAAGGTAATGAATCGTTACAAAAGCTTTGGACAATATATCATCTCATTTGATAACTTAGGGGCTGTTTGATAAAACAATATGATTAAGCGCCGAGTGAATAATATTTGCCGAATGATTTATAGATCCTGAATAAACTTGGTTCTGAATGATAATGAACGTTTGAGAATTATTCCGATTCAATGCTCTGAATGATTTAAATTATCATTTTATCCTTTATTCACAGTTATTTTAAATAAATTTTAACTCATTAATAATTGTCTCACGTTAATAAAATCAACTTATTATGTCAAAGAAAATGTGTTTCAGGAAATATTGAAAACATGACGTTCCATTCATTTTAAAATAGTAGTTTTATATTAAGCTCTTAAAATCAAACATTTTAATATATATTGACATGCAAAGTACAAGTTATCTTTCTTTTAGTAAAGTTAAAATGACAAAAGGAGAAAAGGATAAAGTAAGAAGATGTGGGCATTGTATGATTTTGTATTGTTGTGGCCATGAACGATACAGAAGTTGTCAAAATCCTTCAGCGTCGTATATTTTTTTATCAAACGAAATATCATCTGACCGATTCAAAGGCTATCAAACAGAGCCTTAGAGGGGTGGCAACCATGCCTAACAAAAATTTTCATACCTAATCGCCCACTAATAATATCATTTCATCTCATCTCATACCTATCTTATAACTAACAATAGATTTTTAGTGGCAACCATGCCTAACCCATACCTCATCTATCTCATACCTAAAATACTCAACGTCTCTTTTTTTGTATCTTGCAACGGTTACATTTCCATTCCCCAACTCCACGCCTAATCGGCAAACATTGCCGATTTACCCCACAAACACACTATGTCGATCCATGCCGATTGAGTTGCAATGATGATACCGATCGGGGTTGCTCATGCCTAACCCAAACCGATCCCCATTGCCACCCCCCTTATCCTTCTTGTTATTTAAACATGATATTGAATGCATAATTGGGTGCACAAATCAAAACTCCATTACTGAAGAACAAACGTAATTTATTGTAGGTGTTATTGTAGGTGGCTTCTTACTAGTTTTTTTTAACACCTGCTAGTTCTTTTGGACGTTCCAATTATTAAAAAGCTAGCTAGCTAGCTTCATACTAGTTTTAAATAAGTATTTTTTCGGCGTTCCAAAAACAAAAACAAAAAACTGGATCTGAAAACTATCTATAACTCTATGTATGTATATTGTCGGCCTTTAATTATGAAGAATGCTTCAAAATCGTATCAAACACTTCAGTGAAGAAATATACTATCTCTGTCTTAATTTTATTTTCATCTTTCTTTTTCGGTTTATCTCAAATTTACTGCTCACTACTTTATATAGTAGTTTGAATTGCTTAAGTTTATTATATTACCTTTAATTAAAATTGTTATTTACAATACTATATGAGAATATTAAATAATTGTTAAAGAGTAAAACTGTTTTTTGGTTATTTTTGCACAAATTAAAGTGGTAATAAATGTATTTTTTTTAAACCGTGTGTTTTTTGTCCGGTGACAATGATTTTAGAGCGGAGGTAGTAATTGCGAATTTGTGATTAAACCTGCTTGCATTGGTACGAAAGTTTTCACATCTTTATGTAATGACTAACACGTGATAAAATAATATCAATATCTAATGTATTATCAACACCTAAACCTTTATAATTTTTGTGTGTGAATGCATGACAAAACTATTCAAAGCATGGAAGTTTTCATGCATGTGCATGTGTTTCTGCAGTTGTAGGGTATGCTATATATGTGGGCATATAATCATGTTCCATATTAGATTTTTCTGATCTATTTGTACATAATTCCAAACTTCAAACTTCTGGTGCTTTCATGAGTTTTTCCATCTAATTGACTTGTAATTTTTAGATAACAACCCAAGTATTCTATTATTAATTCATATAATTAGTCCAAGTGTTCAGCTATTGTTTATATAAAACCGACGTTTGAAGACGTAGACTATATGTTTTATACTGGTTTTAAACGCGACTGTTGAATATATTTTGGTTTAGTTAATCTATCGTGTTTAACCACCACCAAAGTGGCTTGGTGGTTAGTCGTGACACAGTCTGATGTCTTCACACGATTTCTCAGGCTCAGACCCCACTAAATACATATTTTCGGGGTGGCAAAAGAAAAGGTCAAAAAAAGTAAATGGGAAAACCCAGATACACTGCTTAATCTGAGTCAAAGACCCGCCCTCAGCAAGTACTGAAACAGGGAAACCCTTATCCATTTACCCTTTTACACGTTTTCCGTTGGCGTGTTTGTTTTATAGAACATATATAGCTTTCATGACCAAGGGACATTAATGGTCGAAGTTTGTCTTGCTTATCAATTTGTTAAAATATTTTTACTAAAATTTATTATTATAAAAAAATAATAGTATTATAAATGTATATACTACTAGATAGATGGCAAATAGCAATAAAAAATATAAACCATCAGTAATTCTTTGCAATTACTCTATTAGACATTCACCGTGGAAAACGACGTCGTTTAGAGGGCTTTCAAAACGACGATGTTTTGTGTTTCTTTTTACTCTTTGTTGGCTGACGACGTCGTTTCATGTTTTTAATTAACGTTGGATAAAAACGACGTCGTAATGGTCTCTCTTTTTACATTATAGATAATGCTCATATCTACCATTAAGCACACAATTTCACACACACGGTTTTACAATCACCGTCTCACTCAAATCACTGCGTCACACACACTGTCTCTTATCTAACCATCTACCGTGAAACACACAGAGGTTTCGTATTTTTTATGTCGCGGCAGTGTGGACTGTGGAGTATGTGTTTCTTAGATCTGCATGGCATTGGTAGACATGCAATTGTTATTGGAAATGCATGGTACTTTGGCTTCTTTTCTAGGTTTTTATTTGACGTCTAATTATATTTTTGTTTGTTTAATCTGTTATATGTCTTTTAAAGATTGATGATATGCGATTGTACATACCGATACTATTGTCCAATAGGAGAAGAAACACATCAGCAAATTAATTGCATTATGGAATTATGTGTTTCTTAGATTGATACATTATTCTGTTATATTACATAGTATAGATATAGATTAGCTAATAATTGTTATAGTCAATTAATCAACGTACGAGAGAAAAGTTCAAGATACAGACAAGATTTCTTTAAAGATCAAACTACTCAATCCCAACCGTTGATTTAACTTTCATCAAACAGTTAGATTTAATTACATCCAATCATTTTAAAATAGTAGGAGGGGTAGTTTTGTAACTTTATGACACCTCCTCTCATTTAATTACATCCCGTCATTTCTCATCCCCCCCCATTTATACTCTCAGCATCTCCATTTCTCTCTCATCAAACGGTTTCCCCAATTTACAAACCCTAACCCCCAAATGCAAAATTGATCTAAATCACTGCCATTTAACTATGACATGAAATATCACTATCTAAAAGTGAGTCGTTGCTCCGATAGTCTTCATCGGATCCCAATACATATGAATTTTCTGAAACATTTCTAGGAAGGTGATGAGGAAGAAAAGAAAGTACTGAAAACAAGAGTGTTTAGACCAGACCCACCGGTACTATATGAGATGAAATTGATATAATTCAATGCGAGTGACAATGCTTTATCCGGTTGGAATGCTGACTTCCAATCGGAAAATAATACGAAAATAGAAAAAGGTACTTCCAAATAATTTGAAAAGCCAAATAAGAGTATACGAAAATAGAGAAAGATACGTCCAAAACGATCTCAGTAGTCATTTGGATGATGTTGATGCTGGTAAGTTCAGTAGTTTTAGGCGTTGAAGGTTTTCTTGGGTTGGTTAATAGCTTGTGCTTTTATATAGGCCCGACTTATTAGCTCCTAAATACAAATCCTATTAGTGTTGTGTCACTATGTTGCATATGGACTCTCAACAATTGCAACTAGTAGCGGAGCCAGGAGATCCAATTAGAGCGGGCAACGAACCATAAGACAGATTAATTCGATAACGGGTTGATATTTTGAGTAAAATTTAAGATGAGTCGGGTCGGTTATAAGCAAACACAAAACCCACATCTTTTAAGTAATTTACATCGGCTAATAAAACAATGTAAATATAATAAAACCCCAATTAATTTAATAATGAAATTTTATCAAATTCCTTTATATATATGACCAAATAACATATAGTATGTTACTATGTTCTCACTTATAAAAATATTTAACTAAAAGTAAGATGAACTCACATAGACCAAACTTGTGTCCAAGTAATTACTCCTTTTAAATCACTTTGATTAGTAACAATCTCGATGTTTTTTGGAAAAGGGAACTAATAGTCCCGGCAAATATTATAAAGACAAAAAAAAAAAAATAAACAATCAACTTATATGGACAACACCCATATAAGCAAAGTCCTTAGACATGCCCAAAACATGCTTTGGGAACATGACTAAAAAAGAAATAAGCCTACCATAACTAGAACAATACCAAATAAAACTACAGCTATGATAAAAAACAAAAAGAGAATAACAACTCCTTTGCAAATCTTCAACATAAGTCTTCACGTAATCAGCATCACAAACATCATACATGGGTCTCTTATGCACCTCAATCTACAAATCCTTATACAAATTAAAGGATCATTAGTTGTAAGCAATATATTAAAATGTTTACGTATTCATGTTAAAATTTACAAATCCTTATACAAATTAAAGGATCATTAGTTGTAAGCAATATATTACATTACTCACATTTCAAAGTTACAAAATGTACGTGTACTATATTGAAGTAGATATTTAATACTATTAATTACAACCATTTCAAAGTTACATTGGTAAATCCCAACCGTCATCTTCATCCTCCTTGTTTGCCTCCACCATCCTTTTTCACCTCTTCCGGTAGATGAAATCCAAAAAAAATATAATAATAATAAAAAAATAATAAAAAATTAAAAATTAAAAATTCAATTGTTGATACTTTATTAGTAGAAGACACTTTACTTTTTAGACTGAGGGCACTATAACTCTTTGCAACTATTTCAGTCATTTTTTTACTAGTTTAGCTACTCGGTTCAAGCTTTATTGGGGGTCTTTCCCCCACTACCAACAAGGTAGCTCCGCCCCTGATTGCAACAAAAAAGTAGTGAAGATAGTTGTACTTTTTTTTTTTTTTTTTTTTTTTTGTGAGAATAGAAGATAGTTGTATTTTAAAGATAGTATTATGTTGCTCATGCAAAACTAACTTTGAAAACTAAAGTATCACAGTATTATCTTTTTATATTTATTGTGATTTACATTAAAAGAAAAATGTAATTATGTAAATTACATGTGATAATTTACATTTTTATTTAATATTCATATCAATCATACAAAATTATTTTAGAAAACTAAAGTATCACAATATTACATTTTTAAGGTGAATCACATGTGGTTTATACAAAAATTACATGTGATTTAGACACGAATCGCAACAAAAAAATTAGAATCACATGTGTTTCAGTTTTTAATAACAAATCGCGTGATTTACATTTTTCATTAACACAACACAAAAAACATAATCATGTGTGATTTACTCTTTTCTAGATTAACACATAATCACATGTTTTTCAAGATATAACAAAGAGAGTAAATTACACGTGATTTACATTTTTCATAGAAAAAAAATGATTTCACGAATTCGTTTTATAAAGGGAATGAATAAGCTGATTTGATATGGAAGATCACATGTGATTTATTATTTTAAAGATCGCATGTGACTTATGATAAATCCAAAAAGTTTGTTAGTTAGATAAATCCAAAAGGTTAAAAAGATATTACAAACCAATCGATTCATCATGTCAAATTTGACTTAGTTTCTTTTTTGAACGTCAGTTGATGGTAAAACATATACCTCATTAATAAAACTTTTGAACTTTTAACATGTACATAAAACATAATTATAAATCAAAATTAAAAACCACAAATAAAAATAAGCTATTTGTTTCTTAATAAATAAAAATACATTATTAAATTTTTTTGAAAACACGTCGCGTTGCATTATAACTAGTTTCAAATAAGGTAAAACATAAATTTAAAAAAAAAAATAGTACAAACAATTTATAAAATCAAAATAATTAATATGATAAACATTATTTCTTAATTTATATTTATCCATCTAAGAAAAACAAGCTTATCAATTTGGATAAGATACAATATATCACTCGTATATTCTTCAAAAATATATAAGTCAACACCCCTAACCAATGTTATATCGACATTTTTTTTATTCGAGAAAGATATATTAATCAATCAAGGTTGGAGATCAAGTTTTGGGCAGACATTAATATAAGTACAGCTGTACAGGTAAACAGTGAATGATGTAAGTTATTGTATATACTTGAATTGTTTTCGTGAAACTGATGATAGTTACTCATGCATGCATGTCAATCTTTTATATGATTTTGGTCAAATTAAAGTTCGAGTCTTTGACTTTGTTTGGCTATGGAGGCTGGTGGGGCCCAGGAGAACATTCTCTTGTATGGTTGATTTGTTGTAGAGAACTTTCAAAAGTATCATTGGTTTATATTATTGTAGAGTGTTTATGCTTTTATTATAGGACTAATGAGATCAAAATGTATCAAACAATTTTTTTTGCAATTATGTGTATTAAATTCGATTTTGCGATGTATTAAATGGCCATTTTGCCCCTACCCAATACATATAGAAGGAACAAGTGACAACTATGGTACATTTTGGTGCCATTAGCCCTTTATTATAGTAAGAAAAAAATTAGAGTGAATTACCCTAAGTAGAGTACTTTTACCAAAGAGTGTGCAGACATTCTAACAAGTTTAAATTTCGAAACACTTTCATTGTTGGAATTACTCCTTGTGAGGAATAACAGTATATATATTTATATAAGAAGTAAATTTCACTCAAAATGTTGTATATGGGTCATGGAAGCATGATTTTGGATTTAAGTGATGATATAACCCTGTCATTTTAGTAAACTTGGTCATATATATTTATCAAAGACTCTAACCTTAAGTTAGGAAATTTACATGAGGAAATTCATGGATTTAAGTCTACATAGTGACGGATTTATATAACTTATATGTATGGATGCACAGTTAATTTGCATTTGCATTTTGACGGACCAGTTTTTAACTAAAATATGTTTCTTCATGTGTTCCTTCACTCGTGTACATCATCTCTGGTGTTAATGAATTTAGCAAATGGTATTGTAGTGAAAAAAAATTAGGATCCACTTCCCGTAACTAATACTAGCCTTATGCTGAAAGATCGAGTGGTATCATTCATTCGGCAAATGCCATTGAAGTAAATTTAGTTATAGCGCTAAGCTGCCCCACCCTATGTCGCATACACTAATTTGAGATGGATCCTAAAGTTTGTACTTGATCAATTCACCAGTTATATATTATCTTTTTTTAACATTGTTTTGCAAATGATATCCCTCGAAATATGATGGCTCAACTCGTGACGAGTCACTGTGAGCTAAAATCAATTATACAAAGTGATGCATTGATGGTTTATTCAACTAGATAGACTCTTTAGAAGTGGGAATGTTATTAATTTAGAAAAAAAAAAAAAAAAACATAAATTCTTAGACCAGATGATCTTTTATTAACATGACTTGTAATATTCGACTTTAAGTTTCAAACAAATTCGGTGTACAAAACGATCAAAGAAACCAGTAAGTTGAAAATACGATAGGACTGTAGTGAGAAACATAAACATGTATTTTTCGTATACATATAACTGGCATGAATTTAAGACTGAACAAGCATAGCTATCGTGGAGATTTTAGAGACTCGATTTGTGATTTCCCATGAAGACCATTTATCCTGATAAAAGTACGATACTCGTTAAAGGTCATGGGCTGATATAGAGCCGATTCTGTGTCTGTTATTAGCTGCTCGGCAGGTTTAATAGGAATATCTCCTCTTGGGTTGTAGAAGAAGGCCAACGAGACTCGCTCTTCATTTGAGTTAACAATCACACGATGCTCAATGCTCTTGTACTTTGCATTGCTTAGCACCTGGATTTTCTCATAAGGTAAAAAAATATCGACTTATTAATTAGTTATCTTCTTAAATATCATTAGAAAAAAAATCAGATATAGTGATTCTTCTATTTATATGTCACTAGAAGACTAACCTGCAGCTGATCACCAAGGTTGATAACGAAAGCATTAGGGATCGGTTTTACAGTGACCCAAGCATCATCTTTGCGGACTTGCAAGCCAGAAACATGATCTGGCAACAAAATCGTAATACCGCCTGGATCGGAATGTGGAGAAATTCCTAATGTCAAGTCGGGTTGTGGACATTTCGGGTAGAAATTAACTCTCAATGAAGCACTAATTTCCTCCCCTCCGAATGCATTCTCAAGATAATCCTCGTCTAATCCAAGGTTTAGAGAAAATATCTTCAATAATCGGCGACAAAGCTTCAACACTTCTTCATTGTACTCAGCTACCAAATCCCTACATAAACGCATACATACAGTTAAAAAAATTATCCATTTACTAATTGTCACAATAAGAGACTCTTTTTTCTCTAACGACGAATTTTTCATGGTATTCAACGTTTTTAACCGATCAACAATCATTCTTTGTTTGTTGATCATGAAATGATCCACAATTCATTAAAGGGCAATCATGTTTTTCTTAGCGTCTCGTTCGAATCATCATGAAAAAGACAGTCACATATGTTTTGGGACAATATTTTCAGGATAAAAAGTTTCCGACAGAACACGACATCTCGAAGGGACTTTTCCAACCAAAAATGGAAGTTTCTTGTGGTGTTTTCATTAAAAACACACGTTTTGCATGCATGGGAATAAAGTTCTTGACTATTTCACATGTGTTTTACTTCAGGACCACTTATGGTGCTTTTGATTTCTTGCCTAAAACACATGTGTTTTTCATCAACAAAAGACTAAAAGTCAATTGAATTCATATCTTAATAACCCTTTCTTATTATGATTAATTTAATTTCGTACTCTTTACGTCTCATTTTATAACTCCATATTTGAAAAGTTAAAGTTTTTTTCCTCAGAGATTGACCGTAATTATTATTTTTTTTGTTATATAATACTTGATGAAAAGTATACAAATGAAAATACATTTAAAACACAAATCAATTTATATATATATATTTTTTATCAAATATTATATAACACGAAAAAAAATAATTACGGTTAAACTCTGAAGATAAAAACTTTGAATTTTCAAAAATGAACTTACAAAATGGGACGGAGGGAGTAAAAATTATGTGATCCTAGCATTGATACTTCAATATATGTAATATATTGTATTTCTGAAGTTTGAATTAGTACACCAATACTCGTTTCAGTTAAGTTGACGTATTTTTATTAATCGATACTTTTTTTCAATATAAGAATTTGCACAACGAAATCACTCTCTAATGAGCTTATGTATATCTTAAGTTCCAGATCGATCTGCTCGTTTATTCTGTTAAGTTTCGACATAAAAAAACTAGGAGGTGCAAAAATAAGGAAAAACATGCATTTAGTTAGTTTTTGATAGCAGAGATTGTGTTGTGCCTAATTCACGCAACGTAAGTTTTGGGTTCGAGTCTCACGTATAGAGAAGATATTCGTGTTAATATTTGACGACGTTCAAAACAATATAGTGAAAGAACATGTGTTATCGTACCTGCACGACGAAGGTTGAGTTGGCCATTTGCGTTCGTCTCTCACTGAAGCTGGAAGTAAATGAAGGAGGAAATAGTCACTCCAATCCAATTTGGAACCTTTCTTCACCCCAATACGGCTGCCATAACCCTCGTAGTTAGCAGGGGAGTTGGCATACTCCTGTTTCATGTCTAGCGGGAGATGGAAGAACTCCCGCCAGACCCTTTTTGTTGCCTCCATGAGATGATGGCTTACACCATGGTTAATAACCTGGAACATGCCCCACTCGCAGCAAGCATGAGAGATAAGATCCATAGTCGCTTTGCGTACGTTAGGGTCATTAGAATAAAGGTTAGCAAGATTAATAACAGGAATATCGTTGGCTTCTATTGATGATATGTTGTCAAGTGAGGATGGTCGGTCATATAAGGGTTTTACATAACACTCAGGAATAGCGGTTATTCCGCTGTCTGAGAGTGATTGCACTCGGACCACCGGTTCTGGCCAGCTTTGCAAGGTGCTTACCATCACTCCACAACTGTTTTCTAGGGTTTTGGGTGTGTGGTTGTTTGAACATAAGTGGCGAAATCAGAATGGTATATATATAGAATGTGTTGAGGGACACCCATGTTTAGTTTTCTAACATGTGTTCTCAAATATGAAAAATAAAATAAGAAAAGTTAACATATCTTGAAAAAAAACTTTGTGCATACAGTCATAAAAAGATGATAATGATGTCACTTTCTACAAGTCAAGAAATATAAGTAATTTCCAATGCTTTAGATATTTACCCCATATGTTTAAGGTTTGAAAATCTAGAAGTTTATGCGAAACAATAGCATGACCGATATCCTAATTACTGTAGACGTGACCCCAATAACGTTTTTGCATCACTTGTTCGAGATTTTTATCGAGTCTGCTTTTAAAAAGTCTTGAATAGATGTTTCACTTGGTGTTTATATGTAACATGTAATGAGTTGATTTAAATATTTGCACTAAGGTTACGTTATGCATATGTAATCAGAGGTGGACTCAGGACTTAAAGTGGGCATGCGCACGAAACAAATTGTAACGTGTTATTTGAAAAACTAAGCTCTAGGTTCCCGAGAACACCCTAGAGCTCGCTCCCTGTATGTAATGTGATCGAAGGTAATGAATCGTTACAAAAGCTCTCGACAATATATCACCTCATTTGATAACTTATACTTCTTGTTATTTAAACATGATATTGAACGCATAATTGGGTTCACAAATCAAAACTCTATTATAGTCAAGCTTCAAGGCCGTTCGAGGAAGTAATCTTTTATGTGGTTTTGTTTATTTGTTTTGCATGTCTTTAAAAACGTTTAAGTACAAATGATATGGGTGAATCTTATATCTCAACCCGTTACATAGGCGGAAAGCTTATATAACAAGATACTTCCTATTCTCTTATATAAGAAAATAAACCACTACTCAAAAGATAACATTACACTCCTATGAAAACAAAATTACTTCCTACTAAGGCCTTAGAGCTTGATACCATACGTGTCATAATAAGCATCTAAATTCCCTGGAAGATCGTAGACCTGATCCGCATAGTCATCATAATCATCTTCACGATCATGACCACCACCAAATAGGTTCATTGACTCTTCAAAAGTATTCACAACCTCCTCTTCATCACTATCGGAGTCAACAATCTCTCCCACCTTAGAGATTGAGTTAACCCTCTTAGTAGAAGAAGTAGACGGAAAATCTTTTTTATTACCTGGATAATCAACCTTTTTAATAGGATTACCATCATCATCAACAAGAGTAGTTTTTCCTTCAATAAGAAGCTTTTCAAACTCCTCAATTTTCTCAACAATAGGGGTAGGGCCAACCTCGTTAGCTTCCATTGAATCACTCGCAAGCGGTTCTTGTGATACATTCCCGGTCTTAAGAGACCCAACCTCCTTAGCTTCCATTGAACTACCAGAATCCTCTACATCAGTAGGAGTGGTTTTTAGTGGTTATTCTAGTTGTTCATTAATGACATGTCATAAATGATCTAGTGGTTGTTCAAGCGTTTGCTTGAGGTTGATGTGACATTTTAGCCACATTCGATTGTACTTTAAACGGTTTTTTGGTTAATATATTTTACCAATGTGGAAAAATTCCCTTTAACCCAAAAAACATAACTTATTGTAGCTAGCTAGCTTCTTACAAGTTTTTTTTAACACATACTAGTTCTTTTGGACGTTCCAATTATTAAAAAGCTAGCTAGCTAGCTAGCTTCCTACTAGTTTTAAATAAGTATTTTTTTCGGGCTTTCCAAAAAACAAAAACAAAAAACTGGATCTGAAAACTATCTATAACTCTATGTATGTATATTGTCGGCCTTTAATTATGAAGAATGCTTCAAAATCGTATCAAACACTTCAGTGAAGAAATATACTATCTCTATCTTAATTTTATTTCCATCTTTCCTTTTCGGTTTATCTCAAATTTACTGCTCACTACTATATATAGTAGTAGTTGAAATTGCTTAAGTTTATTATATTACCTTTAATTAAAATTGTTATTTACAATACTATATGAGAATATTAAATAATTGTTAAAGGATAAAACTGTTTTTTGGTTATTTTTGCACAAATTAAAGTGGTAATAAATGTATTTTATTTAAACCGTGTGTTTTTTGTCCGGTGACAATGATTTTAGAGCGGAGGTAGTAATTGCGAATTTGTGATTAAACCTGCTTGCATTGGTACGAAAGTTTTCACATCTTTATGTAATGACTAACACGTGATAAAATAATATCAATATCTAATGTATTATCAACACCTAAACCTTTATAATTTTTGTGTGTGAATGCATGACAAAACTATTCAAAGCATGGAAGTTTTCATGCATGTGCATGTGTTTCTGTAGTTGTAGGGTATGCTATATATGTGGGCATATAATCATGTTCCATATTAGATTTTTCTAATCTATTTGTACATAATTCCAAACTTCAAACTTCTGGTGCTTTCATGAGTTTTTCCATCTAATTGACTTGTAATTTTTAGATAACCCAAGTATTCTATTATTAATTCATATAATTAGTCCAAGTGTTCAGTCATTGTTTATATAAAAACGACGTTTGAAAACGTAGACTATATGTTTTATACTGGTTTTAAACGCGACTGTTGAAGATATTTTGGTTTAGTTGATCTATCATGTTTAACCAGCACCAAAGTCGCCCTGAGATAAATCGGCTCGCAATGTCGAATCAGAAACCCAAGATTTCTCAGGCTCAAACCTCACTAAGTACATTTTTTTTTGGGTGGCCAAAGAAAAGGTCAAAAAAATAAATGGGAAAACCCATATACACTACTTAATCTGAATCAAGGACCCGCCCTCACCAAGTAACCGAAACAGGGAAACCCTTATCCATTCACCGTTTTACACGTTTTCCGTTGGCGTGTTTGTTTTATATAACATATATAGCTTTCATGACCAAGGGACATTAATCTCTTTCACCAATACCTGGAATTTGCACGCAACTTCAACGAACCTCACTTATAATATACAATGTCTTAATCAACAATTTGGATTCTTCTTATTTCAGGCACTCGGAATATGTGGTAGTCTTATTCATGTGTTGCACATTATATGATGCCCCATAATTTTCTCTTGAGTATCGGCTATTCCACCCCATACTTACTCTTATGGTTTCAAATCTTACATAAACAAAAGGCCTAATTATTTAAAAATGTATAATACTCATCACTTTTTGTAATTGTGTGTACCACTCATCGAATCCGATTATTTTGTGCACATTCAAATTTTGATTATTTTGTGTATCGATTGACGTATTTTTGGGTATCGAATCATGTATTTTTTGGAATCGAATCAAGTATTTTTAAGAAGGACACACAGAATAATTAAATTTGAAAAGATGTGCACGAAATAATCGTATTCGAACAATGGTAGACACAACTATAAACGGTGACAAGTATGATACATTTTTAAACAATTAGCCATAAAAAAAAAGTTTCCACTGTGTGTATGTGAATGAGAACTTGAGAAGTACATGACTAATAATCAAGGTTGTAAAAATCGCTAGGCGCTAGTGAGGCGGTCGGGTAGGGCCTAACGATTAATCGGTTATGCGGGGATTAATTGGGGATTAATCGGATTGGAATTTTTATGCACAAAATTGTAATTTTAAATATTATATTATATTATATGCAGCAGATAAGCATAGTGCATTAAAGTTCAAATATTTCAAGTGTTCAAATATAAAAATAATACATAATTCTTCATAGTTCAAAGTCAAACATAGCTATTACTCGGTTTGTTGAACATTTTTAAGCGATATTTGACCGATTAATCGATTTGTTGATAGATTTTTAAGTAATTTTGTCTGATTTTTAAGAGATTTTGTTGACCGATTTCAAAGCAATTTTGTTCGATTAATCCAATTAGACCTATTTTGTTCGATTTTGTCCGATTAATCGGTTTGTTGACCGATTTTTAAGTGATCTTTGACCAAACCAATTAAATAGGCCGATTATGATAAATCAAGGCGCTTAGTGAGTGATCAGCGATTATGCGGGGATTAATCAGACGCCTGAACCGATTTTTACAACAGAGCTAATAATGCTATACTTCTTATCCGTTCTCTGCATCTATTGTTGTTTATAGACATAGCAAAATATGTGGAGAACGCGACGATAAGAAGATGCATGCACCAAAACTTTGGTAAGTTTGTCTGAAAGTACATTTCTTTTTATCTCTTGTCTTCGCATCCTTTTTAGTTTAGGTCCATTGTTCTTTCTTGATCCTTTTGTCTTCATATCTTTTTTCGGGTTTGCAAAAACTTAACTTATTTAGAAAAGACCCCGAGCAACTTTTAAAGCGATGAATGTGCTTCACCATACTAGGTTAGGGAGGTTTCGGTCAAGTTCTAATCCTCACATGCCTTCATGAAATAAACCTAACAAGGTAAGGCTAAGTTTCCGCGAGTTAGGAAACAGACCAATCTGCGTAACGTCAAGGCTACGATATTTTATGAACTTGTCTCCCACCTCCCTGCTTGTTTGTTAGGTTTTAAACCCAACTACTAAAATACAAACCTTTAGATATTTTTTTTCACACCATATCAAGTAATCAAGATTTGCTATTTTGTTTATTTTTGAAATATAGCGACTACAAGCTAGTATAAAAATTTACTCTGCCTTATGCCATAATTGTCATTGTATGAAAATAATCCCTAAAGATGGAAGGTCTTTCCTATAACTATAAAATTATGGGTAAAAGTCCGGTTAGTGAAGACCTAATGACAAAAAGAAGCTGTGTGAGCATATTCTTTCATGAAACAACTAAGAGTCCAATGCACATCCATCTCAGCAATCTGGTGCAGAGTCGTATACGAGTGTGTATAAGATGTGTAATCGTATAGGCCTTTAAAGTTTTATAGGTCTCAAAATGTATACCAAGTATCGACTTGAGGCCACAAAATTCACTTTTAATAAAGATATGTGATTTTATTCTGTTAATATTTAATATTGAAACCTGATCGATAGAATAATATGTTTTTTCATATTAAACTTAGGGTGTGTTTGTTTTTTGAAAAAAAGTCTTACTAGCCCTCTTACTCTTACCAGTAAGAGGTGGGCAGACGTTTTGCTTGTTTGTTTTGTTTTTTTCTTTTGAGTAAGACCCAGTTAGACATATAACATCTTACTCAGTAAGAGGTGGGAGACTTGTCTTACTGCCTCTTACTCGTTTTGTAAACTTTATATAATATATTTGATTGTTTATTAACTATGTTATATTTATTATAAAAAGTCTTGTTTCATATTTACATAAGTTACTTATTATCGCATTGCGTTGGTTTAATAAACAAATTGCAAAAACGAGCTCTTAAAATCATTCGGACACTCATACAAAAACAAACAACATTATTTCGTTCAGATTTAGACTTCCTAGCCACCTCTTACCAGTAAGATGCGGTAGTCAGATTCAGACCCAGAACATCTTAATGAAACAAACACACCCTTAGTATAATTTATCTTTGACCGTCATGTTTAGTTTTCACATAAGGTTTTGCACATTGCTTCTATTAGCTCAGCTACGGCCCTAATGCATCTCAACATCTTTGGAATACTCAAAGTAGTAAGGTGTTCTCTTTAACATCTTTAAACGCTAAAATCGATATTTTGGGAAAATATAATTAAAAAAAATAATAATAAATAAAAAAATAGTGGCCTTATGTGAATATCTAGTCAAAAGAAAGCCTTCAAAATAGTATGTGGGTTGTACGTGGCTCAAAAATCGATATTTAATGGTTTCTCCATGTATTCTAGCTCCTCGCTAGTTGTTTTGTTCTAGGAAAATCTCTTACCGTTCAAAAAAACTATAATGGTTCAACGCACTAGTTTTTGACATGGACAGAAAAGGGTTCTTTGCCCGCACAAACTCAATGGCGTTCTTCAATCTGAAAACAAATTGTGGTCCATCCCACTAGTACTAGAAATGGTCCTCTTGTTAGATTTCAAAAAAATCACGCTAATGGCGTTAAACTCATGGACGGACCCACATGTATGCCGGGTGTGGGACGGGCTACACCCGATTCTAGGTCACGAAGTGCAAAAAGATTTCAAAATTGTTGTTTTTGTGGTATGTGCAACCCCCAAATTTTTTTTGCTACTTTCATATCTTACGGTGTAACTTTTGTTAGCCCAACATTTTTTTTGTGCAACACCCTATTAAAAATCCTGGGTCCGTCATGCAACAACGAATAAAACATGATTACTAAAACAAACAAATTTTTGTTGGACCCTGCTGTAACAATCATACTTCAAATGTTTAGGTAAAAGATGAAAATATATGTAGAACATAGAAGGGAACCCGTGCAATCGGCCCACTTTGGACGTTAACTAATTAGTCTGGCCCCTACAAACACAATACTTGTGAACCAAGCATGTGTTAAAAAGTTTTTTCAAGCATGTCAAACACAATACTTGTTAAAAAGGTGACATACTTGATTAGACTTTCAGGTCGATAAACCAAGCATGTGTTAAAAAGTTTTTTCAAAAGGTATCGATCATAAATCTTATTTCCGGGTTTAAAAAGAAAACACCATGTATAGTAAGACTGAACATCCCACGAGGCTTTATATTCACATGGTTGAGGGCCACGGCCCCCATTGTTTTCTTGGCCATCCTAGTTCAAAATACACTTTGCTTTTGATTACATCCCTATTCGAACCAAAATGTATATATCCAAAACTAGCAAAGTATGTAAATTCCAATAATATTACCAAAAAGATTCAATATCAAGTGTCACTAGATAAACTAATCTGGTTTAGGTAGAAGAATAACATGAAAAGCTTGAAAGTAGACGTACATATGATAGAAAATAAATTTGTGTTTTTTTTCAAGAAAAACATATAATCTAATGTGTAGATCTCATTGGCTAATAGTAGATACGGTGTTGGATTAAGGAGGTGTTTGTTTTTTAAGAGGCTCTGAATCAGAATCTAAATCGCACATCTGAATCTAAATCTGAGGCGTAAATGTTTGAATCTGACCGCATCTGAACGGGAAAAAAAACTCATGTTTGAAACGCACATTTGCTTGCTCGTACTAAATTTTTTTGGTTATTTTTGTGTCAACAAGAGGCAACAAGAGGCATTAAGACACCCCTCTCAAGTCTAGACCATTAAGATCTTACTGCCTATGACCGCCTCTGAACGGAAAAAAAACAAACGGTCTGAACGGCCAAAATGTCTGACCGCGTCTGAACGGTTCAGATTCAGAGGTTGTTAAGAGGCAATTTAAAAAAAAACAAACACCACCTAAGTCTCACAGTGGGTAATGTAGAAATTGCACATGTGAAAAGTGCATGGTCATTTTATAAATTTAAGGTTCCGACCTTAAAATGTATTTGTTTGAATCAAAACACGATCATTTTCGTCTTTGTAAGATCAAGATTGTAAAATCGGATCACGATCTTAAAATTATGCTATAATATCATTTTTTTAATAATTTTTGTAATATTATACAAATCTTATATATTTATTTACGTATGGTATGTAAATCGGTTTAAGAGATATGATGGGAATGATTTTGTTGTTTGGTTTAGCGTATAGAACGGAAGGACCCAATGAGAATGATGAAGATCAAGAAGCTCAGGTAACACTCAAACAAAGACTATACTTGACTTGTAATACCTGAAATTCTAAAATTCACAAAAAGACCAAAATACCCTTATGATCAAAAGCAAGAATAATTAAATAAACACAATACCAAATGAGCTACGTAAATTCAGAAAAACTCATAAGAAAATCACATATGATCCAAATAAATCTTGAATGACTATGAAAAGTTGATTTTATAGTTTATGATTTTATAAAAATTCATTTTGTATTTTTACTTAAATAACCGAATATATTAAATAGTTTTATAAAAGAAATTAATTAATAAAAGCCCAAAATAAATTTACAAAACTAAGAGTCCATTTATTTTAAGTCCAATACATTATAAAGCCCACAAGAAAAATTGGAAAAGTATATATATACATATATTCGGTTCATAATAATCCCTAAATACCGATTTACACCAAACCGACTTCCAAAACCCTTTACAAATCGACTTCCAGTTTCCAGAGCTTGAGACCAATTTTCTTGGACAAGTTTGAAGGTAAACAAGGTGGGAAAAATAGTGATCGAGTTCCAAAGTTGCTGGTTTAAGTGTGGTGAGTTTTTGAGTGAATTAGGGTTTCGGCGAGTGGTGTTTTGTGCTTCTTTTGTTTTAACGATCCAAGCTCATCAAGGGTAAGTTCCTAATGTTGATTTCAGTCCTATAGGTCATATATAACACATAAAAATTAGCCATGCATGTTTAATATGTCGTATGAAATTATTTGGAATCTAAAACCCTAAAAAGCGTATACAAATAACGAATGGGCGTATAATATTTTTAGAGATCATGAATTGATTTTTTTCAGAAGCTATTACATGATATAAGACCTGAATAAAATACATATTTATGAATTCGAAGCTTGAATGAATTGTTTTGAGTTTTATGGGTCGATTAAACATGGAAAAAGGAAAGATTTAAAAGGAACGATTAGGGTTTTGCATAAACTAGGGTTTTCTTGTAATCATTAAAGGTGATTAATGAAGTAGTAATGATGAGCTAATGATTGGTTTAACTTAGGCTTAGGGTTTGTACTTAAATTATACTTATTCGATTTTAAACAAAAGTTTTGGGTTGGTTTTGTAAATTATGAAACTTAAGGGTTACTTTTGTAAACAGTAAAATAAGGGTATTAAACGTATAAAAATAAGTGTGGGGGTTAAACATGTAATTTTGGATATTTAAAGGGCTATTCGAGTTGTATTTAAATTATTAGGGTACGTTTTGTAAATTCTAAAACTTTGGGTTAAAAGTGTAAAATCTGATAAAGTAAGGTTAGATTGTGAAACTAAAGATGTCAAGGGTGTGATTTGAAATTCTGAGCAATTATGGGTTCTACAAGTGTAAATTGATTTTGTAGAGACACGCATGAGGTTAAGTCAATTTCGGTTTGTTATCATTTACGTTCTAGGTTAAATTGGGAAATCATTAAAAGCAGTAATATGTGAATTTAATGCGTATTTAGTAATATTTAAAGTGTATGGGAAACCCTAGAACTTAAATAGGAAGTTGATGAATTAATGAGGAATACCCTAAAATGTTGTGATTTCGTCATCACTAAAATGAGAATATTCTCACAACTCTAAAAGTATTAATGCGATAAATCCGTTATAATATTAACGATGCTAATAAATATTAAATAAATCATAATCCGTGTAGATTCGTTGGAGGAGACGCGACGTTACATCTTCGTATTCGTTCATTCGTTACTTTTCTCTCAATTGCTTTAAGGTACGGATATTCTGTCTTACCTTAAGACACTTATGTTATCGTACATATATTCTGACCTTCTTAGTAAAGGTTCCTTATGATGTTCATTCGTTAGTCTTTCCATTTTACTTATTAGGGTTTCCAATGCCATTGCTATGAACCCTTTTCCTGATTGTGTGATTTGTTGTTTATCTGAACTTATGTTTTATTGAACCATGCGTTATCTGATTTGGAACATTATGTTAGGAAGACTTTGATATGTGTAATTGATGAACCTCATTATGTCTGAATATGAATCTTATGATATGAGTTATCTGATATGTTATCTGTTGAACTTTGTGTTTGATTATGATCTGTGTCATTTATGACAATTTGTTTGACCTAAGTTAGTTTGACACCCGAGCCAAGTAATAACTAGTCATGGGGGTTCCATGTCCGTATCAGTGATGCACCTCTGATATGACTCTAGGGCAATAGAGTGATGTTCGCCACGTCCCTTCTCTGTTATTTGTTATGAGCTCGTTGATATTATATTACCTATATATGTCGTGGGCGTATGGATGCATCCTAGATCAGATCTGTTATCCGATATGATTTGTCTGGTGAATGATGTCGTGTGCAATACGCGTCTTCACAATTTCTGGGAGCTAGCTACTCCAATGATTTTCTAAGACTATTTTTATATAGTTATGATGATTTTGATATGATATGTTCTGGGCTCGAGGTAGTTAACTAAATCTGTATTTGTTATTTCTATGATAAGTGTTCTGATTATGATTTGGTATGTTCAAATGCTTATGATTATGTGCTCGGTTTATTATATGTTCTTATATATGTGTATGCTTTTGTATGTTTATGTGATTACCGTTTATAATGCTAGCTTATGATTAATATGATTAAATGGGGTTGTATCTTTGTTATCCGGTGTTATGTTAGTTCTCGTTATGTGAATTCATTGAACTGTGGATGAATGTATTAGTGTGATAGTTAGTATTTTATAAGTATAATATGCATAGTCCGATCGGTTAATTTTGGGAACTTTGCTTATGTGTTAGTGTTTTATTGCCTATGTGACCTGCCATGTTTGAACTCTGCTGATGTTAGGATTTGATCTGAGAACTGGACTAGTTTATGATAGTTGTTCTGATAGTTGCTAATGGTTATGCTATGTTTTGTTTGGTCTTTTTAATTATAGTTTGTCTGTTATGTTTCTATTTGTTTGTGTGACTGCAATGATTTGAACTGCTATTTCCGCTGCTGCAATATTGAATTAAGTGTATTAAATGTTGATTAATTGATTTGTATGAATGCCATGTTTATTTACTAGGAAGTGTTTCCGTTAGTCATTAGACTCTCCGTTTGGCTTATACGTAATCTATTATTTTGGTAAGCTATGTGTTTGGTTGTTTTGATGTGTTTGTGTTTATGTCTTTAATGTGCTATGAGATGTCTAGATGTTATGTGGTTGTTTGGATTTTTGTATATTTGTGCTTTCGCAGAATCCTGAAAGATCCTTCGTCATTATTTCATTTTATTTCGTTATTTGTATATTCTGTTTTGTTTAGTTTTTGTTTCGTTATATCTGTTCACTGGGCTTTGTAAGCTCAGCCGCACTTTTCTTTTCTGCGCAGGTATTAAGCGTTCAAGATAAGCTTATGGGATAGCCGATCCGGGTTGAGAGTAGAGCTGAGAGCAAGACTTTGACCATAGAGATCTTAGATTTATTTTGAATATAAGTTAATTATTTTATCTTTTGTAAGTTTTTGTAAAGGCTTCCGCTATTGTATAGTTATTAAAGTTCTGATATGAAACCGTATTGTGATATCTTTACCCTTGTCGGGTCGGGGTGTTACAATTTATGGTATCAGAGCACTAGGTTTTAGGACCCTTAGAGCTTAGGCTATGACCTGTGAGGATTGGGTAGATTTAGGATTTCCCTTCTGCATACTTTCTTTGCGTTCCCTACCGCACTTAGACTTTGCTAATAGTTGATTGTCCTTTTAGATGGTTATTCCCCGTCGCTCTAGTTCGTCTGATAGGAGCAATCAAGGACCTGCTAGACAACCTAAGGAGAAGACGAGGTGGGCTGTTGTTGTTGCAAAAGGCTGCACAAGGTTTGGTAGGGTGAAGCGAACCAATAAGAGGGTACAAGTTCCGGCCTATATGTGGCCATGTACGATCGAGGAGAAGCTGACCTTGAAGGAAGTGGATGGAAAAGTGGTAGAGGATTATGAAACTAAGGTTGTGGACAACCAAGGTTTCACCACTACATATCATGATAGGTGTCCCAAGTTCGTTGAGGATGAAGGAGTAGGACAGGCTGAGAGTCGCGATCTGTATGCTTTTGTGGATCGTGTGCCGGAGGAGGAAGAGAGGAAGCGGAAAGGTGGCTTTGCTAGTGGCTTACTACCACAGCATGAAGGAAACAAGAACGGATGGATAAGCGAGGAGGAAGAGGAAGAAGAGGAACCCGAAGAAGAATACGAAGTGGAGTCGGAATTGGAGTCTACGGCTACTAGTAGGTTCAATCCGACACAAGAATAGAAATTGTGCTCCTGATGCCCTCGTTATGAGAAGTTTTTGACATTGATTTTGGGTTAGGTCCCTTTTGTTTCGTTCGACGATTGAATCTTAGGTTACTGAATTTTATTTTGGAAGTACATCTTTTGACGATTTTGAAAATTTTGTTTGATTAATGGAATAAACCAAATTTGATATATAATTCCTGTTCGTTGTTTTCTTTCTGATAGATTCGTTGAGTTTCCATTAGTCCTCATCAGTTTCGTCTGCTATTTATTTTCTATATGATGTTGTTTTATTATCGCTTGATTAGGTATGACCATTGTGATGGTATACTCATGTGGATCTGGTTTGTTATAGTACGATATTTGCTATCGGTGTGCTATCTGTATGTGGTATGTTTTGATTTGATATTAGTTATGTGTTTTGTCATGACCCGAGACCGAATATAATGACAATAAGAACTTGTTATGTGATGCAAGTATTATGACGCCTGATCAACGTAATAATACCGAGATCATATAATCTGAACTTATTGAAAGTATACAACGTCTGGGAAATGCCTGTGGTTGATAGATGTATGGATATTTGCCTGGTATTCGTTGTTTGGTACTTTTCATATTGGGTTGAGACTCTGTATTTGATTATGAGATTTTCGTCGGTATCTGTTGCATATAAGTTTTGTACCATTGGGATCCGAACTTGTTATTATCTGCGTTAACCTATAGATGGTTATGCCTGCTTTAGATCTGTATGTTTCCACATACTCCTGCGATTAGTAACCATTAGGATTCGTTCCACCTATGCATATGATAGTTTTATCATTTGATACCTGTGTAAGTTAGAGCGTGTTTTTGATTTTCTTTATCTCATCTTTTACTGCTAATACTTTAATAACTATACGATTAGCATTCGTCATTTATTCCATGAAGTTTCGTAATCCACATTTGTCGCCGTACTATTCCGTCTTGTTCAATTTCGAGGACGAAATTTCTTTTTAGAGGGGAAGAAATTGTAATACCTGAAATTCTAAAATTCACAAAAAGACCAAAATACCCTTATGATCAAAAGCAAGAATAATTAAATAAACACAATACCAAATGAGCTACGTAAATTCAGAAAAACTCATAAGAAAATCACATATGATCCAAATAAATCTTGAATGACTATGAAAAGTTGATTTTATAGTTTATGATTTTATAAAAATTCATTTTGTATTTTTACTTAAATAACCGAATATATTAAATAGTTTTATAAAAGAAATTAATTAATAAAAGCCCAAAATAAATTTACAAAACTAAGAGTCCATTTATTTTAAGTCCAATACATTATAAAGCCCACAAGAAAAATTGGAAAAGTATATATATACATATATTCGGTTCATAATAATCCCTAAATACCGATTTACACCAAACCGACTTCCAAAACCCTTTACAAATCGACTTCCAGTTTCCAGAGCTTGAGACCAATTTTCTTGGACAATTTTGAAGGTAAAAAAGGTGGGAAAAATAGTGATCGAGTTCCAAAGTTGCTGGTTTAAGCGTGGTGAGTTTTTGAGTGAATTAGGGTTTCGGCGAGTGGTGTTTTGTGCTTCTTTTGTTTTAACGATCCAAGCTCATCAAGGGTAAGTTCCTAATGTTGATTTCAGTCCTATAGGTCATATATAACACATAAAAATTAGCCATGCATGTTTAATATGTCGTATGAAATTATTTGGAATCTAAAACCCTAAAAAGCGTATACAAATAACGAATGGGTGTATAATATTTTTAGAGATCATGAATTGATTTTTCCAGAAGCTATTACATGATATAAGACCTGAATAAAATACATATTTGTGAATTCAAAGCTTGTATGAATTGTTTTGAGTTTTATGGGTCGATTAAACATGGAAAAAGGAAAGATTTAAAAGGAACGATTAGGGTTTTGCATAAACTAGGGTTTTCTTGTAATCATTAAAGGTGATTAATGAAGTAGTAATGATGAGCTAATGATTGGTTTAACTTAGGCTTAGGGTTTGTACTTAAATTATACTTATTCGATTTTAAACAAAAGTTTTGGGTTGGTTTTGTAAATTATGAAACTTAAGGGTTACTTTTGTAAACAGTAAAATAAGGGTATTAAACGTATAAAAATAAGTGTGGGGGTTAAACATGTAATTTTGGATATTTAAAGGGCTATTCGAGTTGTATTTAAATTATTAGGGTACGTTTTGTAAATTCTAAAACCTTTGGGTTAAAAGTGTAAAATCTGATAAAGTAAGGTTAGATTGTGAAACTAAAGATGTCAAGGGTGTGATTTGAAATTCTGAGCAATTATGGGTTCTACAAGTGTAAATTGATTTTGTAGAGACACGCATGAGGTTAAGTCAATTTCGGTTTGTTATCATTTACGTTCTAGGTTAAATTGGGAAATCATTAAAAGCAGTAATATGTGAATTTAATGCGTATTTAGTAATATTTAAAGCGTATGGGAAACCCTAGAACTTAAATAGGAAGTTGATGAATTAATGAGGAATACCCTAAAATGTTGTGATTTCGTCTGTCACTAAAATGAGAATATCCTGACAACTCTAAAAGTATTAATGCGATAAATCCGTTATAATATTAACGATGCTAATAAATATTAAATAAATCATAATCCGTGTAGATTCGTTGGAGGAGACGCGACGTTACATCTTCGTATTCGTTCATTCGTTACTTTTCTCTCAATTGCTTTAAGGTACGGATATTCTGTCTTACCTTAAGACACTTATGTTATCGTACATATATTCTGACCTTCTTAGTAAAGGTTCCTTATGATGTTCATTCGTTAGTCTTTCCATTTTACTTATTAGGGTTTCCAATGCCATTGCTATGAACCCTTTTCCTGATTGTGTGATTTGTTGTTTATCTGAACTTATGTTTTATTGAACCATGCGTTATCTGATTTGGAACATTATGTTAGGAAGACTTTGATATGTGTAATTGATGAACCTCATTATGTCTGAATATGAATCTTATGATATGAGTTATCTGATATGTTATCTGTTGAACTTTGTGTTTGATTATGATCTGTGTCATTTATGACAATTTGTTTGACCTAAGTTAGTTTGACACCCGAGCCAAGTAATAACTAGTCATGGGGGTTCCATGTCCGTATCAGTGATGCACCTCTGATATGACTCTAGGGCGATAGAGTGATGTTCGCCACGTCCCTTCTCTGTTATTTGTTATGAGCTCAGTTGATATTATATTACCTATATATGTCTGTGGGGCGTATGGATGCATCCTAGATCTGATCTGTTATCCGATATGATTTGTCTGGTGAATGATGTCGTGTGCAATACGCGTCTTCACAATTTCTGGGAGCTAGCTACTCCAATGATTTTCTAAGACTATTTTTATATAGTTATGATGATTTTGATATGATATGTTCTGGGCTCGAGGTAGTTAACTAAATCTGTATTTGTTATTTCTATGATAAGTGTTCTGATTATGATTTGGTATGTTCAAATGCTTATGATTATGTGCTCGGTTTATTATATGTTCTTATATATGTGTATGCTTTTGTATGTTTATGTGATTACCGTTTATAATGCTAGCTTATGATTAATATGATTAAATGGGGTTGTATCTTTGTTATCCGGTGTTATGTTAGTTCTCGTTATGTGAATTCATTGAACTGTGGATGAATGTATTAGTGTGATAGTTAGTATTTTATAAGTATAATATGCATAGTCGATCGTTAATTTTGGGAACTTTGCTTATGTGTTAGTGTTTTATTGCCTATGTGACCTGCCATGTTTGAACTCTGCTGATGTTAGGATTTGATCTGAGAACTGGACTAGTTTATGATAGTTGTTCTGATAGTTGCTAATGGTTATGCTATGTTTTGTTTGGTCTTTTTAATTATAGTTTGTCTGTTATGTTTCTATTTGTTTGTGTGACTGCAATGATTTGAACTGCTATTTCATTTCTGCTGCAATATTGAATTAAGTGTATTAAATGTTGATTAATTGATTTGTATGAATGCCATGTTTATTTACTAGGAAGTGTTTCTGTTAGTCATTAGACTCTCCGTTTGGCTTATACGTAATCTATTATTTTGGTAAGCTATGTGTTTGGTTGTTCTGATGTGTTTGTGTTTATGTCTTTAATGTGCTATGAGATGTCTAGATGTTATGTGGTTGTTTGGATTTCTGTATATTTGTGCTTTCGCAGAATCCTGAAAGATCCTTCGTCATTATTTCATTTTATTTCGTTATTTGTATATTCTGTTTTGTTTAGTTTTTGTTTCGTTATATCTGTTCACTGGGCTTTGTAAGCTCAGCCGCACTTTTCTTTTCCTGCGGCAGGTATTAAGCGTTCAAGATAAGCTTATGGGATAGCTGATCTGGGTTGAGAGTAGAGCTGAGAGCAAGACTTTGACCATAGAGATCTTAGATTTATTTTGAATATAAGTTAATTATTTTATCTTTTGTAAGTTTTTGTAAAGGCTTCCGCTATTGTATAGTTATTAAAGTTCTGATATGAAACCGTATTGTGATATCTTTACCCTTGTCGGGTCGGGGTGTTACATGACTGCTCTGAAGCAATATTTGCCCAAGTGTGTGAAACTTGTGAAGTTGTGTGTGTAGCCTTCTATTTATACAGAGGTGAATATGGTTTGTAGATAACCCTTGTGGGATAGTCAACGGGTACCAAGGAGCAGACAAGGGGGACGGGTGGACTACCCTCCTTGGCTCCTACAAAGAGGTATTTGTCATACGTCCCCACTGTATAATGTTAGATGGCACATCTTAACTATTAGTGACAATTGGAGAGCAGTGGTACTATGCAATCAGTATAGCCTGATGAGTTTCGTCAGGCCTTACATGGCATGGGATTTAAGTCGGGTAGCTATCAAGTGTTTAATGATAGGCCTTGGTAATGGGCTTGATTTGACCGTGTATGTAGTGGTCTTGGGCCTCTAATATTGATACGTTATCAATTCTTCCCAGTCTAGTAATGATCATGCACTAATGATATGAAGTTGGACTACTAAACCGACCCCGTTTGTGCTACGCAACCAGGGTTTGCTCTTAAGCACCTCGTTTCCAGGCTGGTGTTACATTTTTGTTTTTAGTGATGATTACTATATGTAGGATTTTTTTACCTCAATCAGGGTTTCAGTTAAGTTAGGAAAGATGGGTATTTAATGTTTGCGTGGGAAAGGTAGGAAAATCCCTTTTTGTGTTTATTTGCTATCTTTGGGATTTGACGGGATCCTGCCTTTTATTGAGCAGTTTGTTTGACTTGTCCCTTCAAGTGAACATCACATATATGATGAGGTCAGCTATACTCACGTCTTTGTAGGGTGAGTTCTATGCGCCCATTAAGTGCAATTTGACCTAATGGGCTTTTGGCAAGTATAATTCACCGATTCATTTCCTTTGCCTATAAATAGAGAGTTGATATGCACACTATCAAAAGTAATGTGCGCACCACAAAATTACATTAGTGATGCATATATTACAACATCATATATGCATGATTGCGGTGTGCACATCACTTTTGGTTGTGTGCATATCACCTCCCATATAAATAGACTTAGAAAGGTGGGGAAGATACAACTTGAGGCAACAAAGTCTTTTTTCCTCTTCCACCCTCTCAGCTCTTTTCCCAAACGCTAAAAGCTTCCTTTAAAGATTTTTTAATTCTCATACGTAAAGTGTGCAATCCCGTGGTCTCGAGTTTGATCATTACACTAATTACTTAACATTCGTTATGTTATTTCGTTTAATTAATAAATAAATACAACGTTTATATTTAATTATTAACTTTAATTATCATACGTAAAGTGTGCAATCCCGTGGTCTCGAGTTTGATCCTAACTCACATCTACTAATTTATATCCATAAAACTAACAGCTCCCACTTGGATATATCTTAATAGAGTGATCACATCGGTTAGCGTCTAGCAACACTTCGATGCCTCTAGTACAACTCGAGTAAGGCTCCTGGAAAACCTTTTAATGATTTCTCATTATTATTATCCTTTTGTTTCTAATACCACGTTAAATAAAGATATGGAATTAAGTCATTCTATATTCAACTATTATGTTTCTCGTTGTAAGTGATTGACCAAGATTACCAAATCTTCTAAACATATTTAGGGGAGATCTTGGCTGTGGCCGCACAAATATCTTGTCAACCCTACGAGGGGCCCAGCAGTATTAAACTCCAAATAAATTTGAATGAACAAATTCTATCTTGACTACGAGACTAACCCACAAATTTTGTAACATTTCTGAAAACAACCCTTATAACTACCAGTTACGTATAGCGTTAAGTTGCTCTACAGAAATGCACTACATTCATGACACCTATCTAGTATCTCAAGTCTGAGGATAACTATTCATAATTTACTTATAAAAATATCCACAAATTAAATTATGTAGTTGGGATAAGTCCTATATTCAATTCATTGAATATCATCAGAAATTGGTATGCATTCTCATCAATATACTTTCAAGTATATTCTACCACATCTCTCAGATTTGTCTTAATTTAATGATACTCCCATATCATTAATCGACAACGGAAATTTAGAATAACTTAATTACTCACGGATTAAACATGCAAATATAGGACAACAATATCATAAATTTAAATAAACATAATCCAAACTTTATTTCATCAAAATAATAAATGTTTTTAAAATATCCTTTATCCAAATGCTAATCATAGTTATGCATGAAACTATTAGCTAAACGAAGTCCAATTCTATTGGCAAGTCCAATAAGCTTGTCTTTAGCTAAAGCCTTAGTGAAAGGATCAACTAAGTTATCATCTGTGTGAACTTTCAATAGATTAATTTCACCTTCATGGACTTGTTCCCGAACATAGTGATACTTCCGTAGAAAATGTCTGGTGCCCTTCATGACTCCAGGTTCATTGGCAAATATGATTGTAGCAGAATTGTCACAATACATATCAATAGGCGATTCAATTGAAGGCATAACACCAAGCCCTGAAATGAATTTCCTAATCCAAACAGCCTCCATTGCAGCTTCTGGCGCTATGTATTCGCTTCTGCGACATCACAATCGTACTCTGCTTCTTGCTCTTCCAGTCAACTGCTCCTCCATTGATGACAAAGACATAACCCGTCCGAGACTTCGTATCATCTTTATCACACTGCCAGGACGCATCACAGTAACCTGTAACACCAAGCTCGTGTGCGGATTTCCACCATACAATAAAAACATATCTTTCGTATTCCTAAGATACTTTAGAATATGTTTAACAGCAGATCCATGAAGTTCACCCGGATTCTATTGATATCGACTGGTCATGTTCTGAGCGAACGCCACATCTGGCCTTGTGCATCTCACAGCATACATAATAGTTCCTACTGCCGAAGCATAAGGAACTTTCTGCATGTGTGCCACCTCAGCAGGTGTTGAAGCACACATATCGCTACATAAGCCATGCTTTACTTCCATCGGCAAATATCATTTCTTGGAATTTTGCATATTGAATCTCTTCAATATTTTATCAATGTAAGTGCTTTGACTTAAACCAATTAACCGCTTTGACCTATCTCGGTAGATATTGATTCCCAGAATGTATGTAGCTTCTCCTAAATCCTTCATGGAAAAACACTTCCCAAGATATGCCTTAACATTTTGCAAACTTGGAATGTCTTTTCCCATAATTAATATGTCATTGACATAAAGAATAAGGAAAATTACATCACTCCCACTAACTTTGTGATATACACATGGCTCATCAAGATTTTGAATAAATCCATACCTTTTGATTTCTTCATCAAATCTCTTATTCCATTGCCTTGATGCTTGCTTCAATCCATAAATGGACCTTTGAAGTTTGCATACACGGTTTGGAAATTGTGGATTCACGAACCCCTCAGGTTGCTTCATATAGATGTCTTCATCTAAGCGACCATTTAAGAAGGCGGTTTTGACATCCATTTGCCAGATATCATAGTCATAGTATGCTGCTATAGCTATGAGAATTCTAATAGCTCTAATGTCCGCTACAGGAGAAAATGTCTCCTCGTAATCAATTCCATAAGTTTGAGTAAAACCTTGTGCAACTAGACGAGCTTTATAGACGTGTATATTGCCATCCATGTCGGTCTTAATTTTATAGAGCCACTTAGTTCCAACCACCTTGGCGTTTGGAGGTAAATCGACCTCTTCCCAGACTTCATTTTCTCTCATGGATTGCATTTCTCCATTCATTGCAACTTGCCATTTGTCCTTATCAGGACTTGCCATGGCAGCTTTATAACTAGTAGGCTCTCCAAGATCTCCTAACATAGTTTCCTCAACCTCTACATTAAGACATAGACGTTCAGGTGCACGCGAAGTCCTTACAGATCTACGAACGGGAATCACTTCAACTTCTGGTGGAGGACCCAGACTATCAGGTTCTACCGGAAGTACGTTAGTGTTTTCAGAAGGTAATGCATCTTCTTGATCATCTTCCAGATCATAAACTCTCCCACTGAATTCTTGAGATACGAGATCATTTTATAGAAAATCTCCATACCTAGCACCAATTACTTTATTTTCAGTTGGATAGTAAGAGTAGTAACCCATTGTTTCCTTAGGGTATCCTACGAAGATACACTTTACAGATCTTTGTTGGAGTTTATCTGCTGAGTCACGTCTAACATACGCCTCGCAACCCCAGACCTTTAAATAAGATAGGTTAGGAGCTTTACCATGCCATATTTTATATGGTGTCTTATCAACCTTCTTTGTGGGAACCATATTTAGAATGCGAACAGCTGATTCCAAAGCATAATCCCAAAAGGATAAAGGTAGAGTAGTAAGATTAAACATAGATCGTATCATGTCCAACAATGTACGATTTCGTCTCTCAGATACACCATTTTGTTGTGGAGTATATGGAGAAGTGAGATTCTGGACAATTCCATTCTCAGCTAAGTAATCTTTAAACTCTTGGCTTAGATACTCGCCTCCTCTATCGGATCGAAGAGCTTTAATATTCTTTCCTAATTGCAGTTCTACTTCCGCTTTGAAAACCTTAAATGTTTCAAACACCTCATGTTTATGCTTAAGTAAATAAACATAACCATAACGGCTGAAATCATCAGTAAAGGTTAAGAAGTAGCTAGCACCTCTCTTTGACACATGTCTAAGTGGTCCACACACATCAGTATGAATAAGACCAAGTAGATCAGAAGCCCTCTCCATATTGCTATGAAAAGGTTTCTTCGTCGTCTTCCTAGATATGCATGCCTCACATTTATCAAATGATTCATCATTGATATTTTGCAAAAGCCCTTCTTGTTGCAGCTTATGCATGCGAGCCTTGCCTATATAAGCAAGTCTACAATGCCAAAGATAAGAAGAATTCAAGTCCAACTTTATTTTTTTATTGATGCTAAACATCGAATTATTATATTTGTTAGATTCATTTCCAATCACATCAATTTCAAACACACCATTCATAGTAATCGCATTGAAATAAAATACACCATTTAAAGAAACAGAAATTCTATTACATGAAATAGTATGAGTAAAACCATCATCCAACAAAACAGAAAAGGAAACAACACGTCTAATTATAGAAGGTGCGTAATGACAATTGTTCAATAACAATACTAAGCCCGAAGGCAATACTAAACTAAACGTTCCTATGGCTTCAACAGCTGCATGTGCGCCTTTTCCCACGTGCAGATATTGCTCCCCATAGGCTAGCTTCCTTTCCACTCTAAACCCCTATACTGTATTACAAATGTGAATACCACATCCAGTATCATATACCCAGGAATTTTTATGATTTAGATTAAATAATTCAATGAAAAATAAATTACCTGAAGAACCGGCGCCCAAGGACCCTTCGTACTTCATTTTATTTGCCCGCAATTCATCAAGATAGAGAGCACAGTTTCTCTTCCAATGCCCAATGCTCTTGCAGTGGTGGCATGCTTGATCTTTTTTAGAATTTTCCTTCCTAGGAGTAGGGTACTTCTTGGGTTGTGGTTGATAGGCCATAACTTGTTTACCCTTATCAACTTTCCCTTTGCCCTTCACCTTCTTGTTGTTCGCACGCTGCGGTTTTTGCTTATTAATCCTTCCACCCTGAATAGCAAGTACCTGGGGAGTAGGAACCTTTTGAGGTAACCCTTTTTCATAATCAATAAGTAATGCGTGTAGGTCAGTAACTATCTTCCCCACGCAGTGCATATTGAAGTTTCGAACAAAACCATTAAAATCCTTGTTAAGAGATCTATTAATCAGATTCACAGCCATGTCATCATCATAAGTTTTGCCAAGTGCCCTTAATTGGTCCATGTAACCTTTCATTTCCAATACATGAACACTTACGGGTTTACCCTCTCCCTGCCTACAGCTGTGTAATGCGTCGGCCAAGTCATAAATCTCGACAGCAGCTGGTTTCTTGAACATAGTTCGAAGTTCATTGAGCATGTTATATGGGAAAGAGTTTTCGAACTACTTTTGAAGAGCAGATTCCATCGTTCCTAACATAAGACAAGCCACATCATTATGACGCTTATACTCAATTTTCCAAGCGTCCTTTTCAGCTTGAGTAGCTTCAGGTCCGGTTGGTTCAGCAAGACAAGGTTCATAAAGATATTTCAAACGATCAGCAACTCTACAGACAATTCTCAAAGAGCGGTGCCAATCATTGAAATTCGTAGAGCCAGTCAACTTTTCTCGATCAAAAAAGCTTTTGAACGCAGAACTTAGTGCAGTGTTAGTGTTATCGTTATTTTGAGCCATTTCTACAGAAAAAAGTTCAAGTATTAGGATTTTCGATAATACAACTTTCAAGAAAATAAAATATACCCAACGGTAATATAAACATATAACCATATAATTTTCTCGAAAACTAGGATCCAAATTATCATAGGTTCATTACATCAGTTGATCTGCTAGTAACGAAAGCATATAATAAGTTAATCTGTCGAACATTAATTGGCAAACAATTTCCAAATCCTAGATCATTATGGGATTTATATTTTCCAACGCTATTGCAAGTATAAACATGTTTCTTCCCATCTTATACCTTGACTCCAGTTCTCAATTCCTACTCAACTTAAGTGTCTAACTTAAAGAACTGCAAATATGTCCATGTAAGGTCTTACTTTACATAGAGATTTACCTCTCCCTCACAATCTCGCCAAGTACTGTCATGACGTAAAATGCAACTTCAAGTGTCCCTTTAATAAGATGGCATATAACTTAATTTAAAAGGGTATTAATTTTGATTTTATGTGGTCAAATCAAAATATGTACGAAGATGTCATGCATTCATCTTGTAGCATAAATTTAATAAAAAAACTTTTTATTACCAATTCATAAAGATCAAATTATCAAAGTTTTGATTGAGGTATTGGGTTCACCAATCAAGGAATTTAGCGCTAATTATCGTCCATTATACCGTACTTTTGCATAAGTGTAAACACTTAGTGTTTCGGGTAATTACCACCGAAGTGGCGCATGGAATTAAAACTAATTCGCCCTTAAGATGATTTTGTACGCATAGCCTACTTGGTAACTCCAATTTGACTCGCAAGCAAGCGGAGAGTTTGGTCAGCGCAGAGCAATAACCTCCTTCTTTAGGGTCACAATTTAATGCGCTCCCCTCCTAATACTTACCGCACAGTCCGTCAAATTGGGTGAGCCGTTCTCTCTTTTTGTACCAAAATCATCAATCAATTAAACTATTGAAAACTTAACTCTTCCAAAACAAATCAAATTTCACTATTGTTTAGTCCATATTATTTTTCTATTCAAAATTACTCATTGCTTAAAACTGTCTAACATAATAAACAAATAAAAAATAAACAACTAAAAAACAATGCGCACATAATAAACAATTTATATGTGTAAACAAGTAGCCACATGCAACTTATTCGATAAAACCCTATTAATAATCAATGTCTACGTTAAATTAATGTATATATTAATTAGGGCTTTCACTTTCTTAATTGAAAGTGAGCCACATATATCGATGAATCGATTGCGTAAACCCTTAATTAAAATATACCAAATTGCACATAATTGATTCATTAATATATATAATTGGAGTCTTCCCCAATTCAAGATTTATCGTAAATAAATATATCTTAACAATTAAACAAAAAAATAAGCAACTATCCATGACAAACATGCATGTATTATCATGGATATATCATAACAATTATACAAATAGTCACAAGATCGCATATCAATAATCCCATGTCACATAACAATTATTCATGAATTAATCACGTAACATATATATTAATTCTAGGTTTCGATAAGGTTAGCAAACAATTTTCAAACCCTAAAAAAAAATTTATGTGTCAACTTAAAAAAAATAAAGGGGTACGCCCCATTAAAAATAAATCGACCAAAAAAAATAAAACATAAACCCTAGATTAACCATATCAAACAACATACAATTATTTCTTTTATTACGCGTTTATGTAATTAATTACTCATTAAAATCAATGACTCGTGATGCCGCTGTTGGAATTATATAACATGTCAATCAATAAATAATCACAAAACATCAAAGTATACATGCGGAAGCGTATATGATTTATTAACGAATAATTAATTAACATAAGAAGAATATGCGTACCTTACTTGATTCTAGCCGAACAAGAATCAAATCCATAAACTAGCAATGGAAGAACCCTAATTTGATTTAATTAGGATTATATGAATTACCCCTTACTGTTTTGTAATTCAATCCAATAATACTAACAATATTGTGTTAGTACCACTTTCTTTTACACACGTACTAAACCGAATTAAAGTAATGCTAGTTTTATTAAACCAAATAACTTGTCGTGGAAAAAGGTTGAGGATCGATCCCTTTGTAAGGGTGTCGACCGGTTTTGAGAGCAAAAACACACACAAACAATTTAGGTTTTAGCTTATGAGTACAAGAGATGCAAAACACAAGACCCCTAGCCTTGTATATATACTAAACTAAACTTGGTGGACAAGTTTGAGTTTGATATGGGTTGGGTTTGGGTTCCCTTTGGCCGATCGATGGTATGCATCCCCAAGGGATTCCGGAACCTTTCCAAACTTTGCAATCTAGTCCTTTTCCAAATACATTTAACGCCCGTTAGTACATTACACTAATTACTTAACGTCCGTTATGTTATTTAGTCTAATTAATAAATAAATACAACTTTTATATTTAATTATTAAGTTTAATTTTCATACGTAAAGTGTGCAATCCCGTGGTCTCGAGTTCGATCCTAACTCACGTCTACTAATTTATATCCATAAAACTAACACAAATTATATGCATAAACTTATATTGTATTTTTGTTTTAGTAGCTAAACTTCCATAGTAAACTTGCTAACTTATTAAGGTTTTTATACATATATTAATGATACAAAATTATTAAATGATATTGGTATAGAGCTTAGTGAACAATGATAGTGTATCTACTTTTTTTTAGTTGTTTTTTGTTATATTCAAGACCGGATAATAAAATACACAAGTAGTTGATAATGTTTGGATATTAAAGGCCATGTTCGGAATTTATGGGTTGATTTACAGGTTTGCTGATCAGGATCGTGTATGATCATTACAAAATTATGTTATCACAATCAAGAATTAATTAAGGAGAACAAGGAAGATTGTTGGGAATTATGAACCCATTCTGTAAACACAGAATATGTATATATTGAATAATTGGGTTAACTTTACAACTGATATGGATACATGTATATATATTGAATGGGTATATTTGAAGGGATGTGTTGGTTCAAGGAACCGGTTCACATAGCATTTATTTTCCCTCCAAGTAACTTCCATTCTAACTACCAAAAAACTAACTTAATCTAACTGTCTAATGTAACTGTTTTATGGGTCTGTTGGTTTGTTGTATTCGACCCAACATAGAACCATTTGCAGCTTTGATAACATAACAAAAGATTTGTGGATTAAAACTTCCAACACGCCAACATAAGATTCATTTGTAGTGCTAATATATTTTATCTCCTTTTGTGATGAAGGTTGCGAGACGAGCATGCTTCTTATACAAATATGCTTTGATATTCTGGAAGGTCTGGGTTACCTTCAAAACAACATGAATGACGAATTAAACTTCATACATCGTGATATAAAGAGTGCAAACATTGTTTTGGTTTTCATCATGCGAAATACATCTTTCCGTCTTGAGTTGTTCTCTATGTTTATCGAATCTCCTTTTTGTTATGAAGGGAGAAGCATCACATAAAGCAGAAGCAGACAATGTTCATGAAGACCTCCCAGCTTTGTGGTACTTTACTTGCTCATTTATCAATTGCGTGTAGTTTCTTAAACATTTTCCATATATGTCATGTTTGCAGTTACTACTATATTAAGTATTTTATCAATTTATAACGATATATGTAGGTGTGGAATTTTATTAAATATTTTATCAACGCATAATGATATTTTTTTAGTGATGGTGTGCAGTTTTATTAATTATTTGAAAATGATATATGTAGGTGTGGAGTTTGTGCAAAATGCACAATGGATCATATATGTGACTCCCGTACGGCAGCGAGGGTACATTATGAAGTGCTTCACTGCAAGTAACATTTGTGTGCATAAGTGATAACATGTTATAAAAAATAAAGTTAATTGCAAAAATCGTCCCTAAGATTTGGCCAAATTGCAAGTTTCGTCCCAAATAGTTTTAAAGTGCATAAATCGTCCCCAAATCAAACCTTTTTGCAAATTTTGGTCCCTGGATTTAACTGCCGTTAAGTGAATTTTGTTAGAATTAACACGTTAGCCTTTTTGGCCAAAAACTCTTGCAACGTTCATCCTTTTGGCCAAAACTCTTGCAGCGTTCATCCTTTTGGCCAAAAACTATTACAGCGTTCATTCTTTTGGCCCAAAACTCTTGCAGCATTCATCCTTTTGGCCAAAAACTTTTGCAGCGTTCATCCTTTTGGCCAAATACTCCTGCAGCGTTCATCCTTTTGGCCAAAAACTCTTGCAGCGTTCATCCTTTTGGCCAAAAACTTTTGCAGCGTTCATCCTTTTGGCCAAATACTCCTGCAGCGTTCATCCTTTTGGCCAAAAACTCTTGCAGCGTTAATCCTTTTATACATTTTCATATGTTTATAATCG
Organism: Chrysanthemum makinoi; assembly: GCA_910596185.1. NCBI lineage: Eukaryota > Viridiplantae > Streptophyta > Magnoliopsida > Asterales > Asteraceae > Chrysanthemum > Chrysanthemum makinoi. The sequence continues at coordinate 49,995,415 of OU343225.1, forward strand.
TTTTCATCCATTTTTATGCGTTTTTGTCCGTTTTTGTTCATTTTTGTTCGTTTTAATACGCTTTCCTCTGTTTTTATACGTTTTTATCCGTTTTCTCCGTTTTTATACGTTTTCATCAATTTTTTCCGTTTTCGTACGTTTTTATCCGTGTCTATCCGTTTTCATCAGTTTTTATTCGCTTTCGTCCATTTTTATTACAATTTTATACGTTTTTATCCGTCTTTATCCGTTTTCATCCATTTTAATATGCTTTCGTCCGTTTTTCTTACGTTTTCATAAGTTTTTATCCGTCTTTATCCGTTTTAATACGCTTTCATCCATTTTTCTTACGTTTTTATCTGTCATTATTCTTTTTCATACGTTTTAATACGCTCTTGTCCATTTTTCTTACGTTTTCATACGTTTTCATCCGTTTTTGTCCCTTTTTTTACACTTTCATCCGTATTATACGCTTTCATCCGTTTTTCTTACGTTTTCTCCCACTTTTATACCTTTTTTACCGTTTTTATTGGGTTTCATTTGTTTTAATACGTTTTCGGCCATTTTAATATGTTTTAGCCCGTTTTTATACGTTTTTGTCCATATTGTGCAAATATTACGATATTTAAATTTAACGGTTTCTTCGGTTTTAATAATAACAAACATGTAACTTGTAATGCATAAGGTAAAATGTGCCAAAAACGAACGAAAGCGTATAAAATCGTTTGAAACCGTAAAAAATGGCCAAAAACATATGAAAACAGATAAAGATTGATAAAACGGATAAAAAGGTAATAAAAACAAATGAAAACGTATAAAAACGGATGAAAACGTATAAAAACGGATGAAAGCATATAAAACGGATGAAAACGAATAAAGACATATAAAAACGTAAGAAAAACGGACAAAAGCGTATTAAAACGGACAAAAACGTAAGAGAAACGGACGAAATGCATAAAAACGGATAAAAACGGACGAAATTGTAGCAAAACGGACGAAAGCGTATAAAAACGGATGAAAACGTATTAAAACGGATGAAAACGGATAAAGACGTATAAAAACGTATAAAACGTAAGAATAAAAATGGGCGAAAGTGTATTAAAACGGATGAAAATGGACAAAAACGTAAGAAAACGGACAAAAACACATAAAAGCGGATGAAAACGGAGAAAAACGGATGAAAACGTATAAAAATGGAGAAAACGGATAAAAACGTATAAAAACAGACGAAAGCGTATTAAAACGAATAAAAACAGACAAAAGCGTATAAAAACGGACAAAAACGCATAAAAATAGATGAAAACGATTAAAAACATAAGAAAATATATAAAAGGATGAACGCTGCAAGAGTTTTTGGCCAAAAGGATGAACGCAACAAAGTTTTTTGGCCAAAAAGATGAACGCTGCATGAGTTTTTGGCTAAAAGGATGAACGCTGCAATAGTTTTTGGCCAAAAGGATGAACGATGCAAGAGTTTTGGCCAAAAGGATGAACGCTGCAAGAGTTTTTGGCCAAAAGGGCTAACATGTTAATTCTAACGAAATTCACTTAACGGCAGTTAAATCTAGGGACCAAAATTTGTAAAAAGGTTTGATTTGGGGACGATCTATGCACTTTCAAACTATTTGGGACGAAACTTGCAATTTGACCAAACCTTAGGGACGATTTCTGCAATTAACTCTAAAAAATATTAGAAGAGAAACTGAATATTGATTCTTTTCCTAGGCTGCAAGAGATTTTGCGAATGAGGACCACACTACCATGAGTTATCTTGGATATCAAACCTCTGGTAATGAACAAAGAAAGTTGGCTTTATTGTGGAACGCATTTCAAATGTGTTTTAAAGCAATATTGTGTGATGTCCCATGAATGACAAATTAAACTTCATACATCGTGACATAAAGAGTGCAAATATTATTTTGGTTTTCTTCAGGCCAACTCTAACAACGCATTTCCAGACGTTCTCTATGATTATTGAAGTCTCCCATTCAAATTTTGAGAATGGTAATCTTTTCGGGAACATCACATAGAGAATGGCTAGAAGCTGATAGGCGTTTTCTTCTTTGATTGAGACAGGCGTTCATCTATTAAAAGATGCGGTAGACACTTTTAGGTTCACGTATGAGTCGTTGATCCAAAAGTATGTGCAGGGGCGGACCTTTATGAGGGCAGGGGAGGGTCCCGGCCCCCCCAAAATTTACGACACTTAATGTAAATATTGTAGGTTTTAGGGGTAATTTAGTTGAGGTTATAAATAAATCTTCGATTCGGCCCCCCCAAAATAAATTCGGCCCCCCCAAAATAAATGGCCAAGTTCCGCCACTGAGTATGTGGACGCATACTTGCTTATTATGGCGGTGACGCTTTTGTGTTGGTTTTGAAAAAGTCATACAAGGCGTTAGTATCTCATGTCGAACCATCTATAAAAAGAAAGACAATCTTGCATTGAAGAAATCCGTGTTGGTTGTACCCACCAATGACGTCCTCGTGATCGAAGCATTCCTAAAAGATGTTGATTTTGAGGTGACAACAAGTGGCTTATGGAGGGAAAAAAATGTCGTTTCAATCTTACAGTGGATTGGATCTGGGGTCAAAGTTGTGTATCTGTCTAAATTGAGTTGCGTATCTGTTTTGAGATTCATATGTTTTGGTTATTTTGGTAGTAGTTTGTACATAAGCAATAGCACTTTTGTGTTGGAACATCTTTTATGTGTTCGTTAGTGTAACCTTGACTATTTCTGGATCACAATATATTGTATCATTTGGTTACTAGCTGGTTGTTTGTAATGCTATGTAGGACTGTAAACTTGTGATGAATTGTCAAATGCACCTTGGAGGGTTTTATAATTATTTGGCCTCACTAATGGACCTTGGAGAATTCAAATGCTTGAACTTTGAGCTGCTCTCTGGTGGCTATTAGAGGTGGTAATACGGGCAGGTTGGTTAATGGGTCATAGCTGGTTCGGGTTGAAATCAATCCTTTTAGTAGTATGTTCAACACGAGGCTGTTAATGCATTAAAATTAGACTTTGGTCAACTCTCAACCCTTTGATATAACTCTAATGGTAGTAATTGCTCGTTTTCTTTACTTTATATCACTCATTTCACTGGAAAATTTCACTTGCTCCAGTTTACACAATGCTAATAGATATGACCGATTGAGAATTAAAAGGAAATGGAGCCAATAGCTAGCCTCGTTGCAGCAAAATGTGAAATGAAGTCTATTACCACGTGCTCGTACAAAAGCCATTTTAATTGTGTTTTCAATGTTACTGGACTCGTTTTCACCCTATCGATGAGTTTCGTATATGTTATTTTACACTAAACAGCCATTAACTATGAACATTATTTACTTACACTATTAACACAGGAAAGGATTATCAAGTTGAAAGAAACACAAGCTCCTGTTGACCAACTTATGTACGTTGACTGGTCTTAAATTGGCAACTTCATATTCCACTTCATCAATCCAATGTGTAGCATTCAACATCAAATCTTGACCCTTGATCATGATCACTAGGATCATCAATGTATGGCCAAGATTACATCTTCAACAAACACAAATATGCTCAAACTAACAGTGTCCATTGTGTAAAACAAAAAAGCCTCTCCTTTTTACCCTTATATATCACACACATAAAAACACACCAAACACACAACTTTTTCTAGCTTTTTAACCATAAACCAGCAGACCCATACAACCCAAAAGTTGCCATCGACACTCATCAACTTATGTACCATACAACCCAAAATTTGAAATCAATTATTTTGACAAGGTGCTGTTTTTTTCTTGACAACAATGTTGTCCGTGGACTAGACTACTTTCATAATGCTAACCCTAATTGTCATCATGCTAACTGATACGTGCATGTGCATGATATAATTCAACAGTCCAACATGTAACAAACATGCACCATTCAAATATTAATTGTTTGCAAGTTCACGTTGTTTAAATCATGTAGTTTGTAAAACCCTAAAATCTCAAACGCGTGAAATGACAATTTTGCCCTCAAACTTAAAATTATACAAACTCGGAAAACACGTCAACATCGTTTAACAAGTTATAATATACACACATTATGAAAATAATTAACTTATGATATGAATTAATAGAACATAAATGATTAAACTCTAAGTAACAAATAAACATATCAATATGTACACAATTAACTTGGACTACAAAGGAGACTATATACATAATAAAGAGATAAGTTGGAAAGTTGAAGATTTGGTCTCTCCCTCCCCCTTGATGGCCGGCCTACCCTTCACTCCTCATTATTATCCATATCAATTTTGTTTAATCTCATTTACACATTTCCATTTCATTTCAAAAACACCAAGTAAACCCTAGATCTATTTTCTTTCACCATATTGGCGGCACATTTATTTTTCTTCATTTTAATCCGAAAATCCAACAAAACAAGGCGTTCCTAGGAGGTTTGTGATCGTGTGTGATTGATTGGTGGGCGTTGTGATCGTGTTTGGTCCGAAAGGAAGCTTGGACGTGGGTTTGGTATTTAGGTCGTGGGGTTTAGAAAGCCAAGAGAGGCTTGGTTTTGATCGTGGTGGTTTAATTCTTGTTCCTTTGTCACGTACACGCTACTAGGGTAACGTATCATCGTCTCACGTCTCTTTCTTTGTGTTTTTCTTATTCAATTCGTGGCCATGGATATCTTTTCTAGGGCTTGTTATATGAAAAATATGTTACATGAATTAATGAATATGTTGTCACATAAAATGATGAAATGGACTACATAAAATCATAACTCTAAACATGTATGAATCGAATGATATGTGGCATGTAAATATGAATACGAAACTGAATTTGGGTTCCTCTATATGTCGACATATATGTATTGTATTAAAGGGTTTAATGAGTCTACGAAATCGATAACGAATGATTTACGAGTATGTTTTGATTTGTATATGGGGCGTACAATATATGTCTTGGTGAGGGATGTCACGTACCAAATGGGGTGTTGGTTAATATGTTGTGTAATCTATGATAATCGAGTTTACATGTGTTAAAACCTATACGTTAATCATAATCGAAAACTAGGGTTTTGTATTTGATGATTTAATAAAGATAAGGGGTTAATTTGTAAATTATGAAACTTGATGGATTAACTTGTTAATATGTTAACTAAATGGATTAAATGAGTAAAAGGAGTAAACTTGCTATATTTACACTTTTAACCCTAAACTTTGCAATATTGACATTTTAAACCCTAAACTTTTATAACTTGTCATAAATGATCCTTAAATCATAATAACACTCATTTTCACTATTTAACTTAAGATAAGTAACTAAACCTGCTAATTATGGAAACCTGCTAAATATGGAAACCTGCTAATTATGGAAACCTGCTAATTATGGAAAGTTACTAATTATGGAAACCTGCTATTTCTGGAAAGTTACTAAAAATAGAAAGTACTTAAAATGGAAAGATTACTAAAAATGGAAAGCCGTCTTAAACGAGTAATCTGATTCTTATAGAACGTTATTTAATTCATATAGGTTCCGGGCGACGGGTTTGATCTGCTTTCTTGATTTTACTTTCGTTGTGATTTGCTCAGAATAAGGTACAGATATTCTGACCTTACCTCTTAAGGTTCCTCGTGATTCTTATACATCTTTCGATATTAGCTTGAACTATTACGCTTTACTCTAAGCCTCATGATTAGGGCTTCCCTATGACTCTGCTATGCTCCCTTTGATATGAAACTTTGATATGAAACTTTGATATGAAACTATGATATGAACTTTGATACGAACCTATTATGATATGAATATGCTTTGACCCTTGAGTCTGATACCCGAGCCAAATATGTGTTCCTAGTCAGGAAGGTAACCTGACCGTGTCATTGATGCACCAATGGCATGACTCCAGTGTGTACGAGTGATGATACACACCGTCCCCTATTATGATATGATATGATTATGAGCTCACTATATGTATATGATTTGGCCACTGGGGGGCGTATGGATGCATCCTAGATATGATATGTTTCGAGGGATTTGATCTGATTGGAGATTTATATGGTGAATGATGTCGGGTGCAATCCGTGTCTTCACATTTCTGGGAGTTGATCACTCCACTGTTACTTGAGGTCTCCCCTCCTATATATGGTATTCCGAGGTCACCCCTCGGGATACAACTGTTATGATATGATATGATATGTATATGATATGATATGGGCTCGTGGTTGAGGACTGACCTTTCATTTATATTTCTATTCGTTATCCTTTGTTATGCCTTATGATATTCTCATTTGCACCTTATGATTTTGCTACCTTCGTTACTTACCCTTCGATTTATTCGTTTGTTATATATCTGTTCACTGGGCTTTTTAAGCTCAGCCGCGTTTTCTTTCCATGCGGCAGGTAATTAAGCTAGAAGCTGGGATTCTTAGCTATGGGTTTGAGTGATGAGCGGATATGCGGACTTATGGCTTTAGTCATCTTAGTTCTACTTTATTATGTTGACATTATTTAGACTCGGATTATGCTTATTTATGTCTTGGATTATTCCTTTGATTTTCGATGAACTTATGTATCATTTAAGCCGTGTTGGCTGGATATTCCTTTGGTTATTTATTTAAGACTTCCGCTGCTTTGTTATGTTCATTATGTATGCTTTGATATGACACCATTTTGTAATACTTCTACCCTTAGCGGGTTGGGGTGTTACAATTATGGTATCAGAGCCCAGGTTTACGACTTGTAGTCAGGACCTGTGACATATGGACCCTAAGCGTTAATCCGTAGAGCTTAAGATTTGATTGGGGAGGTTTGGGTAGATTCTAGGTTCATTATCATCATTTTTGTTCATGATCTCCATCTTACTTCCTAACCTTTGCTAATCGTTTAATGAACTCTTCAGATGGTGACTACTCGAAGGAATGGCGACGATAACGGGGATGGTAATCCTAACTTCGAAGCTTTGATTGCACGCGCTCTGGCCTCTGCTATGCCCGAGATAGTTGCTACCATCACTCAGAATGTCCGAAATGGCGCTAGCTCTTCCGGTGGGGATAATGGTGGGGGTGCTAACCCACCTACACCCATTCATGTTTGGATCGAACGCTTCAACAAACTTAAGCCAATCCCTTTTCGATCGGCAGCTTCACCTAATGAGGCGAAGGACTGGATTACGCACATGGAGAAGTTATTCAATGTGCTGGGTTGTGGTGACGAGGTGAAAACCAGACTAGCGACCTTCAAACTCGAGGGTGATGCCCTTAACTGGTGGAAAGCCTATCTCTTGTCCAGGGAAGAGAACTTTCTAGATACTTGTGTTTGGAATACTTTTAGGGATATCTTCTACAAACAGTATTTTCCTGAATCGAACAGGCGATATGAAAGAGAGTACAACGCCTTACATCACCGGATAGGGAAACTTCCCACGAGTACATGCAACGGTTTATGAGGTTAGTTGGGTTTGTAGGTGAGATTGCTGGAGATGCACGCCGTCCGGGCTCGGAAGTACAAATGGGGGTTGAAGAAATGGGTGTTGGACCGGGTGATTAATAACGAGTACACTGAGGTAGCTGCAGTTGCGGATGCTGCCCGCAACATTGAGTTGCTACATGAGGATCCGGACTTCAACAAGAGGAACAGGGACGGTGATCGTATTTATCCTCGGGGTCGACAGGACCATACTCAGGAGTTTAGGGGTCGATACGACCGTGGACCTCAGGACACACGGGCACAGGGTTCACAGAGGTATGACAGATCAGGAAACGACCGTCAGGGTCGTGATAGTGGGGGTCAGCGTCAGGTTCGGGATCAACCTTATCGTGGTGGTCAGCAGGACCGTTTTTCTGGCTCTTCATATCATAAGAAGCCAGCTGAGATTTTGCCTCCTCCTCCACTTTGCAACACTTGTGGTAAGCCTCATCCGGGCGTTTGTTTCAAGGCCACAGGTGGTTGCTATGCATGTGGGTCTACTGCTCATAGGGTGAAGGATTGCACTCAGGGGAAAGTGACTACTCCGGGGAACACGGCCAAACCAGCTCCGACCAAGGGCCGTGTGTATTCTGTTACTCGGGACCAAGCAGCGAACTCCTCGGGTACCATTATCGTCATTCTTTATATTGGTGATATTACTGCCTTTACTTTATTCGATACTGGTGCTACACATTCTATGATATCTACTTCGTTACTAAGGAAATTAAATATGACACCCACACCTTTGTTAAACCGAGTCTCTATTTCCACCCCTATGAAAAACCAAGTGCTTATTGATCATGAATATGTGGATTGTCCCCTACGTTTCGATGATGGTATTCGTTCAGCTAATCTTCTTCCTTTGGATATGTTTGATTTCGATATTATTCTGGGTATGGATTGGTTGGCCTTGCATAGGGCTACCATTGACTGCTATGCTCGAATTGTTATCTTTGGTAATATTCACCAACCTGATTTCGTTTATCACGGTGCTCAACCGCCTAAGTCAGTTGAGATCATCTCGGCTATGAAAGCTCGCACTCTCATTTCTCATGGTTGCCTTGGTTTTCTGGCATCCATTAAGGATACTTCTCTTGAAGTTCCTACCATCGAAAGTCTTTCCGTCGTACGTGAATTTTCTGATGTTTTTCCCGACGAACTTCCTGGTATTCCTCCGGCTAGGGAAGTTGAATTTGGCATCGATTTGATTCCTGGTGCTGAACCTATATCTAAAGCTCCTTACCGTATGGCACCGATCGAATTGAAGGAATTGAAGGAACAGTTGCAAGAACTGTTGGAGAACGGCTTTGTTAGGCCTAGTGTTTCACCTTGGGGCGCACCTGTATTATTTGTTAAGAAGAAAGATGGAAGTATGAGGTTGTGTATTGACTACCGCGAGCTGAACCGTATCACTATCCGTAACCGTTATCCTCTTCCGCGCATCGATGACTTGTTTGATCAGTTGCAAGGTGCAAAATTTTTCTCTAAGATTGACCTGAGGTCTGGTTATCATCAATTACGTGTGAAGGAACAAGATGTTTCTAAGACCGCGTTCCATACTCGTTATGGCCATTATGAGTTCTTGGTTATGCCGTTTGGTTTGACTAATGCACCTGCAGTTTTCATGGATCTTATGAATCGTGTTTTCCACGAGTATCTCGATAAGTTTGTGATCATTTTCATCGACGACATCCTCGTGTATTCTAAGAATGAGGCTGAGCACGAGCAGCACCTTCGTATTGTATTGGAGACTCTTCGACAGCAGAAGTTGTATGCAAAATTCTCTAAGTGTGAATTCTGGCTGAGCCAAGTTGCTTTCATTGGTCACGTTGTGTCTGGCGATGGTATTAAGATGGACACGTCTAAGGTTGAGGCTATCACAAAATGGCCGAGACCTACTACTGTGACGGAGATTAGAATTTTTCTGGGGCTTGCTGGTTATTACCGTCGTTTTGTTGAGGGTTTCTCTCGATTGGCGTTACCTTTGACGCAATTGATGAGGAAAGGAGAAAAGTTTGAATGGATGGATGAGCGCGAACAGAGTTTCGAGGAGTTGAAACGGAGATTGGTTTATGCGCCTATTTTGACACTTCCATCGGGTTCCGGAGGTTTCCAGATTTATAGCGACGCGTCTAAGAAAGGGTTGGGTTGTGTATTGATCCAGCATGGTAAGGTGATTGCCTATGCTTCGAGGCAATTGAAATCGTATGAGGAGAATTATCCCACGCATGATTTGGAGTTGGCTGCGGTGGTTTTTGCCTTAAAGATTTGGAGGCATTACTTGTACGGTGAGTCGTGTGATATCTTTACTGACCACAAAAGTTTAAAGTATATATTCACACAAAAGGAGCTCAATATGAGGCAGCGGAGATGGTTAGAGCTTCTTAAGGATTATGACATGAACATCCAGTATCATCCGGGTAAGGCTAATGTAGTTGCCGATGCGAAAGTCGGGTATGATTGCTAGTTTGGAGATTGAACCCAGGGTTCTTCACGATCTTGAGCTTATGGATGTGGAATTTTGTTTTCGGGGTTATGATGGTTATTGGGCGAGCTTGAAGGTAGAGTCCAACCTTATATTGCGGATTAAGGAAGCTCAGAAGGATGATGGTGAGCTTTGGTCTATAGTTCGAATATCGAGGCGGTAAGCGATCGAGTTCATATTGATGGTTTCGGTCGTATGGTATGAGGGTCGACTTTGTGTTCGAATGATCCGCTTTGTGAAACTGTTTTGTCAGAGGCTCATAGTTCCCCTTTCACTATTCATCCTGGTTCTACCAAGATGTATCGGGATGTTAAGCAACATTTCTGGTGGAATGGTATCAAGCAGGATGTGGCTTCGTTTGTAGCTAGGTGTATGACCTGTCAGCAGGTTAAGATTGAGCATCAGAGGGCTAGTGGTTTGTTGCAGCCGTTAGATATTCCTACATGGAAGTGGGAAGAAATCTCCATGGATTTTGTCACAGGTTTGCCTCCTACTTTGAAAAGACATGACGCGATTTGGGTGGTTGTTGATCGACTAACCAAATCTGCTCATTTCTTACCTATCCGGAAAGATTATCGCGTTAGTAGATTGGCGGAGATTTTTCAGCAAGAGATTATTAGATTGCATGGTACTCCTACTGCTATTGTTTCCGATAGAGATCCGCGCTTCACGTCACAATTTTGGAAGAGTCTGCAGAAAGCTTGGGGCACGCGTCTTAAGTTCAGTACTGCTTTTCATCCTCAAACTGATGGTCAGACGGAGAGGACCATTCAGACTCTTGAGGACATGTTGAGGGCTTGTGCATTGGAATGGACTGGGAACTGGGATGAGTATCTGTGCTTGGTGGAGTTTGCCTACAACAATAGTTGGCACGCTAGCATCAAAAGAGCACCATATGAGTTGTTATATGAGAGAAAATGTAGAGCACCTATTTGTTGGGATGAGGTAGGTGAGCGTTCGATTGAGGGTCCGGAACTCATTGAGATTACTAATGAGAAGGTGGCGGTTGCTAGGGAAAGATTGAAGGAGGCTCGTTCATGGCAAAAGAGTTATGCTGATAAGCATAGGCGCGACTTGGAGTTTCGTGTTGGTGATCGTGTTTTTCTGAAAGTTTCGCCGTCCCGTGGTATTAAGCGTTTTGGAATCAAGGGCAAGCTCAGTCCTCGATTCATCGGACCTTTTGAGATTCTGGATCGTGTTGGGGAGGTTTCCTACCGTTTAGCTCTACCTCCTCAGTTATCTCATGTTCATGACGTGTTCCATGTATCTCTGCTACGGGAATACAACTATCATCCGTTACACGTGGTTTCCTATCCTTTGGATCGATTCACCAGATATGTCCTTACTGGAAGAACCCGAAGCTATTTTAGATCGACGAGATCGAATCACGAGAAACAAAGTAATTCCGTTTGTTAAGATTCTTTGGAAGAATCACCCAGAGCGTGAAGCTACCTGGGAGACCGAGGAATCTATGCGAGCTAGTTATCCACATTTCTTTTCATCATCGGGTATGTCTTCGTTTATTGCTTCGTTTCCTTTTCAATTTTCGAGGACGAAAATTTTATTTTTAGAGGGGAAGAGTTGTAAAACCCTAAAATCTCAAACGCGTGAAATGACAATTTTGCCCTCAAACTTAAAATTATACAAACTCGGAAAACACGTCAACATCGATTAACAAGTTATAATATACACACATTATGAAAATAATTAACTTATGATATGAATTAATAGAACATAAATGATTAAACTCTAAGTAACAAATAAACATATCAATATGTACACAATTAACTTGGACTACAAAGGAGACTATATACATAATAAAGAGATAAGTTGGAAAGTTGAAGATTTGGTCTCTCCCTCCCCCTTGATGGCCGGCCTACCCTTCACTCCTCATTATTATCCATATCAATTTTGTTTAATCTCATTTACACATTTCCATTTCATTTCAAAAACACCAAGTAAACCCTAGATCTATTTTCTTTCACCATATTGGCGGCACATTTATTTTTCTTCATTTTAATCCGAAAATCCAACAAAACAAGGTGTTCCTAGGAGGCTTGTGATCGTGTGTGATTTATTGGTGGGCGTTGTGATCGTGTTTGGTCCGAAAGGAAGCTTGGACGTGGGTTTGGTATTTAGGTCGTGGGGTTTAGAAAGCCAAGAGAGGCTTGGTTTTGATCGTGGTGGTTTAATTCTTGTTCCTTTGTCACGTACACGCTACTAGGGTAACGTATCATCATCTCACGTCTCTTTCTTTGTGTTTTTCTTATTCAATTCGTGGCCATGGATATCTTTTCTAGGGCTTGTTATATGAAAAATATGTTACATGAATTAATGAATATGTTGTCACATAAAATGATGAAATGGACTACATAAAATCATAACTCTAAACATGTATGAATCGAATGATATGTGGCATGTAAATATGAATACGAAACTGAATTTGGGTTCCTCTATATGTCGACATATATGTATTGTATTAAAGGGTTTAATGAGTCTACGAAACTATGCTTATACGTATGTGATAAATGGAATCGATAACGAATGATTTACGAGTATGTTTTGATTTGTATATGGGGCGTACAATATATGTCTTGGTGAGGGATGTCACGTACCAAATGGGGTGTTGGTTAATATGTTGTGTAATCTATGATAATCGAGTTTACATTTGTTAAAACCTATACGTTAATCATAATCGAAAACTAGGGTTTTGTATTTGATGATTTAATAAAGATAAGGGGTTAATTTGTAAATTATGAAACTTGATGGATTAACTTGTTAATATGTTAACTAAATGGATTAAATGAGTAAAAGGAGTAAACTTGCTATATTTACACTTTTAACCCTAAACTTTGCAATATTGACATTTTAAACCCTAAACTTTTATAACTTGTCATAAATGATCCTTAAATCATAATAACACTCATTTTCACTATTTAACTTAAGATAAGTAACTAAACCTGTTAATTATGGAAACCTGCTAAATATGGAAACCTGCTAAATATGGAAACCTGCTAATTATGGAAAGTTACTAATTATGGAAACCTGCTATTTCTGGAAAGTTACTAAAAATAGAAAGTACTTAAAATGGAAAGATTACTAAAAATGGAAAGCCGTCTTAAACGAGTAATCTGATTCTTATAGAACGTTATTTAATTCATATAGGTTCCGGGCGACGGGTTTGATCTGCTTTCTTGATTTTACTTTCGTTGTGATTTGCTCAGAATAAGGTACAGATATTCTGACCTTACCTCTTAAGGTTCCTCGTGATTCTTATACATCTTTTGATATTAGCTTGAACTGTTACGCTTTACTCTAAGCGTCATGATTAGGGCTTCCCTATGACTCTGCTATGCTCCCTTTGATATGAAACTTTGATATGAAACTATGATATGAACTTTGATACGAACCTATTATGATATGAATATGCTTTGACCCTTCAGTCTGATTGATTCCTCCCGAACTACCTTCTTTTATTTCTCCGTCACACTTGTCAACCGCTTGCGAACGGTCAACCGTAACAGATGATAAAAGGGCGACAGCCCGGGAGAGAATGCAAGTTTACCAAGGATTAAAAATATCCTTGGATCGTTTATGTCCTGGTGAGGCGTGACGTTCTAGTATAATGACTTGTGAATTGTTGAAAATAATATTAATATAGGAAAACAGGAATCTGATTGACTAACACTATGAATATGAATAGTAATAGCTCTGTCACAGCTATGTCAATAAAAACGTGCAATCAGAAACCTAAAAACGATTGTAACTATAGTAGGGATTTGCATGTCTTAGCGACTTAAATGCAAATTAAATAGAATTAAAAAGTTAAAATCTATTAAATAAACGCTATCACTATTTTTACAATGATGTTTTTGTGATTTTATGAAATAAAATATCTTAAATAAACTATTTTAACTAAAACATAAACTCAAATTATCTAAAAACGTTACTAAAAACTAAAACGAGCGTTATGTATAAAAATTACGCTGGAGCGCAAGACAAAACGTAAAATTAATGAAATAAAAGGCCTACGAGTGTAAAACTAATTTTATTACGTACTATATGACAAAAGAAAATTTTAGAAAAAAGATTTATATTTTTTTGACTTTTATATTTTTTATTATGAATTAAATACTATAAAACTCTAATTAAATGTTTAAAAATACTAAAACTTATTGGAAAAATCTGAAACTTTTTGTAAAAATACTTAATACTAATACAAATTATTAAAAAATACAAACACTGAAAAAGCTACTAAGAATAAGCTCTAAATAAGCTATTAAGCTCGTATAAGCTTATACTGGCAAAATGTATATAAGAGATTTATTGTGTAAAGGAATAACAGAAAAAGTCCCAAGGGCGCATGGCATCCAGGTACACACTAAACACTCTCATAAGGGGGAGGTCTCAGGTTCGAGCCTGCCTACCCCCTTTTTGCCAAACATTTTATTTTTTTGATTTTCTTTTTACAAAACTACTTATTTAGCTAAAATATGGAACTTTAATAAAGACAACTTTTTCAAAACTTGGAAATAAGCTCTGTGGGAGCTTATTTCCACAACAGTTGGCTAAATAAGCCATAAGCTTCCACATAGAAGCTAGCACTTGTACTTAAAGCTTGTTTTGGGCTTTTCTGTTTATAGGACTAGTATATACACAGATAATATATAAATTTATCAAAAATGAAAGTTTAAAACTAAGAAATAAGCAAATTATGGGCTTATGACTTATTCAGTTGAGCTTTTGGGGCTCACAAAGTGAAGTCGTAAGCTCATAATTAGCTTGAAAAAGCTATAAAGGGGGGAAACAAAAGTATATATATATATATGTACAAGTATAATAAGTGAGATTATACAAGCATGTGCACTGGAAATAAGCCAATAAGCTCATATAAGCAAATAAGCTATTCTAGAGACATGCAGTCCCAAACACTCCCTGCAACCTTTTAGTTGGCACAATTAAGCTCAAGAAATGAGCTTAAAACCCAAGTTATGAATTGAAGTTGCAAGTTATGCTGGTTGGCTTTCCAAAAAGCCCAAGCTCACCTAGTGGGGCTCACAGATGAGCTTAATAGAAGCTTATGAAGATGCTATTAAATGACTGAGTATACTTATATACTCAGGTATGGGACAAACAGAAAGCTCAATGCAGCCTAACTTAATAAGCTACAATATAGAATTTAAGCACTGGAACATATAGTCTAGTGGATTAGCTTCCAAAAGAAACTAATATCACAAACTCTAGATCACTAATGAGCTTTTTATTGGCTTATGAAGAGCTGTAGGTAATGGTTTAAGTTCATGGATTGAACTGTTGGGAATGGGCAACTACAAGCTCTATAGGACATATCCAATAAGCTAATAAGAGCTCAACTAACACTGAACTAAATATTATGGTTGCTTGGCTTTGTGAAAAGCCAAAGCTCACAACATCAAGCTTAGTGAGGAACTTTTTATAAGCTTATGGAAACAACTCCACTTCACTGTTTGCTTCAGTGAAGTGGATGAGATGGGGCAAAAAGGTTGGGTAAATTAAGGTGTCTAAATAAGCTACAAACTTAAAATTAATAATACACATAACAAGTAAACCATAAGGGCTACACAAAACAGTAAAATGCACAAGCTATGGTCAAATCCACAAGCTTCTGCAAGCTCATGAATTTGACAGCATAAGCGTGGTGCGGGCAAAAACAGTTATGAAAATTTGACTTTAATATTACACTAAAGGTTGACTAATATGAACTTAGGATTAAATTTATGGACTGAATAAGATGTAATGAACTGTAATAAGATTATCTAGAGCTATGTTTACAAGTTTTAAGCTAATTCTAAGAATCTCACAATCTAATTCTATAACAGTTAACTGTGTAAGAGAATTAAAAGGAGATTTGACTTTTAACAAACAAGAACTGTATATTATGACTTACTTGAGCTATTAGTTACTAAGGAAACATGAAACAAGTATAAATGACAACAAACATACACTGGAGCTCTTGTTTATCAGCAAATCCAAACATACCTTTGATTATCACTTTTCACATGAACTTTAAAGTTTGCAATGAATCTGAGTCTAAACCAGATTCCAAACATTATATTATAGCATAATAAGATCTAATTGAGCAATAAACTTCAAGAACACAGGCTAAAAACACAGACTTGTCAAATTTGAATTTCAACTGAGTTGATTCAATTTTATGCACAACTGAATTTCAATGAATAAACTACTTATATTATGCTATAATAACACTAAACAACAACATAGAAAAAGGAAAACATGAAAATCAAAGCAACTAAGACAGTGAAACAGTAAATTGCAAAAATTGTAAAAATGGCTTACAAATGAGAATAGGACTGAGACCCAGAACACATGGACAAGGTTACACCTATTAGCTTACCAATAAGCTCCTAATACCCATAGCATTCCAAATTCAACCCTGCTTCATCATCTTCTTCATGATCACACCATTTTTGATTTTTTTAATGATTTTCTCCATTTTTAGTATTTTCTGAATTTAAAGACTATACTTGTTTAAATGAATCTAATAGCCTTACAGCTTTTGTCAAGAGCTTATGGAAGCTATAAATTCCAATAAACAACTATATAACTTGTAATTAAAGAACATGGAAAATTAAAGTAAATTAAGCAAATTATGAAACTTGAAGGTAACTGAAATTAAAATGGAAATAACATTACATTACACTAATTTGAGAAATAAAACAGCATTAAAAACATTAAAAGACAATAATTTAAAGAAAGCTTTTTAAAAAAACTACACTACGTGAACAATGGTAAAAACCAAAGTTACTTCTTCTCTTGGCTTTCTTCCTCTTTTATGCACCAATTGAGCTCCACGTGGCCTTCTAAGAGATTCCCACCTCTTCTGAGAGCCAATGGAAGAGTCTTGAGTGAGATAGCCATTTTTATCATTTTGGCGGGAAAGGTGCTATTTGACTTATAGGGCCTTCTGACTGCAACTAGGGGGGGGGGGTGAGAGGTGTGATGATGAGGGTGTTGAGGTGTGGAAGAGATAAGGGGAAAAGGGTGATGGGTGAGAGGTTGCAGAGAAGTAGCAGGCAAGTGGGGAAGAAAAACCACAAAGGAGGGAAACCTCTGTATGACTTGTTTTGACTTTGAGGGGTCCAAAAACAGAAAAGGGTCACAAGGTTTAAATGCAGGGGTCAAAAAGGGTTTTGACAAGTCTTGGAAGGTTTTTAATATAGGGACCAAACTTGTAATTCTGCCAAACTAGAAGGACTAGACCTGCCATTTTCTCATTGTTCACACAAGGACCAATTTTGACAATCTTTGAAAATTTAGGGACCTATCTTGACATTTTATGAAAGTTAAGGGACCTAAGTTGTCATTTTTGAAAGTTAAAGGACCAAAGTTGTAAATTTGTAAATTTAATTCTCAAGGACCATTTTTGACAACTTAAGAATCCCTAGGGACTTTTAAAATGATATTTCTCTTTATTTGGTTTTACCAGGGACTGTTTTTGACAACTTTTGAAACTTGGGGGACTAAAACTGCCAATTATGCAAACTTGATACGTTTTTCACCAGATTTTGATATTTTTGCATTTAAAACACATAAAACACTTGTTTGTGATATTTTTATCATTTTGATGCATTTCTGAGTGTTTTCAGATGTTTTTGCAGTTTCATTTGTACAAAAATGATGAGTATTTAGACACTCATCACTGATACCCGAGCCAAATATGTGTTCCTAGTCAGGAAGGTAACCTGACCGTGTCATTGATGCACCAATGGCATGACTCCAGTGTGTACGAGTGATGATACACACCGTCCCCTATTATGATATGATATGATTATGAGCTCACTATATGTATATGATTTGGCCACTGGGGGGCGTATGGATGCATCCTAGATATGATATGTTTCGAGGAATTTGATCTGATTGGAGATTTATATGGTGAATGATGTCGGGTGCAATCCGTGTCTTCACATTTCTGGGAGTTGATCACTCCACTGTTACTTGAGGTCTCCCCTCCTATATATGGTATTCCGAGGTCACCCCTCGGGATACAACTGTTATGATATGATATGATATGTATATGATATGATATGGGCTCGTGGTTGAGGACTGACCTTTCATTTATATTTCTATTCGTTATCCTTTGTTATGCCTTATGATATTCTCATTTGCACCTTATGCTTTTGCTACCTTCGTTACTTACCCTTCGATTTATTCGTTTGTTATATATCTGTTCACTGGGCTTTTTAAGCTCAGCCGCGTTTTCTTTCCATGCGGCAGGTAATTAAGCTAGAAGCTGGGATTCTTAGCTATGGGTTTGAGTGATGAGCGGATATGCGGACTTATGGCTTTAGTCATCTTAGTTCTACTTTATTATGTTGACATTATTTAGACTCGGATTATGCTTATTTATGTCTTGGATTATTCCTTTGATTTTCGATGAACTTATGTATCGTTTAAGCCGTGTTGGCTGGATATTCCTTTGGTTATTTATTTAAGACTTCCGCTGCTTTGTTATGTTCATTATGTATGCTTTGATATGACACCATTTTGTAATACTTCTACCCTTAGCGGGTTGGGGTGTTACATAGTTAGTGTAGTTTAGTTTAGTACGTATTGTTTTACTTTAAAGAAGTCCAACTAGTCATTAAGTGTCATATGAATTAGTCTATATAGTAGTGTGTATGAGTGGTAGTTACTTCCCTGTTTTTAAGGTAGTGGTCAAGCAAATATTCCCTATATGTAATGGTTCGTTTGTTTAATGAAAGAAGAGAAGAAAATATGTTCAAAGTAGTCTTGTTCCTTTCTTAATTTCTTGGAGAGTTACTAACTCAATTAGCTATTTATCTTAGGAGATTGACCTCCTCTAATTGGTCTTTATCACTAACCCCATTACCAAGAATAAATGGATCATCCCCATGCAACTTATAGCAGTATAAGATCCACATGAAACTTATAGCAATATAAGTCATGGCATTGACAATGTAAGTAAAAACTCCGCTAGTTACTACCCATCAACATTACAAGAAGATCACTTCATGTGCGATTATCAAGGTTATAAATAGCGTGAGGCATGGCGTGGCGGTATGACCAAGCCTCACGCCTTTGCGGCTAAAGCGAAGCTTTTGCATTTATAAGGCGTGACATAAGGTGGCACAAAGTATCAAAATATTTATATATTTATATCATAATTCAAATATATCGAGTTTACAAAAACATGTGTCATAAGGTGGCGTTGCGGCATGGCGTGGAGTCATGATCAAGCCTTACGCCTTTGCGAGGCCTTTGCGAGCCTTTTAGAACAGTGGTGATTATTAAAGTGTGTTCTTAGTGAATATATGTTGTGTTCAGGAGGTTGAGCCATTGTGATTGTGAGAAGAGTTAGGTAGTGAGAATGTGAGAAAGCTAATTAAGGTGGTTATCTTAAAATGTGATGATACAAGATGACCATCGCCCTTCTTTTTATACAAAATAACACTAAGGATCTTTAAAGATCATTGAGCGAATCTAAGATCTTTTCATCTTCTTGTTTCCGAGTCTTTTGGTTGTTGTCAAGTTGTTTTAGCTTTTTCTTCTGGACGGGAAGATGGGCTAGTACAAATGAGGTTGTTCTTGGTTGGTTGTGTTGACGTGAGGGTGTGAGATAGGGACAGAGGTTGTAGTTATTTATTTATTTATTTTTTTAAATTTATAACTTGTTGTTCATAGTTGATTGTATCTTGTTCTCGTATTATTCATTTATCATTCGGAACAGTGAGATGGTGAGGGACGGTGAGTTGTGTTGTAGTTTATACGAAGTATAAAAACTTGTTTAGACAAAAACTCCATTTGATAAAAATTGAAATTTTATCACTTTCTAAATAAGATTTAATACCCGTGAACAAAAACTTGTTTTTAGCAAACCCAGATAAAGATTTAAAACCCATATAGAAAATCTAGTTTTGAAACAAACCCAGAAAGGAAATAATGAGTAATGAAGTGGGGATATGAAAAAGATTTAAAAGAGTGATCACAATAAAAATGATTTTATATGTAGTAATTTTGAGAGTTGATGTTGTACTAACAAAGACACAAAGTCAACAAAAATCAATATTAAGCACTCATGCATCATCAAACTAATCCGAGGTGACGGCTATGGGTTTGTCCAAATTTGTCCGGCTATGTTGAATCAGAAAGATTGCATCATGTTGTAATATGTGGTTACATTGCGTATATATATATACATCCGCACATGTAATCATATCAAGAGTCGATATAGTACTGAGGTATAGAAAGCTACACGCATCAGACACAATACAGGAAAAGAGAAGAACAATAATTGCCAAACACGCAAAGACTTTATATTGAAGAAACTTAAATCAAAACTCCAATATGATACAATGAGAATCCCTACCCTTCACGTTATATATAGACTAACCTATACGCGTTGTACTATAACTAGGATTACACATTAAAACATAATCTGATAGATAACTAATAGTTGGACGAGTTGGACTAGGACTCCAACTATGACCATGAAACCTGATCCATGCTACAGTAGCCCCAATCAGACTTCAATCAGGAATTCACCAACAATCACCCCCTGGATTTCTGAGTCGAAGAGTGGAACTCTTGCACACCAAGTAACGATCTCATCTCCTTGAACCTTATGCGCGCCAAGGCCTTCGTCAATAGGTCTGCTCTTTGTTCTTCACCGGATACATGCTCAACAATTACCTGCTCATTCTCCACACACTCACGAATGAAGTGATATCGAATGTGGATGTGTTTGCTTCTACCATGAAAGACCGGGTTATTTGATAATGCAATTGCCGATTTGTTATCAACTCTTATTATCCCTTTTTGTCTTTCCATTCTTGTCACTTCGACCAATAACTCCCTAAGCCAAATTGCTTGACACGCCGCTGCAGTGGCTGCCATGAACTCAACTTCACACGAAGATAATGACACGGTAGTTTGCTTTTGTGAGCACCATGTAATGGGCGATGTACCAAAATAGAAAATGTGTCCAGCAGTACTACGTCCATAATCAATATCAACATTATAACTACTATCACTATATCCTACCAATTTCATGTCATTACCCCGCTTGTATTCAATTCCAAACGAAGTTGTACCTTTAAGATAGCGTAGGATTTTCTTGATAGCACGAGCATGTGATTCTCTTGGATTTTGCATATATCGACTAGCCACTCCAACCCAGTAAGTCAAATCTGGACGAGTATGCAAGAGATAACACAAGTAACCCACTACCTTTCGATAACGAGTAGCATCAACTTCTGGTTCATCTTAAGCTTTCGACAACTTAAGATCCTTCTCCATTGGATATAAAGTTGCTCTGCAATCTTCCATACCAACTTCTTTTAGAATTTTCAATGCATATCTCTCTTGCTTGATCTTGATACAATCCTCATCTTGTGATACTTCGATACCCAAGTAATAAGTTAACTCCCTAAGATTCGACATTTCAAACTGAGATGCCATCCTTTTCTTGAACTCATTGATGCAATCTAAGCTTGTCCCAGTCACGAACAAATCATCCATATAAACTGCAACAATGATAAATTCTCCATTGGTTACCGCTTTATAGACCCCCTTTTCTTGCATGCATTGTTGAAAACCCATCTCCTTTAAAGTACTATCGAGCTTTATGTTCCATGCCCTTGGAGCTTGCCTTAGGCCATACAATGATTTAGCTAACTTATATACTTTTCCTTCCTCTCCGGTTTTCAAAGCCTTCAGGTTGAGTAACATATACCTCTTCCTTTAAGTCACCATGAAGAAAAGCCGTTTTGACATCCAAATGATGAATCCTCCATCCTTTCCCGGCTCCGAGAGCAATCAAGAGACGTATGGTCTCGAGTCGAGCTACTGGCACGAGCTTGACTCCACCCTTATTTACTACGTAAAAGGGTGTTCATCCCCTCACTTGAAATCAAGTGTGGGTGAAAATAGCAATAAACACCATGAGGGTGTGAATTTGCTTCGGGATGGGGAAATGATAAATTATGATCATACCTGAAAGGAGATGTCATTTCCCTCCATACCTTACCCGCTTTAGTTGATGGCATTGATGATTTGTTCACCTCGTGATGTGGCTGATTAATCGGCTCATATGTCTCCTTGTTTATCACTGAGGTGTCTAGGATTTTGTCTTCTAATTCCTTTGCAAGATCAACTAGAATTGGTTCAGTAGCCGAAGCGTTTTGTGTTGTGGTTGATTCCTGATTAGCTTGTGGCGTTGCTTCATCACTCTGTAAGTTCTTTGCTTCCATTTTCTTCAATTGATCGTCGCTTGTTTCTTCTTTTCTCACAGTCTTCAAACGTCCTGGAAATGGGATAGGTGGTACATTGGGTCTGATATAAGGTAAATCACGAGGAACCAGCTCCTTGTTGACTTATTTCATCCTTCCCACTATTGCTTTGATAGTTCCAACTGCATTCTTTTTACTTTCCAGGACCTTTTCGTTTAATTCTTCAAGCTTAGCATCCAAGATTTTCCTCTTAGCGTCAAGCTTCTTTAAATTCAGGTCCGCGCCCTCCTTGAATTCCCTAATCATTTCGTTATTCGAGTCATCCATCCTTTTTAAATTATCCGAGAATTTATTGACGACTTCTTCCAATAACTCAATATACCTGACCTGCTCATATTTTTTGCGTTCGTCTTGCAGAGAATGCTCTTGTATAGCATGAATGTCTTCCTTAACCATATTCATATCACATCCAAGTCTATCAAGTTGCTTGGTGATGTCGCCAATGTCATCTAAGCTGTTGCTATTTATGGCCCAAGTGGTTGCTCCATCATACCAATTTCGTGAATGGTCAGCCATCATTTCAATTGATCTAAGGGCTTGTGCAGGTGGCATTGTAGGATAGGTCTTTGAGAGTCGAGCATTTGGCGGGATGAGATGTATAAACCCTTGTAGAAAATAAGGACCATCTGATGGTTGCTGATATCATGCGTTGGGCATCTGTAAAGAAGGTCATTATATCTTTCCCAAGCTTCATCTAGCGTTTCATCCATCTTCTATTTGAAACTCCTTATTTCTTCCATCTTCTTGGCAATCTTTGAAGGAGGCTCCAAAAGATTCCATGTATTGATTGACCCAGCAGGAAGCATCTTCATCCATCTTCTTGCTGCACCAGTGAGTGTAAGTGGGAACACTCTAAGCATTAATGCATTACGAGTGACTCCTGGAGTGTGGAAAAGATCTGCGATCTCCAATACTCTTCGCACATGCAGGTGGGCATCTTCATCATTAGTTCCCGCGAAAAGATTTTGTCTAAGTTCCCTCATGAACTGGCAGCTGATCTCAAAGTCGATGTCATCATTCAATTCAGGGCATACCACGCCCGATCTTTGGTTATCTCGAGTCAACGCAATATATTCTTCCATAGTGAGCATGTCAAAATCTGAATCTTCCATATCCTGAAATATCAAAAACAAACAAAAAGCAGAAAAGAAGAGAAAAAGAAAACTAAAAACAAAAATAAAAGAAAGACTTAAATTAAAATCCTAAATAGCTCCCCAGCAGCGGCGCCAAAAACTTGATGCAGGTTTTACTGACCAGGTCTTAAATTTATAGTGTCTCGCAATACCTATGGTCTACCCTAGTGTACTAACGGGCAGTGTACCCGGTCGTGTGTAGTGTAGTATTCGGTAAAACCGAGGTCGTCCCACGAGCTACGTGGATTGGAAATTAACTTAAGTCTATGTCACGATATTAATGGCTTTTAAGATTGAAATAAAATTAACTAATAAAACAAGGTAATAAAAGAAAGTAGATAAAGGCAAAAGATGTGATCAATGAAGGAGAAATGTGCTAACCTAGTTACTCATCCTAGCTAGTTATGTCTACGTCTGCTTATTTCTAATTATTTCAGGTGGGGTCAAAGTCAAGAGGACATCATTTGGTCAATTCGCCCTAACCTATCAGCAAAGATGCCACCACAGGAGAAATCAGGCGCACCGTCATAAGTCCTGTTGTTCCCGGTCCCCTAAGCCGAGTCATTAAGTACCGCTACATGCTAGATTTATAATAGTGAGTGCCCGGCCGTTAGGAACTTAGACACTCACCCCTAATTCTTAAGTTCATCCAAACGATAGGTGATCAGTTGGTCAAATCGCACAAGTAGAAAGGGTCGTCAGGTGGTCATATCTTACCCTTCCTGTCTCAGTCCGCTCACCTAGGGTCAGTTGGTCATATCTCCTAGGCAATTGGCCTCTACCGCCATTCAAAACTACCGAACCAAGGGTGGCTACCAATAAACTATGTATGCATACACTTAGAAATAATTATACGAAAGTAATATAAATGTAAACAAAACAATTAAGAAATCATAACTAGGCCGGCACCAGGGTGCTTAGCCAAACATATAGTAAATCATTCCAACAAAAATGAATAAATCATAAATTGAATTGAACATAATGTTTGATACAAATTATTTGATGTAGAGCTAATAATGATGTTGATTGCGAGTGAATTCTTCCTTCAAAACTGGCTTCGGACTGGAAAATACCCGGAGTGGTGCCCTAATCGACCCCTAGGAGAGGGGTGAAGAGAGATACTCAAAATGCATTTAGGGTGTATTTATAGGCCCCAAGATAGTTACGGCGTAATTAAATAAATTAATTACGTCGTAACTAAAGTTACGCCGTAACTATATAAGAATTGTAACTTCGTAGTTTTTCTCATCCTTGAATTTTCTTGAAACATATTTGTACTAGTTGACGCTTTTAGCCCCTGATCGCTCTTGTTACTTTTATAACAAGTCCTTATAATAAATAAACTCAGTACCGACTTGTCACTTTTAATCCCTGGACTACAACTCCTTCGCGCCCAAGTAATTAATTACGGCGTAACTAATTATCCGAGTTACGCCGTAATTCTTCATCCGTATATTCTTATCCGCTCCGTAATTATCTCTACGGCGTAACTAAATTGCTACGTTACGCCGTAACCTTTATAAAAATAATTACGACGTAACCATAAGAATTGGTTACGCCGTATCCTTCAAAGCTCATATTTACGCCGTAACCTTATTAGCTAGTTACGGCGTAATCTTCACAAAAAATCCAAAGGACCTCGTAAATCAATCTTCAGAACATATACTTGGCCTTTTATCACTTCTTTTCCGCTCCAACGCCTCATTTATCCTGAAATGCAAATATGAACGAATACGAAAGAATTAAGTACCATATTAATGCAAATGAGGCCACAAGGATAATGCGTAGGACTCTCAAAATATATTATTACTTTCCACATTGTGTGAAACAGTAAGTCTTCAAGAATAATGTGTCCTAATGAGATTTATTTATGATCTCGTGGCTCTAAACTCAATAGTGCACATTTGGTTTCCTATACCAGAGACTAGGGAGAGGGTCTCCTTCTTCAATATCAACAATCACTAAGAGAAAGTCGATAGATTATGTAGGTTCCCAATGAGAATGAAACAAGTCCTTTTAAGAGGAACTTGAGTAACTTGGGATGTTTAGTGCAGTGCGTCACTGGGTTCATGACGTCTTGTTTTCAATACCAGTGTTACCTTGGTAACCACCAGTAGCATATGTATTGAACCCGGTTTCTGCCCTAAGGTTGAATAATTGGAGGGCTATTTATTTTCACCCTTTACACATTTATTTCTTTTTCATTCTTCAACCCCTTCAGTGCTTACCGAGACTTCATTACTAGAACCTTGTTGGGTTTATTCCAGTTCTAGCTCTATCTCAGTCGGCACTCTTCCCATATTCTCATTTTTCTTCTTTTTCAACATTCCTAAGGACTCTACACTATCTACTGGATTGTCCGTAGGAAGATCCCTCCGGTTCTGGCGAATCGTGAGAACTTATACCTAACCTTATCATCCTTATATCTCCATGCATAAAGTAAAATTGGTCGGTCTTTTGGTATTGTTCTTCCGCCTTGAAACCAATTGAAAACCATTTGAAAAATCAATCAAGATACTTGTAATATATAATCAAAGCATTTTGTATCTTAATTGTTTTTGATATTTTAGAACTGCTCCCCCTCAACATGTGCTTCAAGTATTGGAAATTATTTTAGCACATGGAGGCAAGAGGACTTTTGAAATCTTAGATTGAGAAAAAAAGATCCAATCTTTTGATTAACTTTTTCTAAACTGATCATCATCACTTCCCGATCAATTCAAATAGATAAAGTGTATTGGGGAAGGATGAGGTTTTCATAAGATTGCTCCCCCTCAATATGTCCATCAAGATTTGAAAGAGTTTTGCACATATTAGAAGGAACCTGCACTTTGAGACAAATCAAACACGTTTCAATCCTTATTGGTTTAAGATAAATACTCCCCCTTAACATGTGCGTGGAAAATTTGAAATCATTTGGCACATGCAGGGAGGAGAGCTTGTTGTTATATTTCTAAACCACTTATCAAATTATCAGTTTATGTCCAATTTAAATCACATATTCTCCCCCGATCACATTTTTCAAATCCTTTGAGATTTGTGATCTCTATTGATTTAAATTAATTTTAAAAACTTTTGAGGAGAATTGTGACTTGCTTTTGAAAAGCATTTTAACTGATAAGAATCAAATTTAGAAACTTTATCCTCCATTGTTTAAACATGCATGAGTATCTTTTGAAAACATAACAATAGCCAAGGTCTTGAACCAATTGTTTAAAACATTGTAAAACATTGTTCTTTCTGATTATTCACGAGTAGACCTTGCTCGTTTACGTGCCAATTGTTTGAAAAATACTCTTTTTTATTTGATTGAAATCATTCTCCCCCTCAATCAATGACAGAAGTTGTTGATTGATAGATAGAGATTTTGACAAATGATAAACCCGAATGATTTTCAAAAATAGAGTCCGAGGTATTTTCAAAGCAATTTTATTTTCCTTAGAAAACAAATATTTGTTAGAAGCAGATTGGAGAAGACTTCATAATATCTTCGATAGAGATGGTGTATAAGTTTGTTCCACGGGTTCCTCTTAAAAGTTCCACACCATCAAGCTCTCTAACGAAGCAAGTATATTTTCTAAAGGCCACTTCTAGATCAGAATCACAGAATTGACCAACAGAAAATAAATTATGACCAAGACCTTCAACGTAATATACCCGGGAAATTACACTGTCACCAACTACATAATCTCCATAACCCATAATTGCTCCAAAATGGTCGTTTCCGAATCTAACAGTCCCGATAAATTTACTCACGAAGTTCATGAGCCGCGAGCGATCTTCAGTCATATGCTTTGAGCAGCCTGAATCCAAATACCAAAGGACGATTTGTACGACCTGCATTTGAACACAGACAATTGTGGATAACTGGAAGTATTGGATCCCCATGGAAGAATGGGTTCTAGTTGGTTAGTATATGCAATTGATATACCTACAGCATTTCTAGAATATATGACAACTTCACTAGTAGAGGCAGGACTAGTAGTGGCAGTGGACCTATGTGAGGTATGACCACTTCTTAAAGGTATGATTCTACCAGTAGGCTTCCATTTCTTAGAAGGCATAGATCTAGACATCTTAGGACAAGATTCATTCAATTTGAATTTCCGGCCAGTAGGTTTCCATTGATAACCCACATTACTAAATTTTCTTCCTGTAGACTTCCAATAATGACTAATCCTTTTCCTTTTAGGCTTCCAGATCTCCTTAACCTGTTTAATATTTTTTATACTTTTGACTGGATTATTATCAACATTTATCACCTCATTCACAACACATTCATGATTAAGACCAGAAATCAAACATTCCTTACATGTTTTGCAAAAGGCAGCAGAATTCGAATTAATTACAGTACGCTTATAGCTAATACTAGAATCAACATGATTCGTTTTATTCAGCTCAAACTTATTCTTCCTAGGGTGTTCTAATTTCTTCTCTTCAACACTTTTGGTTGGCAAGATCCTATTCCGCATTGTATTTCCTGAAGGCTTTGACCCGCTAACCTTAGTGTTGCTGATTACTCCTGTAGAAGGAACAACAGGAATATTAGTTGGTGATACTACTCTTTGCATTAGTGGTCTAGAAGAGCTGGGATCTGAAGTTTTGTGAGGCACATTAAAAGTCACATTCTTAACCTTAGGCATAGAACTGGGTGCAACTATTCTATCTTGCCTACTACTAGATTTCGGACTTGTGACAATTACGTACTCTAAGAGTTCCTGAGATCTTTTGGCATCCATGCAGGCATAGGCTATAGTACTATCAAAAGGTTTTTCAATTCTTTCATCTTCAACCATCTCACAGAGACCCTTCAAACTATCCTTAAGGTATGAGAGATATGCTTTATGTTCAAGTTCATTATTCCTAATGGGCGGGGGAATATATAACATATCGATAGCATATAAATCACAAGCAGAAACCTTAGGAACATAATGTTTGCAATTAGGGATTGGCAATTTTCCTTTCACCTCACGCTTCAGATTCTCAATATCGTTAAGTAAAGAAGTTATCTTTTCAATGTGTTTATCATGATTAACTTTGAATGAATCATATAACTCTTTGTTTTGATCATTAACCTTTGACATTTCAGCTTTAAAACAATCATTTTCTTTTTGCAAGTTATCAATAATGTTTTGAAGTTGGAAATTCTGAGAATCTAAAGGTTGAGGCATTCGGGAACCAGTAACATCATACTTTTCTCCATTTAGTTGTGAGATTTGGGTTTTCAATCTTTTGATCATGTAGCAATGAGCTCGAATTTGTTCATCACGTTTGCTAATTTCAAAAACTACATCAAACTCAGGAGCATCAAAGGATGTCTTGATATTTGAGGTTTTAACATGTTCTTTGAGATGTTGATATTTTAATTGCAAATCAAGATGTTCAACTTCTAATTTAGAAAAATGTTTGACCAGGTTATCATGATCATCCTGTTCTATTTTCTCATACAGTTTTGAATTTGTTGTTTCAAGCTCAATGACACGATCCTGGGAGACTTTCAAAGCAACAGATAATTCATGAAATTGAGATGCAGTAATAGACGAATTTGTAGCAGTGTAGAACACATCTTGAGCAACACATTGAGAAATGAAGTTCTCATTTAAGATATGTAGATTCTTCCTTTCAATTTCATTATATTTGAGTTCCCGTTCATAATCATTGACCTCAACTATCATTGCATCAAATTCCTTTTCCATTTATTTAATCTCTGTGTCTATCCCCTTTTTAAGACTCTCAAATTGACCTTTTAATTGTTTAAAGAAAGGCATGACCTCAGTTAAATAGCATTCTTTAGTTTGCTCAAAACCCCTTTCCCCTTCAGTTATCCCAGTAGGTGTGATTCTCTTTTTACACGTTTTCTCAAAATCAACAAATAGTTGGTAAACTACATAAAGGCTGATTAAGGTCTTGCTCTTAATGGGAAGTGTTCTAGGCACTAAATGCATTGGTGTATTTGGAGGATACACAGTTGTTTGGGAAAATTTCCTACAGGGGGAATTCTTATCAACAAGGTTATCTGCTTTTTGTTTATCCATATCCTTTTTCCAGAACACTTGTTCAGCCGTTAATAGGGTTTGAGGCTTAAACTTGTTCAAGGAGATCCAATTTTCCTTAGTGTAATCGTGGGATTTAAAAGTGATGTTATATTTAATGCACCAAGGATATTTAAGCTTATCGTTCAACTTTTCCTTAGTGGCATCTTCTAATTTTCTATCTTCCTCAGTGCACTCAATGCATGTAGGTATTTGTCTAGGCTTGAGGATCTCATCACCATCATATACAACTTTTTGAGCAGCTTTAGCTATTTTACCATACTCAGGATTGGGTTCCTCGACAATGGCGATACTATGCTTATCGCTTAAGACTCTATGCTTAGTGACCATGTGAGCAGTCTGAAGGGTGTTTCCTTGTATGTACAACTTGTTTTCAAGTTTGTTTTTCAAAGTTTTTAGGTTGGAAAATTCAGTTAAAAGTTTTGATTCCTTAGCATTGAATTCCTGCTTAAGCACTTTCACATTTTCTTGAAGTTCCTGTTTTTGCTTAGCAGTTTTATTAAGCTTTTCTTGTAAGGAATTTAACTCTTGTTTTAATACTTCTTCCCTAAAATTGCTTTTTCTGATAAGTGTACGCATTTGGATATCCATCTCCTGCTCACGAGTGGTCAGTTCAAACTTAGCACGTTGTTCATATACGGCAACTTGATCCTTATAGGTATTGAGTTCAGTGGTCAAGGAATCATCAGGCACATAAGTAATGTATTCATCAGACATGCATTCATTGTTAATTGCAGAAGATTCATCACTTGATACAATAAGACTGTCATCTTGCTTCACATATTGTTCATATGGGACAACATTGCTATTTCCCATATTTTCAATATCTGATTCAATGACTTCATTAGATTGTACTTCATGGTGAATCTTTTGCATATCAACCACATCATATAGTTTAAGTACCTCTGATATGATAGATTCCTTGGAGGGAATGGCCCGTTGAGGTGAAGAGACCATTGGAGAGATATTAGCCATGAAGATAGTTTGTACATATGGTTCATCATCAACGTCCGAGTCAAATGCATCACAGTCTGCAACTTGAAAGGCGTTGGGATTGTTCTGGGCAGCACCATGCACAGGTTGTTCGTCCACATCAGCATCATATGTCTTAGCATTCCCATCAGTCAAGAACAACAGCTCCTCTTCATTCAACATTGCTCCATTATCTTGTGCTTGAACTAGCAACTTCTTGTCCCTGAAGTATTCTGCATTTTGAGGACTTTTTGGTTGAGTGCAGTTCCTAGCTATGTGCCCTTCTCCACCACAGTTGTAGCATTTGATTGGTTTTACTTGACCCTGAGCTATGTTCCTTCCATGATTCTGATTTCCCACATATCCACCACCAACACCAGCATTCCCATATCCAGCACCTACATTCCTTTGCTCATTGTATGGAAGGTAAGCATTCTGTCTTCCTTGTACATTTTGCACCACTACCTTTCTGTCTTTAACAGTAGCATGATTGTGAAGATTTGATGCAGTTCGGAGATGATTGTTGGTGTGAGGGGTGAGATTCAAGTTTTGCTTAACCATAAGAGCTACTTGATTGAAAAAGTGTTCCATGACTGCGTTAGAATCAGGAGGCTTATACCCACAATCAGGAATGAGTTTGTGGTTACCATTTCCAGTGGGTATGACTTGTGATGCTTTGGTAGTAATTCCTACATTAGTGTAGAATGCAGTTGAATCATTTGAAGAGCTTGCTTCTCCAGCATTAGTCTTGAACTTTTCCATGATCATTCGCTCAAATGCAGCATGTTTCTCATTTTGGAGCAAATAAGCATACAGTTGCTCATAATTGGTGTTCTTCAATCCTTTGTTGAGTTTGACTGCTGTGACAAATTTGTGCCATTCGGGAGTCATGTTGTTCACAAACTTTGAATTTAACTGGATATTTAGCATTGTCATTTTGATATTCCTCATATCATTCACAAGCTTGTGAAATCTGACATGATATTCAGTCACACTTTCCCCTGGTATCATTTCGAAGTTCTCAAAGTCATCATACAGCTGAGACTCTCTATCTTCTTGAGTCAGTTCAGAACCAGATAGAAGCATCTTAACATTGTCCCAAACAGCTTTAGCTTCAGTGTTGTGATTGATCAGCTTGTAGATGTCTTTAGGTAGACCTTAGAGAACAATGTTTGAAGCTCGATGTGCGCATTGTATCTCTTCTTCTCCTTATCAGAAGCTCATCATATGTCTTTGGTCTATCCGTCCTAATATCACATACCCATCGCAGCAGTTTCAGAATGTCTCTGGTAGTCTCAACTTGATAAGGCCCTTCATCAATTGACTTAAGGATGTTAACCCCATTTTCCTTTCCTAAGCAGATACCGATTCTTTGTGACCAAGATTCATAGTCGGTTCTATCAAGTATGGGAGGACGAGTATCAGAACCTGCAGCTTGCACATCATCAGCAACGGAAGACATGTTTAGATTCTATGGGATTTTACAAATCTTTGATTTAACCGGGAAATAGATTCTTTCACGGGATTTTACAAAATCAAGAGAGAAACCGTAAAACTTATACTCTTAGGCGTAGAACACAGGCTTACGCGTAGACAACAACTTAGGCGTAGACAATAGCTTATGCGTAGACAGCAGCTTACGCGTAGACAGAGCTTAAGCGTAGACAGTAGCTTACGCGTAGACTTAAAGCTTACACGTAGACTTTTAAGAAAAATACTTAAGTTTTAGGCGTAAACTAAAGGCTTAGTAGTAAGAACCTTATGTGTAAGATTTCCTTAGGCGTAAGACAAGCTTATGCGTAGAAAAAGGCTTAGGCGTAAAGATTTTACTCGTAAGCTTTTATGCTTATGCGTAAAATTAGAGTTTTAACCAAAAATCCTTTACACTTATACCAGTGTAAAAAATATCCAAAGTCGAAGTATTTTCAGGCTTATCCAAGCAAGAAAACACTGAGTAAACCAACAGATTTGAAGATCACGTGAAGAACACCTTACGCGTAAGTTTAGGGTTTTCTTAGGCGTAGAAATAACCAAAAATACGAAACTCGATTTTTATGACCAAAACCGTTTAGTAAACCAGATTATAATGATGAAACAACCTTAAAAACACCAAAAGAACAACAAAGTTTAACACTTGATGATCCAAACCACTTTTCACTCTTACGCGTAGGATAGTACACCCGTATCAAAACACGTTTAAAAACCAATAAAAACACGTAAACTTTGAACCTTTTTGCAAGAAACTGAAATTTTAACACTCAATAAACCTTAACCCATAAGAATCTTGAGTTTTTAAGTGTAAAATTTAGTGCTTTAAGCTTACCAAAAACTTGTACGCAAACCCCACGCGTATACACAAAGCTACGCGTAAAAAACCAAACCTTAACCCAACAATAACTATCAAACCAGGAACATGAGAGATGGATGATCAAACCTTGGCTCTTGATACCATTTGTAGCATCTTGGTTTTCACAAACACATCATAAGCACAAAGGTTAGGCGTAAGGTTATGGTTTAGGGAGAGAAAGTGGGAGAGAATGGGAAGCTTAGTGAGACAAAGAAAAATGAATTATGAAAGCTCCAACCCTTTTCCTTGGAGGGAAAAGGGTATTTATAGGTACAAACATAGGACGCCTCCTTTAGGCTGTGGATCAGGCATACAGTGGGTAAAGACATGTCCGTCCTCCACAGTGTTACAAAGTAATCTACTTACTTTCACTAAATGACTACGACTACGAGCTTTCTGACGAGTATATATACTTGAGGTGACCGACACTTTAACTACCGGATTTTCTAAATTATAGTTCCCCACAATCCAGCCCACTGATCTTATAATACATATCAGTTACCTACCACTAGTCGGTAGTCGGTAATAGTGGTGGGTAACTGATGTGTATTATAAGATGAGTGGGCCGGATTTTGGGTAACTATCATTTAGAAAATTCATTCTTCTTCTAATCAAAGTGATAAGACTCAGGAGGAGGGACGGGTACGTGCGTCTCTTTCTTTATCCAAGAAAGGATGATTTTATAAAAAATGATAGAAAGTTTTTTGCAATTTTTATCAGGAAAAGAGATATCTATGTTGTGGGATTACAGGTCATTGACGGTATTGTATATGAGGTTGGGGATGACATGAACCGGAGAGGTATTTCTAAAACTCTTTGGTAACGGGTTTCGGCCAGCAATATAGGGAGCTGTTTTTGGGTAGTAATGGAGACTTGTCAGGGATTTTGATTAGGTTTCATCAACTAAATAAAGCTATAATGAGAATTATTGTTCAGAGGGGCCTTGTTAATTGGGCTTGAGGTATCGGCATATTCGCGTTAACGTTTATAGAAAGCGCGAGGTTTGTTTGGTATCACGTTGTATTGAGCAATTTAATGGAGCACGAGCAGAATATTCCTATGGCGGGTGGTGATTATTGGATGTCGGTGTTACCGAAGAAATGGTTGAATATTCCAAATTGTTCATGAAGAACCCTTCGCTCGGGTGATACTAATGAAACCCAACCCGAAGATGACAAGTATTCGATGCCGGGACTTGATGGGTTGAAAAAAATCGTAAAATATGCGATCGAATCCTTGTATATTCAATCATGGGTTTATGGTCCCAAGACAATTATTTCCGATAAGCGAGATATGCTAAGGGGGGCGATGTTGGTCTCGGATATGGTGATGGCATGTATGGTGATAATGCCGGAGGCGGTGATGACGGAGTTGGTCAACACGTTATAGAGGGTCCAACGCAAGTATTGATCTCCCGAATTGTTGTTTATAGGAGTCGTGAATTTGAGATACGCTAGTCAAGTTTTGTTTGATGCTTAGTTGAAAAAGTTTTGATTTTTGTTTTTAAAACTATTAATATTGGAAAAAGCACAAATGATAAATAAAATACTTGCTTAGACCAGGTAGCTTTTAACATTATAACATTGTTTAAAAAATATTTCGACAAAACCATGTCAAGTAACAACCTAAAAATAACTACTAAATAACAACCAAAAATAAAAACAATCGTATACTAAACTAGATAAAAATATAATCTACGCTAAACATAACAAAATAAATTGAAAAGATATTAGAGGTCACCAAATTCGGGCTAATATCGAGCAAGACGGTACAATGCCCATCTCCAAGCTAATATACCCATAACCTTGCTTGTTGGCTTCATAAACACCCTTTTAATAACCACTTGAAGTAATAATATTCCCAATTTTAACACTAAAAACTACTAATCTTCGATTTAAAGATTATTAAAAAAAAGGTTTAAAACAAAAAATTAAATTTAATAACTACATTCTTTTTTTACTAAAACAAATTTAAAAACATAATATTACTAACCTTTAATTAATCAATAAAGATTAATATTACTTGATCTTGGATCTTGAATCTTGAAACCCTAAAAGTGATTAAAACAATCACCTCTAAAGGCTGCTCACACTACACGTCATTGAGATATGCTAGGATGCTAGTGCTTGCTTCACGATTAAACAACGGAACACTGTGTTCTTGTTTTGGATATTAGCGTCACATGATCGAATTCCCTAGGGATTTATTGCCGATCACAGGGACGAAGCCAGGACCAAATATGACCAGGTGCACAGAATCTTTTGAACCGTAATACTGGAAACACATTTCGAAGGACCGGGTGTATTTAAGATGCATTTAAGAAAAAATCAGTGTTTTTTTCAAAAATTAACACTACATCGAAAAAATCCATAGGATTCCCAGGCACCCGCGAGAACCCCCTAGCTCCGTCCCTGCGATCACACCAATACAAAATAAGAAGAAGTTAAAATTTGTGCATACAATTTGCATATATATATATATATATATATATATATATATATATCATACATATGGTATACATGTATATAATGCGTACCATGCATGCATGCATGTGAAGGATATAAGGGTACAGAGTTATTATTTGTGTCGTGTGAAATTGATAGGGTAAGGGTGTTTATATAGGCTCCAAACTTTGTTCACCAAGTTTTGTCTATCACCTCCTTAACTTCCAAAACCCGACACTCTCCCCCTTCTAGTCCCTTCCGTGGCCGGCTCATTTTTCCCACACTCCACGGGTTTGGATTTCGAACTAATAAGTCCCTCATTTATTAATTAATGTCTTTTAGTTAAATGTAGCGACTAACGGTATAATTAATGATCATTTATTACTTCATGAAACATAATATTATAATTAATAGATATATAAAATATATTAATTACATTAATAAATGTATCCTCTGTGTATACGTGTGTGCCCCGATACGCTTACATATTTCTTAGCCGTATAATTATTAACTATGCAACGAGCATATACCAACAAATTTGCTGTCGGATACTTTGACATGTCGCTCTTTTTGTCTTGACAACGGTGTTGTCCATAGACTAGACTACCTTCATTATGCTAACCTTGGATTTCTTATTAAAATGGGTCTTTTTTTATCAAGTTCACTAATTTTATCCTTCACATGTGACGACACAAATATCACGAGTGACAACCCATATCATAGTCTTTTTGGTAAGGTGGAAATTAAATCGCTAAACAATACTTAGGGCTATGTCTCAAGAGTGTTTGAAGTATAGTGGGATTTCAATAAATTGGTGCCCCTTTAAAATTTGGTGCCTTGTGTGTCGGTTCAGCCCGCCCTCTCCCAAATCCAGGCCAGTATCATTAGTTGGCTGTTTACCTTAGAATTCCTTATCCATGTCATCCCATTGTCGTCCCAAAGTAATTTATTAACCCAAAATGCCCAAAACTAAGTAATGACAGTCTACATTACTGCCTATACGATTTTTTTTTTGTGAATTTGTGAGAATTTGATATTTCTATGATTTTCTCTATTTATTGATAGGATAATGTGCTAGTAACATTGGTAAATCATGTCTAGGACAATGGTTCTAGATCAAATCAATTTCATGAGATGACTATTTACATTTTCCTATTGCACGTCTCAAGGTAAATACATGGCATACTTTTTGCCTTTTTACTGACTTTTAGAAGTCAGAACAACTTGCCTTCCCAAAGGGTCACTATGATCAAACCGAATGACCTCCAACAACATAACATGTACTTCAACAAATCAACGATTCTACTTTGATTCATGTTTGATTATAAAAGTGTTAATGACATGTAATATCAACGTACTTTATCATTTATTCAAATATCAGATACGAATCCAAAAAAATACCACAATACCCATCCAACTTTCAAACTTTGTTTCATTATCATACGTTTTTGCGTCATCTCTTTACACGTTAGTCCTTTTGATTAACGACCGTTAGTAATCTCTTTGAACCGTTAGTCCTTTTTATACGATTTCTTACGTTTTTATCCATTTTAAACATTTTTGTCCGTTTTCTGACGTTTTTGTTCGTTTTTAAACATCTTCGTCCTTTTTTATACGCTTTCTAGCGTTTTACACGTTCTTCTTAAGTTTTATAGGTTTTAATATGTTTTAATATGTATTATTACGTTTTTATCCGTTTTATACGTTTGCGTCCGTTTTAATATGTTTTCATCCGTTTTTATAGGTTTTTACGCTATTATCCGTTTTTATACGTTTTCATATGTTTTTGCCCGTTTCTATACGTTTATGTTCGTTTTTATACGTTTTCATCAGTTTTATACGTTTTTACGTTTTCAAACGTTTTTGTCCGTTTCTTACGTTTTTGTTTGTTTTTATACGTTTTTTACATTTTCATACGTTTTTATCCGTTTTTATACGTTTTCTAACATTTTCATACGTTTTTGTTTGTTTTATATGGTTTTTATGTTTTCATACGTCTTTGCCCGTTTTTATACGTTTTTGTTCGTTTTTATACGTTTTCATCCATCTTTATACGGTTTTTACGTTTTCATATGTTTTTCCCGCTTTTATATGTTTTCATACGTTTTTGTTCGTAAGAAAACGTATAAAAACATATAAAAAAGTAAGAAAAATGTATGAAACGGATGAAAATGCTTGAAAACTGTGAAGATCGTTTATAAGCTCAGCTAGGGATAACAATAACATATACAATATGCAGCGGATAAATCAAAACATAATTGTTATTGACACAAGGTTTTCATCACCATTAACTAACTAACTAACTATAGACGTTTATAGGAACACGTCTACTAACTAAACTAATAACCTAGGTGTTTACAAGACTATACGCCTAGGACATACACACACCTTTAGTCGACTACATTATGGAAGACTTAATTAAAACCTACACCCCATGTCCTCTTTATATACTAGAGGATTAGGGTTTACAAATCTCTACTAAGGACTAATAAATAAAACTTATTTTGCAAGCAAGTCCTTCCATCTTTTTGTAGGTTTCCTTCTTGTCATATTAAGTCCCTCTTGTTTCATTCTTTTTGTCTTATCAACTCAAACGTATAATTCCCAACAATCTTCCCCTAGTTGATAATGACAAAACCATTCTTGAACGAACTACCCTAGACGAAGTAGAGAAATTGAGATCAGGGATCTCATCATGAATGAAACAAGTATGTCTTCCTTTGTCTTCCCCTTAATCTGTGCCACGCCACTCAAACATCTCTTCCCCTTTTTGTTATTATCCAAATAGGAAACGTATGCAAATAATGATCTTGACCACCACGAACTAATATCATACTTCCAATCTAAGACTTCCAATGTTTAAAATCGCCCACCATTACGCACCATAAGAAACTTCAATACCTTCGACACGCGGCAATACTTTCAAGGCTTCTGAAGGTACTGCTTCTCAAAGTGCTGCATCTCAAGAAACTTCAACACAAGGTACTGCTTCCCAAGGTTCTGATGTTAATGAAGGTACTGAAGTTTCTCCCACCTCATCCCACCATACTACTCCTACTAGGGCATCACCAGAACAAGATGTACCTATTCTCTCATCATCTTCCGAAAAAGATCCAGCTACTATACCCCCTGAAGGTTTGGTATTGGATAATTATGTTCTGACAAGGGAGTTAGTCAGCTTGAAGAAAACAACTGGGGCTCAAGCTAAATAGATTAAGAAGTTGAAGCTTAAGTTTAGAAGACTCAAGAATTTTGTCTGGCCATTGGTTCAACATCATCGTCTATGGGTCAAGTCTCAAAGTAAGCAAGGCAAGCCTGTTAGGCAATTTCAGAAGAAAACAAAAGGCAAAAAGGTTCAACATCACTCATCTTCATTCCAATTGGGGAGGAATTTGGAAGATAAGAATTTGAATGAAGAATCTGAAGCTGAACCTCAAGGTACAAATATTCAAACTCAAGATTCTGAAGAACAGGTTATTGAAAGTACTTAGGAAGAAATCAAAGTTCAAGATACTGAGGAGCAAGTTATTGATGTTCAAGCTCAAAGTACTGATGATCAAGGTACTGCTGATTAAAGTATTGCTTTTCAAAGAACTTACAAACAAGGGTTAATTTCACCAAGGTTGATAGATTTTGCAGAGGAAGCTGGTCCTTCAACTATTTTAACTGAAGAGGAAGCTGGTCCTTCAACTGTCATACCAGAAAAGGAAGCTGGTACACCCAAACCTATACATACTGCAAGTGATGATGAAACCATTGCTGAGATTTTGCATAATTTATCAAGGCCAAGGGGTGTTAGCATTCCAGGACTTACAGAAGAACAACCAAGAGCTTCTCAACCTGTAATTGATCCAAAAGATAAAGGAAAAGGTAAATTGGTAGAGACAAAGAAGAAAAAAAAACCTACTTTAGCACAGATAAGGGCTGCTCAAGTTGCTATGAATGAGGAAGCAGCTAGAAAGTTTCAAGCTGAATTGAATGCTAAAGATAGAGAAGCTAAGGAAATTGAAGAAGCTCAGAATAGAGAAGCAGCTAAGAAATTACAAGAGGAATTGAACGCTGAAGATGCTGAAATATTAGAGTCACTTATTCCTATTTCTTCTCTACCAAGAAGACCAAATCTTGCCAAGGAAAGAAATGCAATGATGGCTTATCTAAAGAAGCAAGGATATATTGGATTGAATAAGTTGAAGTATGTTGCGATGAAAGAGTTGTATGATGCTGTTAGAGAAGATTATCAAAAACAAGTTGATAGCATCAAAGATTATAAAGATGATGATGCTCAGAAAGAAGAAGAAAGAAAAGGTAGCTTAAAAAGAAAAAGAACTACTGAAGTTAAAGATCAACAGCAGTCAAAGAAAGTTGAATTATGATCTGAAACAAATGATGAACTGAGGAATTACTTAAGGATTGTAGATTTTGAGTATTCTAAAGATGATGCTGAAATGAAGATGAACAAATCTCCAATAACTACTTTTGAAGTTGTAGAGTCAAAGGATGGAAGTTATCGATGTTTCACGAGGAAGATGAAAGCTTCAGGGTGTTCAATATGCTATGGGATTTATTGCATATAATTGATAAAGTGGATTTATTTCATTTATATCATGTGGTACGAGAATATTTTGAACACAATCCATCAGAAGGATTTGGTTTAGTCTTGCTTGGAGATCTCATAATTGTTTGGGAAACTGAAGAAACAAGTACTGCTGAGATCTGGAAAAACCAAGAAGATTGGGAGATTACTTGCTGGAGATTCTTTGAAGAATCTGGAGTGCATGTTTTAGAGTTAGAAGATGGGACTATGATTCACATGTTAGCAGATAAAAGATATCCTCTTACATCTGATCTCATGAGGAGGATGCTGGAGCATGAAATGGAAGTTGAAGAAGATAATGAAATTGCACGTTTGGTCATCAAACTGTTTATCAGATGGACTACAATTGTTGATGATGATGAATAACTGGTATGAATCTTAATTGATTAAATTTTTGATATATCAGTACTTTATTCAAAGTACTGCTGATCAAACAGAACTTTAATCAAAGTACTCGTTTGCGCTTTTAAACCAGCATTGATTTTGAAAAGAAAACTTTTGTTAAGTGTTAAATTTTTTTGAAACAAAGGTTAAAAGAAATAAATGGTTTTTGAGATGGTAACACCAATAGGTTATCAATCCACCATGGTTACAAAAGGATTGGCTAATCCATGAGCAAACGGCTCTGGTAAAGATATCTCAAATCCGTTTTATAGTTGACAACTTGCTAATAAGTTGTATGGTAATCAACTCACCCTATCAGTAATGTGAAGAGTTGGCTAGCCCATAAGAAAATGGCTTGTGGTAAAGGCTGTGGAAAAACCATTATATGGTAATTAGTTCACCATGATGAAAGAACTAACTAGTCCAAAAGGGTACAACTTTTGGTAAAGACAAATCAAATATGTTGATAGCTGATGATTTGCTAAAAATCATATGGTAATTAGTGTACCATGATCTTACACATCAAAACATTTGGCTACTCCAGAGTTAAAGGCTTTGGTAAAGAGACATCAAATCCATTAAATTTTCAATGATTCACCTCTCACAGGAGTTTACACACCTGGAAGTGATGAGAATAAACTGAAACTTAACTGAATTAAATGTCCAAATTGTCTTATGTTGCTGAAAAGATGGAGCTTGCTGAATATTGCTGAAAAGAAAGAAGATTACTGATTGATGCTGAAAAGTATTATACAGATAAAGACTACTTTGATGATGATATAAGCACAGAATCTGCAAAGATAAAATTTGAAGATAAAGTCACAATTCCTCTTTGAAGACAAAGATGTTAAAGCTAAATATACAAAGGAACTTGAAATCAAACGAGTAGAATTCAAGTTAGGGGAGGATTGTTGGGATACAGAAAGTCAAAGTACTGAAGTGTTAAAGTGCTGAAGATTAACAAAGTACTGCAAGAAGTCAAAGTACTGCTAAGTAAAAGTCAAAGTACTGCTTATTCATCAAAGTACTGCAAAGATTAAAGTCGGTTGTAATTAATTAAAGATATAAAGTAATGTTTATCTAGAACTTTCTAAGTATTGTTTACTTGACGTACACGGATAAGAATTGTAAACCGATTAGGGTTATTCTTAAGCCTATAAAAGGACCCCTAGATTGGTATTAGAGTTACGTTTTTAGAAGAGTTTTATATACGATTTTAGAGAGTTCGTACGATCATTATTTAGAGTTTTAGGGTTGTTAAAGAATCTGCATAATAAGCAGTTTTAGTGTTATTAATAAAGTTATATTCTTCTTAGCTTTGTTAAGTAAATTCCGCATACTTGATAAAGATTACTCAGTGTTTCATTGTTAATAACTAAGGATTTATCCGAGGTTATTAAACCCTTAACAAGCTATTGAAGTTAGTTTGGTTAGAGTACATCGATCCAACAAAAATGTATAAATCAGACGAAAACGTTTAAAAGCGAACAAAAACGTATGAAACTGTAAGAAAACGGGCGACAATGTATAAAAATAGATAAAACGTATGAAAACGTAAGAAAACGGATAATAACGTAAGAAAACATATTTTTGAGTTAATTACAAATGGTCGTTAGTTAAGAGGACTAACGGTGCAACTAAAACGTTTGATAGTGAAACAAATGGGACATTTCATCCTCTTCTCTTTCAGAAACAACAGCCACCATCACCACCACCCAACTCCATTTATACAACCAGCAAATCCATACTAGTCTAATTACACGAGATGAAAGATAACATAATGTACTGTACAACTAGTCATGCACATACATCAATAACCAATAACATCACATCATATAAATTAGAGAATATATAAACCAGTAATATATATGAAAAAAAAAAGTTGTTTAATTATATTAGCAATAATCCTTGTCACAGTCGAATCGTTGTTCTAATTTTTTAACAAAATGCGAGAGACAAAGACAACAACATAATATTTGTTTCAACTTGGTAATTGTTTTTCCATCAAGCTATACAAGCAGGATATCCGCGCGTTGCAGCGGCGGGTACCCTGTAATCAAAAATTTTGGCGAACAATATTATTCGATTATAAGTTTTTCGTGATAATAACGTTACGCATTGAGAGAATTTTAGGAATAAATTTATCGCACACTATCTCATATAAAAATAGTAGATTACTCGTGCATCCCGATGCAGTGGTGATACGAAAACAGTAGTAAGTAGTATTACAAAGTTGTGGTTATTATAGGTCAAAGTTTTTATAATATATTTATTAGCTTGATTGGTTTGTACGATATTGTATAATAATTTTATTTTTAATTAACGGGTATTTTAAGAATAACGTTAATTATAAGTGTTGTATAAATGCATTGGGCATTAAGTGAGAGTCCTTTATAAACATAGATTTATAACTACACCATAAACCTATAGCAAGCTTTCGAATATACGGCCCATCAAAAAGTGTGATGATTCCAAATAACTACACCAAAAACCAAAAAAAAAGAAGCCAAATTTTAGCTCAACTTCACTTCGTGTTATGTAATTCAGCTAGGCCCAAAACCTAAACATACGACCCAATTATATGAGATAATAATCGACCCATACAATTAACCTAACCAATGTAGTATAAATAGGTCATATAACTCTATTTTTCTCATTTACTACAACCCTAATACTTCATCCGCCACCTACTCTAAAAGGAAACCACTTTTTCCAAAAGCGTGCATACAACCAACCCCTAGACTTTGAGATACTAAGTACACTCACCCGTGAAACGGCACTTCAAGCTCAAATAAGTAATAAACAAATAATCCCCGTAGTCACATTTTGCTAACGTAAAAAATTTTACCATGCGAAATCAACCTCGTAAAAATTAGAAGGCCCAAATATACGCATGTTCAATAAGTATACCACAAATTAGTATTTAACAACCAACTTAATAACCAAATTCAGCCCAAACATATATTATCCATTGAAATTTCGGATTAGAAGAATATGTAGTAGGATATAACCAATATGAGTCCAAGACATATAGATAAAGCCCAAATCCAAAAATCTAATACCCTAATCCATGTTACTCTTGTTATTATAAAGCTCCCTTCATAATTATCCTCACCCTAAAATACACTCACAAAAAAATACGCACCACAAGATAACATCTCATTTCATTTTCGTCTACCAACCAAACGCAGCTTTCACACACGTCCCATTCTCCAACACGCAACCTAAGAAAAATCCCTTTCATCTCTTATGATAACCGAATACAGTAACCACTAACTTCTCATATTCTCTAACCTACCTTATGTCTCCCAAAATAAGATGGAACACTCAACACTCCGGAGACTGTGATGGTTTTCGAGGGTAGTCTGGTCAAATTTTAAGAGCCAAAAAATGCTTTGTTTGTTGTTTGATTAAGCTTCTTAGTCAAAAAATTCATCCCTCTGACCGATGTGGGATTAAAAACTTATATAAGTCTCACACAACACCCGAAAATTTGTATCAATATCTCTAAAGACATTACACCTTTTAATGTCGTAAATTCGTAATCATATACTCATATATGTTCACATTTTTTTCTTCTTCTCTAGTGAAGCTAGAGACAATTGATACCAGACTTGAATACGATTATTTAGTGACAATGCAATTGGAGTTGGATATCCTCCATGGATAGTACCTCAATCTCCCGAAAATTTGGCCATATTTATATCGTATCATTATGATTTAGTTTTAGTTTATCTAAAGTATAACCATTATTTTACAATTGCATATGTTGTTGGTTACGAAATGCGGTTGAGTTTGATATTGAGCTTGAGTCTCAAAAGTGTGTTAAGTTTTTGTTTTGTGTATATTCCTTACGGCTAGCTTTACAGGTCTTTTTCTATCGAGTTATAAAAAGATTATGTATTCATTTTCTATCGAGTTAAAGGCTTCTAAGGGCTCGGTATATGTAAAAAATTGGTTTGCTTTCGATCCGATTTTTAACTAATCAAGCAAAATGAGAGGAAGATTTAAACCAAGAAAATGAGATGAAAATTATGCCAAGAAAATGTGTTTCAAAAAAGCACATGACCTCATTGGTAAAAAGTCACTTTTAGCTATTAAAGAACATTTTTATTTGAGAAGTACATTTTCTTTATTATGTTTTTAATATATTTTTTAGCTTACTTAATCAATGGTTAAGTTTTATAACATATATATGGATCATAAAAAGTTCAGTAAATTTGTAGAATTGTGTTAAAATTTTGAGTAAAGAACTAAAGAACTTCTCTACTGAGTTAAACTACAACAATAAACAATTACTTCAACTTCATATTATGTCAATCTTTAGATCTTTTAAATTAAGTGGTTGTTCTAGATTGTTATCCGAGACTATGTATAGAATGAATGAGTGGTGTACGAGAGTGATATATCGTTGTAAACAAAAAGACTCGCATCGCACGGGTCATGCTGACTAGTATATAAAAAGATAGCCTATTTAAAATGAAAAAAAGTTTTTAATTTACATTAATTATTGTCTCCATGCTTTTTGTGCCGTTACCTACAGTACACTAAACAAGAAGACAACAACATTATGTTTATTTAACTTATCATAACTATAAACATCCAAAGTATATAAGGAAGCACAATTTCATTCCTCCGATCAAT
The DNA here is from genome assembly GCA_910596185.1 of Chrysanthemum makinoi. NCBI lineage: Eukaryota > Viridiplantae > Streptophyta > Magnoliopsida > Asterales > Asteraceae > Chrysanthemum > Chrysanthemum makinoi. Next base: position 50,040,208 of record OU343225.1, read on the forward strand.
GTGGGATTCAAACCTTAGAACAAGTCTCACACAACTAGCCCCATTAAAAAAGTTGCTCTAACCTAAGGATGAGCACGGTACCATTTTGGTACCGTACCGGCACCGTTTCCGAAGTATCGTATTTTTTCCCGACCAAAATATGTAGTCCCGATCCCGGAACCGAAGGGTATACCGGTACCGGTTCCGGTTCCGGTACCGGGTTCGGGAAACTGGTACTATACCGAAACCAGTACCGTTTACCTATGTGAATCTACCACATACCTTGATCTCTATATGATGTTTCTTTGTTATACGTACAAGTAATCATAACCCATTCTAGCAGCAACTTCATTTTGACCACAAACAAGGTGAAACTGTGCAAATTTTTTGAGATGTCAATCTTCAAAGGAACTAGAAACAACACATGATTACTTTTTTTTGCCACCAAGTCTGAAGGTATACTCGAAAAAGTGAACAGATATATTAGTGCAGGACATTATGATCGACAAACGATATGGAAGGAGCCCATTACATAGTGAAATAATACTGGACTAAACATAAAATATTAGGAATAGCATCTTGTGTTATCTTGTATCTTGTATCTCTTGTCTTCTAATTGCAAACTAACGTGAAACCCAAAAATCCTTCCTCATTCCTCAATTACCACTACGCGTACTGTTACTTAGCTGTTATACAAGCAATCTGATAACAACCCGAAAACACAAAAAAGGCTACCATATAATGCTTCATCAACCACTTACAAATCTTAGATCATGAGTTTGGTAAAAAAAAAGTTAAGCCTCTTTTTATTCCGGTACTAAAATCGGGATTTCCCGTTTTGGTACCGTACCGATTTTAGTGGTACCGGATTTTTTATGAGCGAATTTTATGGTACCGGTACCGTACCGGATAGTGAGAACCGGTACCGGTACGAGTCGGTACCGGTACGAGTCGGTACCGGTACGGTTCCGGTACCGTACCGTACCGTTTTTCCGGTACCCATGCTCATCCCTACTCTAACCTTTTGTTTTCATATACTATTACATTTTTTTTTCTCTTACCAAAGTAGAGAAAATTGATACCAAACTCGAATATGGTTATTAGTGAAAATGCAATTGGAGTTGATATCCTCCATGGATAGTATCTGAATCATCCAAAAAATTGGTCAAACTTATATCATATCGTTTTGATTTTCTTTATTTTTTACTTATATTAAAGCCAATTGCCAATTGCATATGTTATTGGGTAGCGAGAAGCGGCTTGGAATACTTTTAATCTTTTACACTTATTGTCTATTTCTTAGAAATAAGTCTACTAAAAAACAATAGAGATCATGTACCTCTTTAGAATTCGTCACTCGTTAGGATACTTGATCAATTAGTAGTTTATAGTAAGTAAAAGTCAACTATAAAGAAACGAAGATCGAGTATACATCAGTCAAAAGCTGGTTAATTCAGTTGGAGTTTACATCTATGCGAAGTTGGTTGTAAAAATGTCTTACGATGAAACATATACTTTGTAGTAATGGTGGCAATCTTGCAATATGACATGTCTCATCTTTGGGATGATTGAACTTTGTTTGAATATCAAATACATGTTTTATCATTCACATTCTCAACATTTTGAAAATAATTCGAGTTGTCACGGATAATTTGTCATGAGGTAACTAACTGAACCATCCTTTTTTGCAATAATCAGTGGCTACAATGGTTGTGTTGTTGTTATCATTGAAAAATATCATCTCCGCTAAAAATTGGACTAAGTGATCTACTACTTATCTGAAATTAATCCTTAAACGCATGATCATTAGCTTCTAAAATTAAGTTTAAAATGACGAGGCCTAATAAGGAATTGCCAAACACCAAATGTGTAGTACAGTCGTATGCCCTTTAATTCCACCCAAAGGAGAATATATCAACGAGCAAGCAAACCCCGGAAATGTCAAAATATTAGGCAATTTCTACCTAAAATGATATATACAAAAAGATAAGACTACTTAAAATGTCAAAAAGTTGTTTTTTTTTTTTTGGGTAAAAGGGTTAATTCACCCCGGTAAAATGTATTACTCCAAAACACGTTGAGGTACAAAGGATGAAGGTGATTTCCTTCATCTCAGTCCCTTAGGACACTTACAGACTCGAATATAAGAATGACACACCATTCTTATAACTTACAATAAAATGACCCTACCAATAATGACAAAGTACATAAAAAATTATACAATACTACTCAAGAAAAGTACTTGAGCCTTCTATATCACTATTGTAGTCCACTTTAACTTCCATGAAGAATCCACGAAAGACCATCCAAGCATTCTTCAACATAACATTTGTTTGTAGTAGCAAAGAAACCCACAAACAAAACCTTCATGATCATGCAACCAACAACGAAACATAGAGTTTTTGAATAAGAACCCTAGAAACTTAACATCCATAGCGATCAGCATCATCAGTGCAACGAATCACGTAAAACATTCAATCCCATGCACCAAATAACACAGATGTAACGATCATAGGTCTTAGCGAACCCTAACTTCCAATCCCATCGTATACCAGACCAATCATACCAAATAGATCACAATACCATCAGGCCTGTACGTAATACGAATCAAGAACGAACAATAGGGTGATTCACACCCTAACTTCCATTAACAACCTGCCCTAGAACTTGACTTACATCTCTCCTAAAACCCACTTACACAAAGCTTGAATCTGGTGAAGCACTTGTAGTCGATTGACAAAGCCATAACACATTAACATGCAAGATACAAACCGATAAGGAAAATAACAACGAAACCCTAAGATTAAGGCTCCATTCGATCATATAAGCTTCCTCCAAGCACACCACCGTCGCAAAGTAACCAAGCCCCAAAAGGCTAAGTATTAGCAATCAAAGAATCAGGCACCACCGATTAATAAATAAGAAACCCTAAAATTAGGGTTTCGCATTAAAGCACAACACCACCACTGATCGTACAAGTAAGAAAGAATCGATCTAAAACCGACTAAAAATTACACATGTACCAGTTACGATCGCTAGTAATCAATCAGGTCAATAAAGAAACGAATCAACTAAACCCTAATTAAAAAATGATTAAAAATCGACAAAGAGAATGGTTAGGGTTTAGAAGGAGCAGCGATTTCACATGAATAAGAGAATAAAAACCAAGACACAACCCTTCCCATGTAATCACAATCATCACAACCGATTGCATATTGTTAAAAAACAATAGAGAGGCGATTGAATGATGTGTTTAGATCTGATCGGAGCATAGGGGAAGGGTTGGCCGGAAATCGCCCCTAGGGGAGAGAGTTTTTTTAGGGTTTAAGTTAAATATCAAAAAGTTGTTATTTCACATTAATTACTACTTTTGGCTATTGCATACCGTTTCCTGCCGCGGAAAAGATATGCAACTGACCAAAGAAAGCAACATCATGTTTATTTCAACTTATCAAAATGTTAAACCCCTGAATTATATAAGGAAAGAAAATTTCATTCATCCAATCTATGTGGGATTCAAACCTTAAAACAAGTTATACACAACTAGCCCCATAAAAAGTTGCTCTATGATCACATATTGTTTTTTTTTCTTCTCTTATCAAGCTAGAGAAAATCGATATCAAGCTCAAATACGGTTATCTAGTGACAATGCAATTGGAGGTGGAAATCCTCCATGAATAGTACCTCAGTCACCCGAAATTTTAGCTAGATTTATACCGTATCATTTTGATTTAGTTTCAGTTTTACTTATATAGTTGTCCTAAAAACTATTTTGTTAAACTCTTTGGTAGACCATCATTTTGTCATATTTATTAAAGTTAATTGCATCTTTGGTCTCTGTGGTTTGGCCATATTGCAGTTTTGGTCTCTAAAATATTGAAAGTGCAGCGATAGTTCTTATTTTGAAGTTTGGGTTGCATTTTTTGTCTTTATTGATGTGAAATGACCAAATTACATTTCTTTTTTTCGAAAGAATACAAAGGGCATTTTGGTCATTTAACTTTATCCAAAAACCAAAAATGCAATCCAAACTTCAAAATAGAAACTATCAGTGCACTTTCAAAGTTTTGAAGACCAAACCTACAATTTGACCAAACCACAAGGTCCAAAAATGTAATTAACTCTATTTATTTTCATTACATATATGGTTAATAAAAGAGACAAAATTATCGACTGGGGTTGGGTTGACTAACATCATTCGTAGTGAACCGAAGACACCACTCTATATGACTATGTCTAAAATAGTATGAAATCACCGGTCAGTCCTTTGTGATATCAACTTCAAAATGATAAAAAGCTTGAGTTGGCGTTTGGTTCGTGAATTCTAAATTTTTGAATATTTCAATTCTTGAGAATTTAATATTTCGGAACTAAAATACCTTCGCATGTTTGGTTGACATAAATTCATAACATTTTGAAATCTGTCATTATGTTTATTATTCCCATTTTTTAGGTAGTGACGGATAAGGGTGTCAAAAAACTCGACCCTGCACCGAACCTGATTAAGCCTATTTGGGTCGGGTTACTCCCGTCAAATAATTTATTCGGGTAATTCGGATCAACCCCGAGTAACCTGAATACCAAATAGAGTCAGGTATCGGATTGGAAATTTTTGGTAATTCGGGTTCGGGTAGACCCGAAATATTTTTTTATTTTTTAAATATAAATTTTATAAAATTTCTATATAACGAGTAAGAAAAAGCAAGTTATTACATTTTACTCTTATTAGGGTTGATCCGAATCGACCCGACCCGAATTGACACGAACTAACTATCCCGAATTCAAATACGGTCGAGTTTGGGTATGAATATTTTAACCTTGACTCGACTTTGACCCGAACCCGACCAACCCGACCTGACTAACACCCCTAATGAAGGATTTTCTTTGATTAAAAAAAAATACAATAAAACAACGAGAAAAAAAGTTTATAAAAAAATGATTCTAAGTAAATTTAAGTTCCTCACTTTTGAAAGTATTCTAAATCTCCTCGTTCTGGCAATTCATGAAACTTTAAATTCTTTCATTTGAGATACCATTCACAATATTTGAAGAAATTAAAATGCAAATGCTATGAAATTCCCTCAAGATAACACAACCAAACGCACCCAGAGAATTTATATGAACGGTTAGCCATTGATGTCTCAAACTATGTGAACCAAATACACCACCCTATACGACATTTTCTATATATATATAATACTAGAAATTTCGTCCCAATAATTCACTTGTTACCGTAAATTTGGTCGCCATTTCTTTATATTGTTCATTTTCTTCTCCGTCAGAACCATAAACCACCGTCAACACCACAACTCCACCATAAAACCACCGCCTAACTCCATTTATACAACGAGAAAATCCATATTACTCGAATTACACGAGACGAATTTTCACGTAATGTACTGACGTACTGTACACATAGACAGACCCAAGATTTTTTATAGGGTGTTGCACAAATTTTTATTTATGATTATTAGTACAAAAGTTGCATTATAAGGAATTTATTAGCAAAAATGGGGGTTGCACATACCAATAAAAGACATATTTTGGAAATAATTTACACTTCGTGACCTAAAATCGGGTGGTGCCTGTGCCACACCCAGCTCCTAAGTGGGTCTGTCTCTAACTGTACAACTAGTCATGCACGTACATCAATAACCAATAACATCACCTGTTCAAAAAAAATAACCAATAACATCACACATGTAGATCAGAGAACTTATAAAGCAGCAGTAGATATATCATAAGCTATAAGCTAACAACATATGTAGAAAAAAGATAAAACTATTTGAAATGAAAAAAAAAAAAAAAAGTTGTTAAATTACATTAATTTTTATTTAAATCTCAAGCACAAATTATTGTAATTTTATAAAAGAATACGAGAGTGAAAGAGAATACCATGGTTCTAAAAAGCTCGCAAAGGCGTGGTCTTGGTCTTGCCGCCACGCCATGCCACCTCGCCGTCTTATACCACATCTTTTTGTAAACTCGATACATATAAAATATGATATGAATATATAGATATTTTCATATTTTGTGCCGCCTTATGACACGTTTTATAAACGCAAAAGCTTCACCTTATCCGCAAAGGTGTGAGGCTTGGTCATGCCGTCACGCCTCGCGCTATTTATAACTTTGGAGAATACCATAATATTTGTTTCCACTTATCAATGCTTTTTCCACTATACGATATAAGGAAGCAAAATTTCATCCCTTGAACCAATGTGGGATTCAGAAGTTAAAACAAGTTTCACAAAAGTAGCCAAGAAAAAAATTGCTCTAATGACATTACACCTTTAGATAGGGGTGTTGATCGGTTCGGTCATCGGGTTGTTCGGTTAGTTCGGTTCGGTTAATTCGGTTAAAATATTTTTTTAGGTCAATCCAAGAACCGAACCGAACCAAATTCAAATTCGGTTTTCGGTTCGGTTCGGTTGAATTCTAATTCGGTTCGGTTTTCGGGTTGACCCGAATAACCCGAATTTCACTATTTTTTTTTAAAAAAATTAACAATTAGATAGATATTTAGCAAAAAAATATATTTCAAGCATAAAAAGTATTTTATTATATTATGATAACCTTTTAATAGTATTTATTTATATATAAATATACTTAAAAATATATAAATATATATATAAATATATAAAATATATATATATATTTATATGAATTCGGTTTTTGGTTCGGTTTTCGGTTCAAACTGCCAAACCCATACCCAAACCGAGAACCGAATTAGTAATTCGGTTTGGTTCGGTTTTAGCAAATTCGGTTCGGTTATTAGTTCGGTTCGGTTATTTTCGGTTTGGTTCGGTTTCGGTTTTCGGTTTATTCGCTCTTTTCGGTTTTTTCGCTCACCCCTACCTTTAGATGTCGTAATCATATACTCATATATGTTTAATTGTTTTCTTCATCTCTAATGAAGCTAGAGACAATTGATACCAAACTCGAATACGATTATTTAGTGACGATGCAATTGGAGCTGGATATCCTCCATTGATAGTACCTCAATTAACCAAAAATTTGGCCAAATTTATATCGTATCGTTATGATTTAGTTTTAGTTTTACTTATAGTCTTAGCCATTATTTACAATTGCATATGTTGTTGGTTGCGAAAAGCGGTTGAGTTTGATATTGAGCTTGAGTCTCAAGAGTGTGTTAAGTATTTGTGCATATTCCTTACAACTCGCTTTACACGTCTTTTTCTATCGAGTTATAGAATGGTTACGTATTCATTTTCTATCGAGTTAAAGGCTTCTAAGGGCTCATGATATGTAAAAAATGTTGGAATGTGAGAGTAAATCGCAACAAAAAATTGGTTTGCTTTGGGATCCAATTTTTAACTAATCAAGCAAAATGAGAGGAAGACTTAAACCAGCAAAATGAGAGGAAAAATATGCCAAGAAAATGTGTTTCAAAAAAGCACATGACCTCATCGGTAAAAAGTCACTTCTAGCCACTAAAGAACACTTTTATTTTTTTGAAGTAAATAGCAATGTTTTGTGTTGTATGTATTAATCTATACATAACTCATCTCAACCACTCAAAATTAGATTTCCAGTATTTTTTATGTATGTTTTGTGTTGTATTGTTTCTTTTTTCTATATTAGGTTTTTAATATATATTTTAGCATACTTAATCAATGGTTAAGTTTTATAACATATATATGGATCATAAAAAGTTCAATAAATTTGTAAAATTGTGTTAAAATTTGTAAGTTTTATGCGCATCTTTAGATCTTCTTATGTGAGTGGTTGTTCTAGATTGTTGTTAGAGACTATGTATAGAATGAATGAGTGGTGAAGGAGAGTGATTTATCGTTGTAAACAAAAAGACTCGTGCATCGCACCGGTCATGTTGACTAGTATATAAAATAATGGAAGATGATTTGCACACTCCACCAATTTATTTGCACACTCAAAAGTTTGTGTCACGACATTTATACCTTTAATATTTGTGTTTTGATTTCACACTCCACTACGTGATGTAAGGGTATAAATGTCATGACACAAACATTTTGAGTGTGCATATCAATAAACTAAAATGACAAAAAGTTGTTAATTTACATTAATTCTTGTCTCCAAGGCTCCAGAACCGTTTCCTACAGTACGGTGGAAACGGTACGGTAAACAAGAAGACAACAACACTATGTTTATTTCAACTTATGACAACTTTAAACATCCAAAGTATATAAGGAAGGACAATTTCATTCCTCCGATCAATGTGGGATTCAAACCTTAGAGCATTCCCAATCACAACGCCCTAACGGCGTTAAAACGAAAAAAACGGCTTTAAGCCCGTTAACATTGTTGGAGCAACGGCGTTAGCAAGGGAAAAGGGGGCCGGCGTTATTTAGGCAACGCCCGTTATTTGCTTCTTTTTTTTTTTTTTTTTTTTTTTTTTCATTTATGCCCTTAAATGAGGGGTTGTTTTTGTAAATTGTTGGGAATGTTATTGATGTGGGTGTTTTTTGGGGATGTTAAGGTGAAATGTTAAAGCTGATGTGACGCTGACGTGAACGGTGTTATTGATGTTATGGTGTTATCGTTGGTAATGCTCTTAGAACAAGTCTCACACAACTAGCCCCATAAAAAAAGTTGCTCTAATCTTTTGTTTTCATATACTATTACATATGTTCTCTTCACACATTTTTTTTCTCTTACCAAAATAGAGAAAATTAATACCAAACTCGAATACGGTCATTTAGTGACAATCCAATTGGAGTTGGATATCCTCCATGGATTGAACCTCAATCACCCAAAATATTGGGCAAACTTATATCATATCGTTTTGATTTCTTTATTTTTTAGGGCAAATGACAAAAAAAATGTATTGAACTTGACACTTTTTATGATTGTTTGTAGCCAACTTTTTTTTTTGTACTGAACTTTCAAAATTCGATTATTGTGTGTATTTTGTGATGATTTTACCTTTAATTTTTGCAAATTTTGAAGAGTAAAATGTCATTTTACATGGCAGAATAGTCATAAAATACACATAATGATCGAAATTTGAAAAATCAGTATATACAATAAGAAAAAAAATAGTTGGCTACACATAATCACATAAAGTGTCAAGTTCAATACATTTTTTTGTCATTTACCCTATTTTTTACTTATACTAAAGCCAATTGCATATTTTGTTGGGTTGCGAGAAACGGCTTGAAATACTTTTAATCTTTTACATTTATTATCAATTTCTTAGAAATAAGGCGACTCAAAAACAAAAGAGATCATGTACTTCTTTAGAATTCGTTACTCCTTAGGATACTTGATCATTTAGTAATTTAGACTAAGTAAAAGTCAACTATAAAGAAACGAAGAGTATACATCAGTCAAAAGCTGGTTAATTCAGTTGGAGTTTACATCTATGTGAAGTTGGTTGTAAAAATGTCTTACGATGAAACATATACTTTGTAGTTTCGGTGGCAATCTTGCAATATGACATGTCTCGTCTTTGGGATGATCGAACTTTGTTTGAATATGTACATGTTTTGTCATTCACATTTTGAAAATAATTCGAGTTGTCACGGAGAATTTGTCATGAGGTAAGCAACTGAGCGTACAACTGACAAAACACTTCAGACATCCTTCATTGAAAAAGACCATCTCAGCTGAAAATTGGACAAAGTGATCAACAATTTATTTGAAGTTAATCCTTAAACGCATGATAATTAGCTTCTAAAATTTAGTTGAAAACAGCAAGGCCTATTAAGGAATTGCTAACACCAAAAGTGTAGTAAGGTCGTATGCCCTTGATCTAGAGGTTCCACCCAAAGGAGAATATATCAATGAGCAAGCAAACCCTGGAAAATGTCAAAATGTTAGGCAATTTATACCTAAAATAATATATACAAAAAGATAAGACTACCTAAAATGTCAAAAAGTTATTGATTCACATTAATTACTACTTCTGGCTTTTGCATACCATTTCCAACATTACGGTAAGCAAAGCCCTGCAGAAAGCAACATAATGTTTATTTAAACTTAAAAAAATGTAAACAACCAAAGTATATAAGGAAGCAAAATTTCATTCCTCCAATCAATGTGGGATTCAAACTGTATAACAAGTCACACACAACTAGCCCCACAAAAAGTTGCTCTATGGTCACATATTGTTCTCATCTTCTCTTATCAAGCTAGAGAAATTTGATATCAAGCTCGAATACGTTTATCTGGTGACAATGCAATTGGAGGTGAAAATCCTTCATGAATATTACCTCAAACACCCGAAAATTTGACCAAATTTATATCGTATCGTTTTGATTTAGTTTTAGTTTTACTTTTATGGGCTAATAATAAAAAAAAGTACTATACTTGCCACCCTTTCCTCTTCAGGGTAGCGAACAAAAATTTTTGCTTCCGTGGGTAATTTACTTTCAAATTCATCCTCTTTAGGGTATTTTGCAAAAAAATATGACATTTTCGCCCCTCTTACCCACAAGAGTAAATGATGGCAAGTATGATACTTTTTTTTTTATCATTTGCCCTAGTTTTTATTATGTTAAATTTTGGATATGTATTAAGATAATTTATTTAATGATTTATAATTGTGTTAAATCTATGATAAAAATGTTTTGTTTTAAGTTTACACTATTTACTTATTAATCGTATTTGTAATAATTTAATATATACTTAAAAAAGGGAAAATTAAAATCATTCGGACAATTATAAAAAATAAACAACACTTTTTCATTCAGATTCAGACATTATAGCTACCTCTTATTAGTAAGATGTGGTAGTAAGATTCAGATGTGGTAGTCAGATTCAGATGTGTAACATCTTAATCAAACAAACACACCCTTAATCTAGTCATAGTATACTCTCTATTCTATGCTTCAACAAGTGACGAACATAAATTTATATGCAAGTACTTCAGGTTGTGATATAATTCCTCCTAATTTAGCGGAAGCGTTAAACCTAATTCGGTTTATTGCTTGAAGCGTTAAACAACTTGAAGTGAATTAGGGCAAATGATAAAACAAAACATTTTTATCATAGATTTAACACAATTATAAATCATTAAATAAATTATCTTAATACATATCCAAAATTTAACATAATAAAAACTAGGGCAAATGATTAAAAAAAAAAAAAAAAAAAAAGTATCATACTTTCCATCATTTGCTCTTGTGGGTAAGAGGGGCAAAAATGTCCTACTTTTTTGCAAAATACCCTAAAGAGGATGAATTTGAAAGTAAATTACCCACGGAAGCAAAAAATTTTGTTCGCTTCCCTGAAGAGGAAAGGGTGGCAAGTATAGTACTTTTTTTTTTATTATTAGCCCTACTTTTATTTATATAGTTGTACTAAAAACTATTTTGCTAAACTCGTAGACCGTCATTTTGTCATATTTGTTAACAAGATGCCAGCCTTTCTTTACATAAATTATTAATAAAAAGAGAATATGGATAGTTTTTTCCTATAAATTTGGACAAAAGTTATCGTCTCGTGTTGGGTTGACTAACATCACTTAGTTTTAAACGCTCGTAGTTAATATATTACAGGTGCATACAATCACTATGTCTAAAATAGTATGAAATCATGAGTCAAAGTTGTAGGCATATATATTTTGGTCCAAGCAACGAATCACAGGAGTTATTTACACACAAACACAAAACTGAGAACTTTTATGAACGACTAATTTTGGTATGAACAACGTTCGACATCATATCCCAACATCATAACACTAATCTCATACAATGTGAACCAAATACACCAACCTAAATGACCTATCAAAATTTCCTTTCTTTAACCCATGTGAGACTTAATACTTGGTTTTCAGAAAAGTAACCGGGAACAAGACACAACGCATTGTTACTCTTCTAAAGCTAGAAAACTGATACCAAACTCAAATACTTGTTTTTAATAGTTCCTAACACATTATGTGGGAAGAGATATTGCAAAAGTTTGCGAAAATCGGTGGAGTTTGATATTCAGCTTGACTTTGAAAGAGTGTGTTAAGTATTTGTCTTTAGAGAGGAAATGGGAGCACTATACCAAACCAAAACTCCAATGAAACAATACTCGTAACTATAACCAAGAACTCAACAAAATCTGAGCAACATTTGAATTTTGAGTCGATTTAGCAACAAGAGTGGAGAGAAGATCCAAAGAGGCACCATAACTATCCACAAACCAATATTTTGCTTAACTCCATAACCTTTTTGATCAAAAGAGTTCAACCAGCACAACAGTTGATAACGACACCCCCAACATAATCATACATCAAACTTAATAAGTCTCTAAAATCTTCCAAGAATACGGTATTCCTGAACTTTATTTATAGAATATCATTTGTAATGAACTAGCTAAATTGAACCACTTGAAGACTCAATGTTCACTTCATCTAATCCGCACGATGGAAGTGTTGTTGGAACATGAAGAACACTTCAATATTGATGCCAACTTCATCCGATAACTATAAATCTCGAACCATATACACCTACACTAGCTAGTACATTTCTGCTTCTTTGATATGATGTGTGACTAAAAACTTTGAGTTTTGTTTATAAAAAAGGTAACCACCCCAAAATTTGTTATAACCTTTTTATTTTAATTTGAAGCTATTAGAAATTTGATACAAAACTCAAACACATGTATTTACACTGTGTTCTCAAGTTTTTTCATTAAAGAAAAAGGAAGTAAAGTGAGAGTAAACATTTTCTTCCTACTTTTGGGAGGAAACACTTTACTTCCAAAATCACACAAATCATATTAACTTTACTTCCATTTCAGTTTCTTTTCCTACTTTAGTAAAACTCAAGAACACAATGTGGGAGTAAACCTTTTCACTTTCTTTCCTTTTCATCAATTAATTTGACTCGAGAACACAGTGTTAATAGTGGCAATTTGATTGGAGTTGGATGCAAATAGAAGATAAATGCTAAGGAAGAATTATCGTATAATTTTAATGAGTATTAGTTCATTTATCTATATCTATACTACTTATAATTAGGGGTGGCAATTCAGGTCGGGTTTGGGTTGGCGGGTTCGGGTTGACAGGTTGGCGGGTTAGAAAACCACAACCCGAACCTGACCTATTTAAATCACCAGGTCAGCTATGTCAACCCTAACTTGTTTACACATAACCCGGACCTGACCCATTTAACCCATATACATACTTGGGTTGGCGGGTTAAATAGGTTACATGGTTTGAATAGGTTAAACAGGTTTCGGGTAGACCCATTTAACCCATTTTATATACAAAAGTTGGCATATTACACGAGTTAAACAGGTTAAACGGGTCGACCCGTTTAACCTATTTAACTCGTATAATAAAATACAAATATTTTTTTAAGAAAAAAATATTAAATGGGTTGGTGGGTCGACAAGCTTAATTTATTTCCAACTCGAACTGATCTGTTTAATAAACAGATTAGATGGCTCGACCCAAACCCAACCCGAAATCTATTTAGACTAACCAGAACATGTTAATTTTCTTGTCGGTTTCAAGTCGGGTTTCGTGTCGATTCAGAAATTGCCACCCCTATTTATAATGGAGGAAGACACTTCCCTACTATTTATTATTTTAAGACCACCATAAATTAAATCTTTAAGCAAATACTACCTTATAAGCATTATTTACAAATATCTAAAGCACACATAAAACTAAAAACACACTACTCATATAATCTATACTTACTATATTATAATGCATGGATAAACCAACTATAACTCCAAGCCTAACTCTTAAACAAAAATTAAGATAATCAGCTCTAATCATGAGGTGACATGTGTCACTTCTCAACTAAAAAATCACTTTTATTTTGAAATTGAAATATCTTTTTATCTATTTATATTTTTTATGATCTAATTTCACAATATTTTTAAAAAAATTTGTCCTCTTTAATTCAACATTCATTTTGATATATTCTTATGAGCTTTTAGTTTTTAGATTTTTAGTGGATTTATTTTTATTTTAATAAAAACATTTACAACTTTAACCTTCATTTCAATTAATACAATCTTATTTCGTCAAAATCATATACTTTTGGGGGGGGGGGGGGGGTATTTGACGGGTAAGAGATTGCGAGGGTCTTTCTATATGCGATAATAATGATGTTACGGGAAAGCTACAGGAAACTCAAGCAAACACATACATCTAACAGATATACATGCGGAGTGTTGTGAAACGAGTTCACTAAGCGGATAGGGAATTTTGGAGAGAGTTGGGCTAACAATTCATTTATCACCGTCGTCGTGCGCGGGTATCCAACTAGTACAATTAATACACCATTAAAAACACTTTTTCATCCAAAAATACAACTTTTTAACCACAAAGTAAAATATAATTAAGCTTCCACACATGAATAAATTAAAAATAATTTTTTAAAGAAGTACAAGTAAATAAGTATAATTTATAAGTATTTAAAGCATAAATAAAACTAAAAAATACTATTCAATACATACAATTAATACACTATTAAAAACACCATTCACCAAAATATACGATTATTTAACCACAAATAATGTACAATCTAATTAAGCTTACAAAGCATAAATCTGAATATTAGCCGTCCAAAACAAAATAACATTTGTTCACCGAAATAACATTTAATAGAGAGAGCACCCTGCTAGTTACATATAATGGAGAGCACCCTCTCTCCATTAATATAATGTATAATCTAAATCCATCAGTCTAAAACAAAGTAACATTTGTTCGTCGAAAAATTTAGTCAGAGGATACCCGTCGCCGCATCGCACGAGTACCCTGCTAGTTACAAATAATGGAGAGAGTACCCTTTCTCAATTAAATACAACTAAAAGTTTCAAAAGTAAGACATAATATATAAAGCTCTGGTACAAATTAATTAAACACACATCTCAAAATTTTAAAATTGAAAATACAACATTAAACACACTAATTAATAATATTTTTAAAACACCCCTATAATGAAAAAATATATGTTATTATACATATTGTAGAAACAAATAAAATACAAAAAGTTTTATATAATTTATATACTAACAAGTTGATGATACATATGATTTTGAAGGGAAAATTACATACTTAGGTAATATTCTTTGCCCTCTTTTTCAATTTGGGTAACATTCTTTCAATTGCATCAGTTGCGGGAATATTATTCCCTTGTTTCTTCAATCATGTCAATATGCACCGTAAAATAATGAATTATTTTAATTTTAACCAAATTTACAAATTTTGTTGTGTATGTCATCTTTCTATTTCCACCTCCTCATTGAATGTGTATGCTTTTGTCAATAACATCTAACGAGTAAGTTTTTTTCCATTGTAATGACTTGGACTTATAAATTCCAATTGTTATTCTATATTCTTCACATATTAATGGCACCACATAAAGCTCTTTTTATTTTTCATTATAATGACTTAGACTTATATATTACAATTTTTATTTAATACTCTTCATATGTTAATAGCACCCATAAAGCGTTATGTGAATTTTAGTTAACTATATACACATAAAGAGAAGGTATACATGTGTTATGTCATTTTGTGATTGCTTAAACTTTTGTACTAGAAGTAATAAACAACACATATGTCGGTCAAAAAGTATTGTAGGGGTGTTATTGGGGTTGACCTGGTCGGGTTCGGGTCAATTGGGTTGGGTCAAGACTTAAAAAAAACATACCCAAACTCGACCTTGTTTAAGATTCGGGTTATTCGAGTTTGGGTCAATTCGGGTTCGGGTCTGGGCATTTTAAAGTTATATAATTTTGATATTTAAACTTGATGTATTTAACACTGGAAGTGATAACAACACCCCTAGGTCTGAATAAGATTTCACATCAAATAGTCATCAGCAAATGCACTCCAAAAGATGCGTACAAATTTGAACTTTGGCAAAATCATACAAGTGTACTTTCTTACTATATATAGACCATAGCCCAGGCATCAAATTGCTCCATACTATGATCGGAGACAAACGCAAATTGTAAAAAGCATTTAAAATGGAACTTTACAATCACAATGTACTCTCAGAGGTAGTTAACACCAAAACGTAAAGATAAGAGACCGAATCACTTGGAAATGTCCAAAATCTTAGAAGAAATGGTGTATCAAAAAAATTTACTAAATACACAAAATGATTGTACACGTTTAAACGAATCTCTCAAGTCATTGTATATCGAAGTGTTTAATGTGTATCATATTGTTGTATGACAATGAGACTAGAAGGTGTTTGTATGTTTATTCTGATTAAGAAATACGGAGTATATAATGTTTAGTGCATACCGAGGGAAATGATATGGTCATTTGTTTGTAGAGGGGACTTGATGAACTATATGAGTGTAACAAGCAGGTTTGCCCTCACGTTGCTGCGGGACGGCCATGTTTGTGTTTATTACAATTATGTTAACGCGTTTTGGACTAAACAATTATGTCGTTCAAATCCTTTTGATGGGCTGTTTGGATAGAATATAGATGCATAAAAATGTTTAAAAAAATATGTTATGGGTCTTTTTGGAAGGACCTTTTTAATAGACTGTTTGGACAGCAAGTAAGTGCAAAAAAAAGGTTCAATAATTATATTTTTTGAGTGGTTTGGGCAGAAACATTTGAGGGGCTGTTTGTACAACAAATAAGTGCAGGAAACGTTTGTAGTATAAAGATCCAGAAAAATAAGAAGTATAACAGCAAGCCGTAGCATGCATCTATGAGAAACCAAACTTTTTTTTGCTCGGTGAAATGTGCATTTGTTACCAAATCCTCAAGAAACCAAACTTTATCACAATGGGCAAAATATACATAATCAAAGGAAAAAGCCACAAAACCAATAGCATGGAAACGCAACCTCCTATCACATACTTTACATTGTTACCAAATCCTTCGAAAAATCAAACTTTATCACAATGGATAAAATACACATAATCAAAAGAAAAAAGCCACAAAACGAATAGCCTTTATATCACAAAAAGATTGAATCTTTACTTAAAAAAGAAAAAGATTAAACCTTAAGATAAGAGTGTAGCATCTTTGTTGATCCAAGCTAGATTAATTTAAAGCACTTGCTATTTTTAACAAAAGCATACAATTGCAAAGTAGCTTCCTATATCCAGTCTCGAAACTAACCTGAAGAAGTTAATCGAAATAATCAAATACCCGAAGAAGTTAATCGAAATAATCAAATACCCGAAGAAGTTAATCGAAATAATCAAATACCCCAGCTCCAGCCCCTACAAAACCAATTTAAATCAAAATACAAAAATTCAATCTCATAATTTCCATATTCCCAAATTAAGAGTAAAGATACGGTTGGTTGATTCACATAAAACAAATTAAAACCTTAAAGCTTGTGCTTTGAGCTCATCTCATCCTCGTCTTTTCTTCCCACATTCTATTTTCATTGTAACAAAATCATATTGGATGATACAGAAACTAAAAAAATACTACTTGCAATCGTTTAATCGACACATAAAAACATACATAACCTTTTTCCCTTTAACTTTAAAGGGACGATTCGGACAAAGGAGTATAATAAAAACTTAAATAAGAAACTGAAACTTCATTGATGCCCACTTATTATGTCTAGTAAATAGCAAAAACAAATCATAATGAAGTGGAGGTGTGTGTCGTTACACCTGAGCTCCCATTTAGGGTGGTTGTTTTTTAAAGGTGTGTGTCGTTTACCATGTTCAAAAGAAATTCTTAGGTGGATGTTTGGATTAGTTTATTTTTCCGGCTTATGAGTTAAATAAATTTAGCAAAGCTCATAAGCCCACTTTTTTCGGGTTATGAGTTCGTCAAGTTAGCTAATGAACTAACATAAGCCGAATAAAGTAAAGCATATAACCTTTTTCTAAATTTAAATAAGCGCATAAGTCAGTAAAACACAATATGCACATTGATTCATTCAACCTTTTATGCAACAAAATTACTAAACACTGTAGTTGGAAATATGCCCTGATCAAGAATTTGTTCATAATCAGCAGGAAACTGGAGCGAAGAACCAACAGCATCTCCAGAAGAAACTGATCTAACCGCTGCTCTTCTTCTGCCCCCAATATTTTACATAAACTTAGCCTACAATTTTGTTCCAGATTTTAGTTTAAACAATCCAGCTATATATATATTGAGCATTTTATAAAGCCAAAACAGTTTTTATTAAGATTGGTTTGATTACCTCGTGGCGATGAAGAGCACCAATTACCTCAGTCTTGAGCTGGCCCTGCAAAAATCTCATCAAGGAAAACAGAAAAAAAAAGCTCATGTGCATTGGAATCAGCCACAATGGCACTTTCCCGGAGAAATCAGCCATTACCTCTGGCTGCCCGGTTAATTTTAGTATTGGAATTGCGAATATGAAAAGTAGTAGCAATAATATTGAACCTATGAGAAAAATGACCCATGATCGTTGTAAATATATTCCCAACATATGATATTGCTTTGCTCCGTATGGTTGGCGACAAAGAGTTTCCAAAGCACTCGCCATTCCTAACTACACATAAAAAGTAAATTAGATATGTATGAAGTTTGGTAATGCTTAATAAAACTTACTATCTGCTTCATGGACGGAGTTGCTTATTAGTTTACAACATAACAAAATAAGTTGTTTACAAACCAACCAATGGCGGAACCAACATTAAATTAAAAGTGGTCGGGATCACGTTTTTTTTTTTTTTACGTTTTTAAACCAGTAATCTTAGACAAAAGATGAAAAAAAAAAGAAGACGCTTTCGCGTTCAAATAACTTGTTACCAATTAATAGAAAGTACATATCTAATAAACAATTTCAAACACCATATAAGTGTATATGAATTACCAAGAAGCCGAATGTGATAGATATGATGACAGTGGTGGCAACAGAGATGGCAGCAAGGTCAGTGCCAGTAAGATGAACGCAACAGCCACTCAGTCTCATCATTAAACGTTTATAGGTAGCCTTTAAAGCTTATAGTCAGAAATATGTATGTAATAAGAGTCTCTACATCATACCTGCAAAAGGCCGAAGAAAATGCATATGGTAAATAATGCCTTATTTTCATCCCGGGGCCTCAATGCCTCGACCAAGTACTCCTTGACAGACACACCATTATTCGCTCCTCTTCATCTACACAACAATTTGTAAATATGTTCCATGTAAATATGATTACATCCATTAATTCATGAAAATTGCAACGTGTAAATATGTTTTCAATTTTATAAAGATGTCGACGTGTTTGAATCTCTGTCACTTGTAAGAGTGTTTACTTTTTGTTAAAAATTTAAAGTCAGTAGCCAAATGTCCAAGTTAAGCTTTCAAAAAACACATAGTAAATGAACCTTGTAGAGTCAAATTACCTGAGGTAGCTTGGGCCCGTAGTCGATGTGTATGAAGGCCGTAAACTTGGGGCAGTTAACCCGTATGTGATGTCCACCTTGAGACTGCTTCAGGTCTCCGTTAGTACCCAAGTTGTTGCAATTAAGTCTAACCACTTCACAACTTGCTTCAAAAGTAGTACCTTGAGCAGTAAACCTGTCTTGAACGATACTCAAACTATCCGCAAACGTCCCCTTCTCCAGAAGCCCATGAGATCCATCATGTTAGTCTCGTTTCTCTCTATGAACAATCGGTTAAGAAAATATACTAAGTTTTATTTATAATCAATCGTTAGTTTTTACAAACTTGGGTTTTATGGGTATTTATAACCCATCAACCGACACAATGGTTCACTAATAGACATAACCGAATAAACTGTTTTATTCGGTTGTAAACTTTACTTTTGACACACTAGACCCTTTAACTTATATACATACGTAAATACTACACTAATCTTGACTTACATGGATTAATAAGTTAGTATCCAATACTCCTCCCTAATTTATTAATCCATGCCTTCGATATCTTCAAGCTCCTTTATCTTTATCTTTGAACTTTGGCTTGCTTCCACTTCCTTTGTCTTGCTCTTCAACTTGATCATCTTTGTCACCAACTTTCTTCATTTGTATTGTTTCGTACTCTTGAATCTCCAACACACTATTTCTAGTATCACGATCTTCTGATTCAGCTTTCTCGTTTCTTGACTTGATGTCTTTCTTACTTTGGCTTTCCTTCTGAAATCTTGATGGCGTCTCTTGATGTTTCTTGCATTCGCCCTTTTCAACTCTCTCTTCTTCTAGGAGTTTCTTATCTGAAATAACTCCAAGGTTTTCTTTCTCAAACTTCTTGAGGTTCTCTGATTCTCTCTTTGCTTGTGCAATCTCTCAACTTCTTGAGGTTCTCTGATTCTCTCTGCATTTTTTTCTCAAATGCCATTTCTCTATTTCTTATTTTCTTCTCAAACTCTTGTTTTTCAATCTCTAACTCTTGAAGCATTTCGAACTTCCAAAACTCTAATTTACTTTTCAAATCAATTTCTATTTCTGACCACATATCTTCTAACTTTTCTTTTGGAATTTCATCCTTCTCAATGATAATTCCTTTCCCCCTCGGTTCTTCCTTTAAGGATGTTATCTCCTTTTCATCTTTACTAGTAAACATCAATAGTGCTGGTTCGTCATCTTCGAACACAAGCTTTGCTTTTTCTTCTCTACGGTTTGGTTTTGGACAATTTGCAGCATAGTGTCCAAACTCATGACAATTATAACATTCTATTTCTCTAAAGTCTCTCTTATGGTAGTTTTGATCTCCATGGTTTCTCATTCTTCTATCATAACTATCTTCATTCTTACTATCTCTTGTGGATCTTCCTTGGCCTCTTTCGCGTGTCTGATTACCACCTCCTCGTCTATCATTTCCATAGTTGCGTTCATAATTTCTGTTATTCCCTTGACGTGTGAACAACAGCTTCTCACTATTATCTTCCTCACTTCCTTTTCTACACTTAAGCCTTTCTTCATAAGTCTTAAGTTTCCCAATAATCTCCTCTAATTTTGCTTTCTTAAAATCAACAACCATTTCAATGGTTGCTACTACTGGTACAAACTTATCTGGCACTGCATTCAGTAATTTTCGTACTTTCGTTTGCTCATCAAACGTTAATCCACATGTAGCAGCCTTTGTAATAATACTCATCAACCTCCCAGCAAATGAATCTATTGATTCATCTTCTTTCATCACAAGTCTCTCAAATTCTTATTTAAGTTGTTGCGAGTGTGCTTGTTGTACATCTTATGTTCCAATAAATCTGGACTTTAGAGAGTCCCAAATTTCTTTTGTTGTTTCACATCCCGCAACTTACATTTGCAAATCTTCTGGTAACCTTTGAAATAGGTATGCTGACGCCGAACTATCCTTTTTTACATCAATCTCTTTTGATGTACATGTTCCTTCTACTAAATCCCATACTCCATTTTCCAATAGTATCTTCTTCATTCTTAATGCCCATAATGTATAATTTGTGTTGCTTAAAACAGGGCATTGTATGATGGTAACGATGTAGTGAAAGCAACTCTGTTTTCGTTTTTATCTCCCGCCATATCTTTCGATTTGGTTTTCTTCTAATACCAATATAATTCTAATAATAGTCGACCTTAAATTCTTCTTTCTAACCCACAATACTAAGATGCAACTTCTAAAAACAATATAATCTTAATAAACAGTCGAACTTAAATTTTCTGCCTAATCACAATAATTCTCAAATGATTCTAACGCGAATTGTAAAAAAAAATTACTTTTAATCTATTCTATAAATAGAAAAAGTATTGGAAATATAGAACCTGGTACTTGGGCTTTTTTTGTGGGCTCTTTTTTCAAACAGATACACGCTCTTCCTTTTCCTTTTAATACAATCGGCTGTTTTGTTTCAAAAGAGTAGCCTTTCTTCTTCCTCCTTTCTTCTACGCAAATCAGGGCAAAAAAAATGTAAATGATGCTGGTCGTGTTCCGGTTTTTCTTTCAAATCAAATGGTGGTGGTGGTTAATCGGTGTTTCACTCTTCTTCTCCGGCAAGTACACGGCGGCGGTCTCTCTTCTTCGCACAACCGGTATGTATTACTTCTCTTCTCTTTTTTTAATTCTCTGATTCGATAGTCTTTAATCGAATCGTGTTTGATTCCTCTGAATCAAAGCTCTTTCCTGTCTCTCTTCTTGATTGAATGACCAGTATGCGCACGGTCTCTTCTTTTCCTTTCTCTTGATTGATTCCCTGAATCAATCGGTCTCTGTTTCGTTCTTCGAATCGTTTGGCTCTGATGCCACTGTTAGTCTCGTTTCTCTCTATGAACAATCGGTTAAGAAAATATACTAAGTTTTATTTATAATCAATCGTTAGTTTTTACAGACTTGGGTTTTATGGGTATTTATAACCCATCAACCGACACAATGGTTCACTATTAGACATAACCGAATAAACTATTTTTTCCGGTTGTAAACTTTACTTTTGACACTCTAGACCCTTTAACTTATATACATACGTAAATACTACACTAATCTTGACTTACATGGATTAATATAAGTTAATATCCAATACATCACACTCAACCACATCTAACAATAAGCAATCATGTCTATGAGAACTAATGCGATACTAAACAATTAGAATTACATGAATCCACATTGAAAATATATCCACAAGTCAATGACAAAAGGCATATACCATACCTATTATCTAAATCCTTTTTGACATCAGACACCAAACTCAAGTTTTTTATATATACCATCACAATTCAAGCATAAACCTTTACACGACTAAATACTGAAATTAACATGGAGCAAAATTCAATAATGCTAAAAGCTCTAATCTTTTAATCACAAATAGCTTCAAACCAACAAAAAAAACATCTATCTAAAGTACTACCACCTTTTTCACTTTCACTATCCCGGGTTAAATCTTTTTCACTTGATCCTGATTTCACAATCCGCAAAATGAACCACTACCAATGCCCTTGTCGGACTAACTTGACTTAAAGAAAATACACATACCTTTCATGGCCAATTACACAAACACATACTATCAATACATAATAAATAAAAACGAAAATAAAAGAAAATAACAAATACACATAAATGCCAATCAAACCTTTTTTTTTTACTTCAGGCGTCTTTGTGTTGAAAATAGTTGGAACCTGCAATTAAACAAAATCAATAAATAAAATGGTTTTTTTTTACAAATAAAACAAAACAAAAACTGATGACGTATAGTCCGCAGTCGGTTCACGAACCCGACCATTAACCGCTACTAGCGAGCCCAGTACGACTGGGCTAAACCGGTAACAGTTTGGGCTAAACTGATGACGTATAGTCCGCTGTCGGGTCACGAACACAAAGGCCCAAACTCAAAGTTATTTATGGCATACGATATCGGATATCTCTTATTTTTGGAGATAAACGCTTAACAACCGACTTAGGCGGGATACGCCGAATCTTGAGGAACACGAATTCAATAAGGGTTTCATGTGTATATAAAGGGCATCCCAGCTCTCATTAAAGGTACGATCTCAAAACCCTAACTCTAAACTATACCCTAAAACCGATTACTTACTCTCATGCCGGAGGATAATCGTGGGAGACAATCCCACGGTAAGCCTAACGGTGTTTTCTGTTTTCTTAGTGCGCAGGTCTCAAGCATTAAGATCCAATTGATACGGGAAACGGAGTCCAAACAAGGAACGCCCAACTTTTGTATCAAAAAGTCGCGCCATCCGTGGGACCAATCGCTAAGAACTAGAATGACGAAGCAAGGAAACCTAAGTCAGCGATCGCATGGTGACCAACAAGGGAAGAAGCAGCAGAGTGGATCGGACTCTAAGCAAGCCTCTAGAACAACCAGTGGGGCTAGAAACCAAGGGTCAGGCCTAGACCTGGTCTTCCCAGCAGTGGAACAACGCACGGGGACAACCCATGCCGCTACGCCAACAATCAATGTAGAAGATCCACTGCGCAACCCTTTTACCACTCCCCTGCAATCGGTACTTAAAAGGACCTCACAAAACACCAGCGCACCTCTCTCAAACAGAGTCCGGATATGGAAACAGACACCCTCGCTAGAAGGAGTCGCTACCGAACTAGCGCCAAGTGATTTCGTGTCTCAAAACTACGAAACCTTGGCTGCCCTCATGCAAGAGGAGGCAAAAAAGAGGCCGAGTCAGAACTTAAAAGCCCGACTAAACTTCGACACAGAGTATGAGGCATCCCCATCGCGTCATCATAAGGAGAGGCGCGGGAAGGATAGCCGCCGCCCTCCAGTGTTTAATAGGATTGGGAGGAGAGTTGAGAATAATGAAGCAGCTGACCTGCAACATCTGGAAGAACACGAAGAGGACGGACGGCGTACCAATGTCCACGCTAGGCTTGGTAGCCGAAAGGTTCATGACAGACTGGGACGACGGCACTCCCCAAGTGGAAGCTCTTCAAACTCAGATTCTGAGGACAGGCGGAGCAAGCGCCGAAAGAGAAGAAGCTCATCCTCTGGTGACTCCTCGGAAGGTCGGCACAACCGCCGACAAAGGGAAAGCTCGTTCTCTGGTGATTCCTCAGACAACAAGGACATCGAAACTGGACACTGGAAGTCCAGGGGAAGATATCGCGACCAGGAGGATGAAGATATGTCTCTTCCATGGCGCCGCCAAAAGGTGGATGCGTTCACTCGGCGCATCAGCGATTTCTCGAAAATAAGAGAAGGCGCATGCCCGCCAACGTAAAAACATATGATGGAACAGGTGATCCTGACGATCACCTAAAAATTTTCGAATCAGCAGCTACCATCGAAAATTGGCCACGCCTGTGGTGCCACATGTTCAATTCCACATTAGTGGGAAATGCTCGAAACTGGTTCAGTAAGCTTCCACGCAGAAGCATTAATAGCTTTGAAGAGATGCGGAAGGCGTTTCGCTTGAACTTCACCCAAAGGAAGAAGTGCGCCAAAAACCCTATCGAACTCGCCAGGATAAAAAAGCGCCGGGGGGAATCTACAAGCGCTTATGTGGAGCGCTACAAAGATGAGTGCATACATGTCAAGGCATGCCCGGAAATACTAAAAATCTCAGGGATCATGAACGGGATCAATAACCCGGAACTCATTAGAAGGCTGAACGATAGAGTCCCCCAAACCTTTGATGAACTTATGAAACGCACAAGGTTCTTTATCCAAGGAGAAGCGCGCGGCGAAGAAGAAAGGTTACTCAAACTATAGGTCACAAGAACAGCCTCCGAGACAATCCACTGACCAGAGTAACAACCGCAACAAAAACTACCGTGGCCAGGGAAACGGACGTGATAATGACAGATATACCCCGTTGACCAAGACTCCAAAGGAGATATTCGCGACGGAAGGCGCGAATTTCCCAAGGCCCCCACCAATGCGCACCCCAGAGGATCGGCGCGTGGGAAGTGGATACTGTGACTATCATGGGCAGAAGGGCCACACCACCAATGAATGTGTCCAATTGCGCCAACTAATTGATAAACTAGTAAAAGAATGTAGATGGGACCATTTGGTTAAAAACATCAAGGAAGGGAAGGATAAACAAAAGGATGGAAACAAGAAAGAAGTACCTAAAGATAAGGCTGATACCATATACATGATACAATCATGGCAGCAGATGACTAGGCAGAAGATCAGCCAGAAGTTTTCCCGTGGAAGCGAAATATCTTTCCCTACCTTGGCTGCGAACAACGCAGTGGTGGAACCGCTTACCATTGAAATCAACGCAGGGGGTCACGATATCCACCGCATGTATGTTGATGGAGGAGCATCCGCGGATATAATGTATGAACATTGTTTCAAGCTACTGCGACCTGAGATACGCAGCCAACTAAGCCCGGCCACAACGTCATTGACTGGTTTCACAGGCGAAAAAATATGGCCCATGGGACAAATACGCCTGCTAGTCAATGTGGGTAATAAGGAGGACTCGACGATAGCCTGGATGACCTTTATGGTAATCAAATCTCCTTCGCCATACAATGGCATTATTGGAAGACCAGGGATATCAACTATATGCGCGAGCATCGTCTACAAAGACATGGGATGCTTAAGTTCCTGTGGAGGGAGGTATTGTTACTCTTTACAATACCACCATACCACCAGGAGAATGTAACACGATTACATGTGAGACAGCACCCATTCCAGAACAGCGCGCAACTAAGGTGACAAACCTGAAGGTTGCTATTCATCCTGATTACCCAGAGCAAGAAGTATCGATCGGGGATCGCTATCGATAACGGTGGCAGGTTGTGCGCGACTCTTACTAAATAACTGGTATCTTCGCATGGGAACCAAAGCACATGACGTGTACCACGCCAATTACGAACACAAGTTGATAATCCGACAAGGATACTCCCCAGACGAAGAAGCGTGGCCGGGCTCAGCGCCAGCATACGCAATTTTGGCAGAAGTACATAAACTTGTGGATGCAGGTATCATGCGAGAGGTCTACTACCATGACTGGCTTTCCAACCCATTGATGGTCAAGAAGAGCGATGGTAGCTGGAGGATGTGCGTTGAATTCACAGATCTCAACAAGGCATGTCCGCAAGACTGCTACCCGCTACCGAAGATAGACTGGAAGGTAGAATCTTTGTGTGGATACCCACTTAAATGCTTCCTTGACGCATACAAAGGATATCACCAAATCTAGATGGCTAAGGAAGATGAGGAAAAAACGGCCTTCCATACAAGCCAAGGCGTCTATTGTTATACTAAGATGCCCTTTGGCCTAAAGAACGCATGTACCACCTACCAGCGGTTGGTTGATAATGCATTTGAAGGACAGGTGGGCCGCAACCTAGAGGTTTATGTCGAAGACCTTGTAATAAAAAGCCATACGGAAGATGAATTGGTGCACGACATTGAGGAAACATTTAAGACACTAAAAAAGATCAATATGAAGCTAAACCCTAAGAAATGCACTTTTGGCGCTACCGAAGGCATGTTCCTCGGATATCTGATAGACCCCGATGGCATCAAACCGTGTCTAGAAAAAACGAAGGATGTCATCCAACTTCCTTCACCAAGCACGTTGAAAGAAGTCCAATATCTGAATGGAAAACTGGCCGGTTTGAATAGATTCTTGTCCAAGTCAGCAGACAAGTCACTCCCTTTCTTCAAAACACTTAAGAAGTGTACAAAAAAGGGAGACTTTCGCTGGACTACGGAAGCAGAAGAAGCTTTCATAAAACTTAAACAAGATTTAGCAGACTCCCCATGCTAGTTGCACCTCGCCTGGGGAAGAATTAATTATGTATTTGTCGCGACCCATGGAGCGCAAGCGGTGCTACTAACAGACAGGAATTCAGTAAAAACACCGGTGTATTTTGTAAGCAAAGCACTCAAGAAAACGGAGATTAACTACAGCGCAATGGAAAAGTTGGTCCTAGCATTAGTATTCGCCGCCAAACGGCTACGCATGTACTTCCAGGCACACCCAATAGCGGTGATTACAGACCAGCCTATCAAACAAATTATCTCCAAACCTGACGCATCGGGACGTCTACAGAAGTGGAGTGTACTGCTAGGTGAGCATAACATTTCCTGCAGACCACGTACTGCGGTTAAACGGCAGATACTCGCAGACTTCATCATCGAGAAACCAGACACTGATGATGTACCTTCACAAAGCAAGGTTGAACCACAAGAACCATGGATCTTGTTCACAGACGGGTCTTCATGCATAGACGGGTCAGGCGCAGGCCTTATCCTCACAAGTCCAGAAGGGATGGAATTCACTTACGCACTGTGTTTCGAGTTCACATCTACAAACAACGAGGCAGAATATGAAGCCCTGATCGCTGGATTATGCATTGCAGCTCGAATGGGCATACGCAACTGAAGTAAATGTGGACTCTCGGCCAGGCCAACCACGGTTCGGCGAGTATGTGGCTAAAGAGGAGAACATGATTCAATATCTCGACAAAACCAAGTCCCTAATCCAGGGCTTTGACAAGTTTACCATCAAACAAGTTCCTAGAGGGGAAACAGAAGGCGGATGCGCTGAGCAAGATTGCATCTACAAGCTTTGCGCACCTATCAAAACAAGTATTGGTGGAAACTCTGAAGAGCAAGTCCATCTCGGAGATGGAGATATCCACGGTGATAGAGGAACAAGGTCCTACATGGATGACCCCAATCATTGAATTTATAAGCAAGGGCTTATTGCCCCAAGAATAGAAGGAAGCCCGCTGGCGCACATCACAGAGGTTTGAACTTCGGAACGGTGTACTATATCGGCGCTCATTTCTACAACCATGGCTTCGATGTGTAGGACCCCTTCAAGTAGATTATGTACTCCGTGAGATCCACGCTGGTTCATGTAGTATGCACTCAGGACCACAGTCTGTTGTGGCGCGCGCTTTACGGCCAGGATACTACTGGCCTACAATGCACCGTGACGCGCGGGATTTAATAAAAAAGTGTGGCGACTGCCAAGTTCACAGACCCTTTCCACGCCAACACAACAGGAACTAACACCTATTACGTCGCCATGGCCATTCTATAAGTGGGGTATCGACATTGCAGGTCCCTTCCCTGTTGCAGCAGGAGGATTGAAATTCCTCATAGTAGCTATAGACTATTTAACCAAGTGGATGGAAGCAAAGGCGGTCGTAACAATCATAGGAAATCAGGTAAAACGGTTTATTTGGGACAATATTGTATGTCGTTTCGGATTACCTAGGGAAATCATCTCAGACAACGGAAAACAATTATGTGACAACCCTTTCAAGGAATGGTGTGAAAAGCTAAAAATTACACAGCATTTCGCGTCGGTTAAACACCCGCAAACCAACGGCTTAGTCAAGCGTGCAAACCGAAGTCTGGGTGAAGGAATTAAGGCACGCTTGGGCAAGCACAAAGGGAGGTGGGTGGAGGAACTATCGCATGTTTTGTGGGCGCACCGCACTTCAATCAAAATTAGCACGGGAGACACTCCCTTCTCTCTTGTCTATGGGACAGAAGCCGTCATACCAGCCGAAATTGGGATGCCAATTATTCGCACTGCCGAAGTTAATGTTACAACCAATGACGATGAACGGCGTATTGACTTGGACCTGTTGGAAGAAAGGCGCGAGCGCGCGGCCATATGTGAAGCGAGAGCTAAGACAAAAATGAAGGGATACTACGATGCTAAAGTTCGAAGCGTCTCATTTAGTCCAGCCGAGTTCGTATATCGCGCCAATGACGCGAGCCACGCAGAGGATACAGGAAAACTTGGACCGAAGTGGGAAGGACTTTATGAGGTCATTGAAGCATTAGGAAAAGGCGCGTACAAGCTGCGAGATATGGATGGACGCGAGCTACCACGCACATGGAACATCTGCAATCTCAAGCGTTGGTACCTCTAAGAACGGCTACGGCCCAGCGCACGAATACTCCCGTACTTTAGTATAATGCCCAATAACTATCCGTGTATTTACATTCTGTTTTACTTAGGCAAATGTCTTTTTTCTTTACAAAAACTTGCAAGTATTAATAAAACGTCGCGGTTTCTAGCTAACTCCGCAACACATTTTAATTTGTATTTTCATATTATTCATATCTCAACACTGTTGTTTTTATTATCTTTTGCCTACATGGCGTGCATGCACCTACTATACCCACGATGGTAAAAAGGATGAGTAAACCTACTAAACAACTCGTTGAGTAAGAGGGTTGCAAACCCATCAACATTGGATCATACATCCTTGTTAAACACCTTATTTTCAAGACGTTGGAATAAGTTCAATGCGCATTCCATGACGGATGCGCAACAATGCATACTATGCGCGTTTAACAAAACCAGGAATCAAGACTCTTGGCTCCTTGCTATGATATTTACAGTACGCTGCATATCACACCATACACGATTATGTTAAAAATACTTAGACATTATAAGTATGATAGTTCATACATGATTATGAACTCCACATATTAGTTGCGCTTATGTAACAGTTTGCTTCTTGGACAATAAGTACGTTTTTTATGCAAAGACAGATAACTAAGTACAAACATTATAAGTCACAACCATATCAACACGCATTCAACAAAAGGGATATTTCATTAAGGACCATGGGTTCTTACAAAATGATATTTACAACGCAGATATAACCTACATGTTATTACAACGCCTAAGAGATGACCCCTCCACGTGGCGTGCAGCGTCCCCAGCCTCCTTTAGCTTCTTCATCAAATCAGAGTCTTGGCGAGATACCGTGGCAACACTAACAGGTACCCCGTCAGACCTAGGAAGATGCGCTGCGCCAACACCACACAAAATGTCCTTGCCTTTAACACCTTTCTTCTTGGCAAGTCTCGTAGCATGAGCTTCCAAGGATTCCTTAAAAGGGACTTCTTTCTCCAGTGCGAAAGGATTCAGGATGTCGCGGGGGCGAGCAAAAATAGGCACCTGCAGCTGGGACACATCAGGTTTCAAATAATAATCAGACTGCGCCTCTGCATTTTCAGCACAATGGCGGGCCAAGGTTAGTCCCTCCATAATTACCCCTATGGGATAATCCTGGTCGCGCTCTAACTCCGCAATCAGAGGAAGCTCCAACAGCTTCATCTTCTCCATTGCGGCAACCAGATCATCATACGCGTGCTCATTATAACCAGGAACCTTATCAGCAGGAACTTTTAGTATACCACCCTCATGGAGCTCCTCTATAGCTTCTGCCTTACCACGCGCTAGCGCGCATTGCACAACCCCTCCAAATGCATCTACTACCTCTCGAGATTCTAGGGTACTGAGGGCAGCAAGGCGCAGACCGTGGCTGATAAGCCACCTGCGCTCAGCAATCGTTGACACAAGCTGGGGATACAGCTCCTCATCATACTCAAAGCTGAGCTTGCGCAACTTCATCTCCTGCTCTTCCAGCGAGCTTCCCATAGTTGCACCAAAATCCCCTAACTGAGAGAACAACTCTTCCTTCCCCTTTTCCAGATATTTCAACGCCCAGAGACATAAAGCCTTGTAATCCGCTGATGCAGTACGCTCCTGACTTATTTGGCTCAGCAGTGACATCTTTTCTTCAGCAAGTCTTTGGGCATACGAGCTCATTGCCTCTACTTCAACCCGGCACTGGCCAAACGCGCCTCCAATTGCAGGTAACTGTTGGTCCTTTTGCGCGCTCTAGCTACTTTCTCCAGAATGCCTTACCTTTAGCTGCGCAACCAACGTAGCTTGGTGCGCAGTAGCCAACACCAGATCTTCAACAAGCTGATCCATTGGCGCGTCCCCAGATGCCAATGGCTCAGCACCTTGGCTCTTTGGTTCAGAAGATTCAGCGCGCACAGGACTAGCCTTGGGGGGGCGACTCCCCAAAGTGTTCAATACTGCACGCAAAAAAGAGAATTAGCGATTGTTTCATTACATAAACAGGGAGTGCGATAAGGGCTTTGAAAATAATACTTACTGGGGAACAGCAGTATCAGCTGAAGGGGGCGATGCAACATCACTCGATGACGACTCCATGATAGGTGCTTAAACACATATCTTTTCATTAGAAAAACTGACCCAAAACAACCAAGGAAAAGCCGTTTATTGCTAATATTTGCGGTTTTCTTGAGTTTGTGCTTGTGCAGGTACGGATATGCAAAAACACACAAAAAGGATCCAAATCAGATGTAAATCCGAGCACGAGAGATCAAGAGAGTTTTAGCTGAGCTGGAAGGTCAAGATTGTGTATTTTGGAAGATTTTATTCTCAGAAGATGATTTTTGAAGTTTCAGAAAAATTTGAAGAAAAGTCAAGTATAATCCCTGCACTTTGAGCTTTTGACAGAATTGATCCCTCAAAGTTTCAGATTTTACAAAAGTCACCCTTGGATTATTTGAGATTGACATGATTGGTCCTTGATAGTGATTTTCAGAAAGTACACTTGTGGTCCTTGGAATTTCAGTTTATACACTTTTAGTCCCTAAAAGTTAACTTGTATCACACTTACAATCCAAGTCCAATAAATCCTATTACTAAAATCCTCGGCCCAAAAATGTTACCCGAGCCCAAACTAAACCACCCAAACCCGGATAAATAACCCAAGTCAACCCCCCAAACCACGGTCAAACAACCAAAATAAAATAAAAAAACCTTGCCGCGCTTTTCTTCCCCCAATTTACCCAGTTAACGAACCCTAATTACCCACCCGTGTAATTGGTCAATTATAACCACAATTAAGGGTACTATGGTACTTTCCCCTGACATTCTCTGACATATGGACTGACAACTCACCTATCCGTGTGCTATAGGCCACATGTCGCTCTCCTATTGGTCGAGACATGTCATCAGATTCAATCCAAGGGTGGATAACAAGAGATGAAGCGTGGGATTTGATCCAAGGGTGCAAATGAACTCAGAGAAAGCACAAATGAAGGATTTCGAGAAGCTTCTAAGCTCAAGCTCAACTATATATAGACCTTTATTTCATTCACAAGTTGGATCTCATTCTTATTTTTCATTTTTCTTCTCTCTAGTTGTAGTAGTAATCAGTAGTAGTTATTTGCAATTTCAATGTTTTAAATACTTTGTAATTCGTATTTTGTACTCATTTTCCTTTATTAATAAAATTTAGAATTTCATTTTCAAAGTGTTTGTTTAAGTGTTTATGATCTAAATCTTCTATTTACCTCTGATTATTGCTTATTCTAGTTTCATCAAACTTGTTTTAGCTTATTTCTTCATAATCTCAAAAATACAAAAAAATCACATAAAATCATTTGAAAAATAAAAATCATAGTAGATCTAATTTGTAGAGTGATTCTTTAGTGATCTACTGTTTTATAGGTTCATATAAGCTTAATCTAGCTTACTGTGAGCTTATACTTGTTTTAACACTCAATTCACAAAAATCTCAAAATCATATCAGTTGCTACAGTTGCTGTTTGTGATCTGTTATACTGGTGATGGATTTGGATCTGGAATGGGATGATGTTGATATTGGTTTGGATGTGAGCTGGAATTGATTAGGATAGGGGTTTGTTAGGTTAGTGTTCTTTGTTTCATCAATTGGCAAGCCATAGTGGCTAGGCACCTTGTAAGTTTCATTTCTGTTTTAATCATTAAATCTGTTGATTGCATCTGTTAGTAAGTGATATTTGGTACTGTTTGATCTGTGGTTGAAGTTAGTATAGCATTATCTAGTGTTAATCTGTTTTTAGTGCTCATTACAGTAGTGTAACTAGTGTTTGGATTAACTGCATAAACTGTGATAGAGGTTAGCTTAACAGTTTGAAGTAGTTGATACTTGTTTAAGTAGTTATTTGATAGTCATTTGAGGCAATTGTTTTAGTAGTATTACTCAAATAGTCAAAATCTCTTTGTTATCAATCTAAGATCTGTCACTGTTAGAATCAGTTGGTGTCAAAGTTGCATATTAGCTTAAAAACTAGTAGACCTAGCCTTTGGTAATCTTAATTAGTGTTAAAACATAATAATCAGTTCATTGATTTGGATCAAAACTGAGTTTAGTCAAAGTTACATAACTAATCTTCAAAAGTCAAAATCTGTCAAAAGTGTTTTTCACAAAACTTGTGAATCAAATTTCTGATTCATTTCTGAGATTCAGTTTTTCAACCTTGGGATAAATGATTTTCAACTGGTCTTTTATTGATATTTGTTCTTTGTCAATTCTGGTTCAATCCTTTTAAGCTTCAAATAAGCTAATCATTTAGACACTATCTGCCCTGTTCACACTCAGCAAAACTGAGTGTGAATCAGGCAGAATTTCAGTAGCTTGTTTAGGTCTTAATTTAGAGAGTTAGAAGCTTATATTTGGTCAAATTGTATCTGGCCAGGTGGTGTTTAGGACTGCTTAATTGGTTTTTAGTCTAGCTTATTGGATAAGCTGGTGCACAAGCCCCAACAGTAGGGGGTCATTTGCTGATTTGCTCATTAAGCAGTTTGCTTAGATAATAGATCTGAGCTTATAACTTGTTAGGAGTAGGTTTAGTTAGCTGCTACTAGCTTATTTTAGTAGATTATAGCTTCTGTCACTGTTTGGTTGGTTAAATAGCTTATTAGCTTATTTTAGTAGCTTATTTCACATCAGTTTGCACTACATCTTGCATTTCTTACACATAAGCTACTTGTTTCTCATTTTTCATAGTTTCATATTATAATTTTAGAATTATCCTGAGAATTTCATAATTTTTGGTTAACTTTTACTATTTTTCTCAATTTAAATTAGTTTTTAATAGATTTTATTGCAAATTATTGAGAAAAAGTTCCAAAAAATAATTTTTCATTTTTCTCAGTTTAAGAAAAATATAAAAAGCATAAAAAAGATTTTTCCATATTTTTCTCCCTTTGTTTGGTATTTTTCACAATTTTAATTAGATTAAAATAGTATTAAATTCATAGAAAATAGGAAATTATTCTGAAAAATAAAAAAATAGTTTTGAAAAGTCTTTTATGTTATTTTAGATTTTTGAAAAGTAATTCCATAATTTTCCCCTTTGTTTTTATAATTTTTAGTTATTTATTTTTATTTTTAAAGTTAATAATTAGTTTTTAATTAAAATAAATCCAGAAAAATCCAAAAAAATTAGTTTTAATTCATAAATAGTTTTCTTATAGAGTAAAAGTAATTTTAGGTTATTTTTAGGAGTTAGATTAATCGTACTTGCTTTTTATTCGCGTTTCATTTAAATTCCGTATTTGCGTTTTTATATAGATTTGCGTAGTTTGCCTTAATCCTTAGGATTTCCCATAGATTTTAGTTCCTTATGCTTTCCTTATTCCGTAGTTTAGATACTATGATTTTATCCCCTTCTCTTATTCGAATCCCGATAATCGAGACGTGAGTTGGAAATTCCATTCAACCCTCGTTCGGAACGATCTCGGTGCTCAAACCTAACACGTTTGAGTTACCCGTTTACTACACACTTCTTATTAATTGTCAGTGTCCGAGCCGTTTTAAGTTTCTTACGGTTAGTCATTCACAAGTGGCTAGCTTGTGTGAGTCAAGCTTTGACGATGCTTCGTTCACTGTAATCACTCCACGTCAAGTATGACAGGACGCTTCTTCCTGGATGCGCTTGCACCATCGCCACCAAGCGCTCTCTTGCGCTTCAATCTTTGGTTGGCCTCCTCCTCTTCCTTGCTTTCCGCCACATCAATGTGCGACGGCTCCACTAACGGGGAAGGTACCCTGGGGCTAGGCACGCTTTGTAGAGGGGTCACCTCCAGCGCAACGGAGGAACTACCTCCCGTCTCTCCCATCTCCATTTCTAGGGTATGCCCCGCTGTAGCTTCGAGAATGGGCTCTTCCCCCTCTCTCAACGGGCATGCCCCCACAGTAACCTGGCGCTGCTTCGCCAACTGTACAACTCCGAATAGAGCCATCTCTGTGCAACAAAAGACAAACAACAAACAGGTTACAAAAATTACAAAGATGAAAAGAAAGGCTCACATTAAATAAGCAAAGGAATGCGAAAGGATGAGCACCCACCCTGGCCATCCGTGTCTAAGAAGATTGGCACCTCATCAGGTCTACCAAAGTAGTTACGACTGATGCCCATATGCACCAAAAATTCCTCGGGGTAGGAATTGATGGGAAGACGATTGGTGTTTATCGTTTCCGCATCCTCCGCGCTATAGGTTCCAGGGGGAGGGCGCTCATCCTTCGGTAATGAACCCTGGGTATAGAAGTCGAAGTCCCAGGGAAATAACGCCTTATCAACCCAAATTTTTTTTTCCCTCCAGTTCCTAAGCGCGTCCAGTTTATCAGTGTAACATTGCAGCCTCCCTGCGCGCTTAGCAAACGACACCCACCCGTTTGACCACGTTGTGTGGTAAAATGCACGGAAGAGGTAGGTAGTAGGGTTAATCGCCAATAAGCGGCAAGTAACCTTGAAGTTTGTTATTTTTGCCGCACTTATACAGTGCAACTGGGATATGTGCAGACGATAATAATTTAACACGTCACACAAGAATAAGGATATGGGCACATGTTGATTCGCGAACTCTAAAAAACGTGTGTATACCCCTACTTTTCCTTCGGGGAAATCGGCTATCGATGCCTGCGCATCTGGAACTACCGGATGCAGCGCCATCGGAATATAATAATCCGAGGTGAACTCGCGAAGTTCGTCCTCGGTCATGTCGGAGGTAAAATCAGTCAAACCACGAACCATGGTACAGTTTTTTAACGGCGCACACGCGGTTACCTTGGAAATATGAAGGTTTTCTTGGTTGAA
Source organism: Chrysanthemum makinoi (assembly GCA_910596185.1). Taxonomy (NCBI): domain Eukaryota; kingdom Viridiplantae; phylum Streptophyta; class Magnoliopsida; order Asterales; family Asteraceae; genus Chrysanthemum; species Chrysanthemum makinoi. The sequence continues at coordinate 50,076,187 of OU343225.1, forward strand.
AGTTTGGAGCTTTTTTAACAATGGCGGAAATGATTTTTCTTGTGATAATCACAGTAATAAGGGGGCGGACGGTTATATAAGTTTTTACATCCACGCGATGATCGACACGTGGATCCCACTATCTCTCAATGTGTGGATAGGATGTGTTGACATGACACATTTTCAGTTACTTTCCCACGATTTACGAGGTGTGCATTTGAAATATTTTGACTAGATTCAACGTGTATTCTTCAAGGCGGGAAACTTTTTTAGATTCTCCGCTACGCTTCAACGAATTTACGGTATATAGCTATTAGTCTAGCATCCGCAGGTAGTCCCTGCGCATACTAGACTGGGGGGACATGATGACGTATAGTCCGCAGTCGGGTCACGAACTCGACCATTAACCGCTACTAGCGAGCCCAGTACGACTGGGCTAAACCGGTAACAGTTTGGGCTCACGAAGGCCCAAACTCAAAGTTATTTATGGCATACGATATCGGATATCTCTTATTTTTGGAGATAAACGATTAACAACCGACTTAGGCGGGATACGCCGAATCTTGAGGAACACGAATTCAATAAGGGTTTCATGTGTATATAAAGGGCATCCCAGCCCTAATTAAAGGTACAATCTCAAAACCCTAACTCTAAACTATACCCTAAAACCGATTGCTTACTCTCACGTCGGAGGATAATCGTGGGAGACAATCCCACGGTAAGCCTAACGGTGTTTTCTGTTTTCTTAGTGCGCAGGTCTCAAGCATTAAGATCCAATTGATACGGGAACCGGAGTCCAAACAAGGAACGCCCAACTTTTATATCAACAAAAACTTATTAAAAAAAGGTCCAAAACTAACAGGTAAAAAAGGTTTTAGTAAGGCCTTTTTACTGAGAAAAACTAAAAATTTCAAATACAAAAATAATAAGCAATGAACTAATGAAGCACTAAATTAGGGAATCATTTGATTTCATAAAGATTAATGGTAGGTGTGTGTTTTGAGTGTTTTTAAGTGGTAGAAGCTTCAAGAGGATTTTTTTTTTTCCTGAAAGAATGAGATCAAGAAGCTTCTTATGCATGCAGGTTTGTGATAACATAGTACCCTTGTGGTTTACACATGCATGTATGGCTCCAGTACAGAAATTAGGCTGTAATCATCTGTTAACTTTGTATCACGGTTGTAGTTACGTGATAATGACAGTGAAGAGTAAATCTTGCAACTCCTATGGGCCAATAAAAAAATGCCACACAATCCACTTACAAACTATTGGATCACTGTTTGTAATTAACCAATTGATCATCTGATACAACATTCACAAACTTTCATCTACTCCACCATTACCAACACCACGCCACAACCTACTGCCACCACCTGGTATAAACGCCGACCACCACCGTGTCACATCAACGGACCACCACCTTTAACACCACCGTCACAGTAGCCGAACAAACCCACTGTAACCGAAAGTTTATATCAAGTTTGAGGTTGTCATTTTAGCTTTTTTACATATCTATATATTTTATTTTGTAGTTTATATATATCTTTTTTTACAGATCTAGATAACTTTTTTATAGATCTACTTAGTTTCTTGTAGATTTGAGTTGTTATAAAGTACTCCTTGGTTTTCTTTTTCAACTACAATAACTGATGTCATTAGTAAATGTAAGGTTTCTTTTTATTATTTGTTGCTAATATTTGATTAATTATGTTAGATATATATAATTTAAAGATATGCTTTATAGGTCTATATATATTTTTTACTGTTCCAATTTTTCATAACACTTTTGACAATATTTGTAGATCTGCTGTTGAATCTGCCGCTGTCGCTGTAATTCACTGTAGCAGGTAAATGTATGGGCGGTAAAATTTTTGTGATAATAAACAAATAACGTTTATTTATTTATTTATTTATTTATTTATTTTTTATATTTTTAATTTTATGTATAGTTTGATGATATAAAGTTTGTGTAAATTTTGTCACAAAAGGTTGTGTAAAGTTTGTTTTATTTTATCAACTTTATACGTTAAGTTTTTGTGTGTTGTGGTTATAAAGTTTATAAAATTTGGGGTGTAAATTTGTTTGTAGGTTTATATTGTGTTAGTAATTATGCCCACTTATTGTTCTTTATAAGACTTCTTCATTTTTTTTTTTCACGTTCTTTTTTGTTATGCTGTCAAATGGCAAATGATATGGACACTGCTAATTATGATTCATCCACAGAAACTTATTGTTTATGGACTCGATATATCTTATACGCATATACAAGTTTACTCATGTTCCTCCTCTCTGTTTCACGAATCACGCGTGCCCCTCTTTACTTCCACCGTTAACCAGAACCATGTAAAATCCATCGTCATAAGCAAATACGAAATTGATTTACTTATCTTATTTTCGTGTATGAATTAATTTTTGCGTTGCTTGATGGTGTAACTAAAACTGCAGGTTATGTTTCCAAAAAAATAAATTCATTCACTATGACATCGGTTGGAAGTAACAAAACATGATTTTATCACGTACCCTCTATTAGTCATTATAGGCGATTACCCGTGCCTAGCGGCATCGGTTTCTAGCGGCAGACAATTAACGATATGCGATATTGTGGTAAGTGTTTCGTATAACGTTCAAAATAGAACGTGAAAAGATCTCGATGAGACCTGATTCACCAGTTTGTATCGGTTTTAACGGGTCCTCTTTGGTTCATTTTCAGATGGCTTTAATTAGTTAGCCGAAAACCGGTGGCGAAACCAGTTCCCGGTTGAACACATTGGTCCGGTCCGGTCCGGTTTTTAAAACTATATGTAACATCAACTTGTTAGCTTGTATTAAGTTTTGTGAGTTTTATTAATTTGTATAATGTGTATAATAACATGTACTTTTCATTTTAGGGTGTTTTAAAAATATCATTAATTAGTGTGTTTAATTATTTTATATTTTGGATTATGTTGTAGCTTCTTTAAATTGTACGTTATGAAAATTTTATTGTACTTTTTAGTAAGGGGTGTTTTAATTGGTTGTTTTTAATTTGGTAGGTGTGCTTTTAATTGGCTGTACAATGTGAATAAATTATTGTACTTTTAAGTAATGGGGTGTTTTAATAAGAGTATTAATTAAATTATGCATTTCTCTCTCATTTAACCAATTTCAACAATTTAACTTTTCAACTTTTCATCTTTGACAAATTTGATTGCATCAATATTTGTGCGTGTGTTTTTTTTCCAAGACAAATTATCATAGCGATAATCAAGCAAGTTAGCGATATTTTGCTGGTGGTTAAGAGACGGTTAAACAGTTGTAGTAAAAGTTAATCGGAAGTATTAACTGCAATTATGTATCCCGTTTCACTTTAAATCTGATCAGGGTTACTTTTGCATGTTAGACACGACATCTGCGTTGATATGTGTGTTTGTTTTTTTTTTTCCTTTTGTCGTATGTATAGTATGTATCTATGTAACGTTAAAGTTGATATTGTAGATGCTCAATATTTTGCAAGTGTCATCGGCCTAAGAAAAAAAAGATTGTAGTGCATGATATATACTCAAGCTAGATTTGAAACATTATCCTTTTAAATATATATCTTAGCTTCGGCTATAAAACAAATATTAGTTCATTATGCCAATATTTGAGCAAATTTTTGTGTGTTGGTTAATTAGTTGTCGTATACTTTGTCTTCAATTTACTTTTGGGTCAAAACTTATCTTTGATGAGGTTTTTGCACAATTTATAAATTTGGCTAAAATATAAAACCTCATATTTATAGACTTCTTTTTTAACAATAGGTACACACTTTTTCAATTTCATATTTTACTTGATAATTTTGGAACAAGTGGAGTATTTTTTTCACTCATAATAATAGTTTTTTACTCATAAGGCATCTTATTGTTTCTGTCCCCAATTGGTTAATCACTATCAACGTTCTAGAGTCAATATAAAGTAATTGAAAGTTCAACTTTTTTGAAAGGGATTCGAATAATAGTTTACAACTTTAGCTCATATATCAATGCAAAGTACAATGGTTCTCAGTTCATCAAAAAACAATCTCCTAAATTGTCACTTTTTCTTAGACCAGGTTTTACCACATTTGAATTTCCTACGGAGTAAGATCTAAGAATTTCCAAATATTTGAGTACAAAATTAAGACAAAATTGAACCTCGTAACTTTATCTCATAAACACCAAAAAGATTCGACTAAAAAAAACCGATAACATCTAAAATAAAAATCACAACTTCTAAAGTAAATCTAGAAAAAATAAACCTTACACATTATCGTTTTAAAGACATGTTCATCACCTCAAACTTTTTTCATAGTTCTCAAAATCATTGCCTTCAACTATTAATTATTTTCAGTTAATCAATTATCAAACTAACAAATTAAGTCCCCAAATAACAAAGAACCACTCACAAACCTCGTAAGATTACAAAAAACAACCTCAAAAATTATATAGTTACATGTGTTCAAACTTTTTAAATGTGACGTCAAGAGAGATGTCATTGACCAAATATTTTACAAGCCTACATATGTACAATAATACTACTATACTGAGAACTATTACAAAATAAACAAAAAAAAAAGAACAAAAGACAACCTGCTAGATCTCGTAAGATCCATCTAGATCTCTACCAAAAACCAATCAGACACACATAAATTATGGCTAAAACAACCACCAAGTAAACTAAAAAGCAGATCTATTTGGATGCCAAGCATAAACCACCAAACCATAATAACAGAAACTAAAACCACCAGCCAAAACCACCTAGCACAAAACAGCAAGCCAAAATCACCTAGTCCGAAGGTGATGACGACACATGCTGTTGGCAATGGTGGCGGCGGATTTAGAAGGTGTTAATGGAGGAATTCGGTGGGTTAGAAGAATGCATGATGTGTTTTTGTTTTAGCTTTGAGAGAGAGAGAGAGAGAGAGAGAGAGATCGATCTATGGTAGTGTAAATTGTGGTTATGTGTGTATGTGTGGTTGAGTGAGTTTTATAACAATTGTCTGAATCTTAAAAGATTAAGTTTGGAGTATAGAAGTATAGATGTGTTTGAAATGTCAATGATCCGTTGTTCCAGCGGTGAGACATCAGGGAGTTTTCCCCATGGGCCCAGGTTCGATACCCACCAAAGGTGTGGGGAACGGCCTGGAGTAAATCCCATCCTTTCGAGGATGATATGGGATGCCTATGGTGACGTATGTCGTGGTTTCTTCCAGGCAGCCAACCCAGAGTGATTGTGGCGGGACCCGGTTCAGACAACCGTTCCACCGCTCTGAGTTGGCCCCCTCCATGTCATGGGGGTGGGTTGATTCAAAGCATTATTATAATGTTCAACTGTCAAAAAAAAAAAAAAATGTGTTTGAAATCGAAGAAGTCAACCCTGCGTTTTCGAGCCTTGTACAATACTTTCTGTTTTCATTGCAAATCCCTCACGTCATGATTCAATACTTTTCTTTTTCCAGCCTTGTATAAAGAAGACAGCATGTGCATTTTAATGATGATTCAATACCTTCCGCTAATACAATACTTTCCGTTTTCATTGCAAATCCCTCACATTATAATACAATACTTTCCATCAATAAGAAGGCCAGCTACAAGTAGGATGCTGTATACGCGGTTCAATTCAATATATCAAATATTTAAATGCATAGCTTCCTTTAATTTTTTCAACATTCAAGTTTTAACATAACATAAAGAATACTTTCCATGCATAATAGAGGTTTTCATGCAAGAGTTCCATGCTTACAATTCATATAATGCTTTTAACAGCAAGAATACTTTCCATAGGTTTCCATGCAAAATCTGTTGACTATTCCATACGTTTTAAGTTTGAGTTATTTTGCAAAATATTTTGACTATTTCCTGCGTTTTAAATTTGAGTAATAAGTTTGAAGGTTTAAAAAACCTTGACTTTCAATTTTCAACTTTTCACATTTTCTCTTTGACCCTTTTTCCATTTTAGATAGTAAAGATTATGTACAGAGGCCCATTTATATATTTGATGTAATAAGGCCAAGCCCATAGTCTAGAATTAATACTCTTTGTATCCTATATATTTGCTAGTTGTTATCAATAATAAGCAAGCAAAATAAACCTTCCAATACCCTCATCATTTCTGTTTAGTTTCACATGTTTTATATTTTCGTGATCAATTAATTGGAATGTTGCATAACTGACTAAATTAATCCCCTTGTGGCCACGGAGGTTATCTGCGCCGACTTCAGGCTTTCCAAAAGAGTAGTCGCCTTGTGATTAGTCGGTTCGTAATGTCGAGTCGGAAACCAGGTAACTATATTAAAGTTTGGTTCACTTCGGAGATTCCAAACCCGAATTATATGATCTACATCAAACAATTCATGTCTTCTATATTAAAATCATCAAAAAGACTATTACTCAATCAGAGTTTAATTATGTACATGATGTATAGAAACCAAACTCATCAATACGAAGTTATGATGAACATATGCGTATATCAAACGACATGAAATTGAAGCCACTTCGGTGAAATCTTAGTTACGTGTGACGGTAAAATCAAAGTGTTAGTGAATATGCCATCATGCCTGTGGAAGTGCGCCTCAACCGATGGAGTGAGGTGGTGCACACGTATAGATATGAGTAAGAAAGGGAAATGGTTTGTGTGTATAGTGTAAATGGTAATGCTTTGAAGGAGAAAGGTATAAAAGCGCATAACGGTACATTCACAATGATTTTTTGTGGATGGATCAAAATCATCCGTGTACCTTGTCAAATAGACTGCCATCAAAAACACCTCTCATGGATTAATCCTTCGACAAGTAACCGTCCTGATCTTTAACAAGAACATATACAACGCCCCACTCGATCTTATTTAGTATCCTGCACAAAATTATAATCATTTACACTGTAATTAGAAACCATCGATTAAGTTTAGCAAAATTACTCATATATTTTTTGTGATCAAAGATCACAAACCATTCCACAATGTCAAATGCTCCATATATAGCTCACTTAAGGTTAGCTTATCGATCAGGTTCTTTTTAATGTTAATGCTTATGAATTATTGATATTATAGATTAAACTAGCTACCTTCCTTCTGTGTCGTATGTCCAGGAATCACTTCCATACCCTGCAAAAAATGATAATCTAAAATTCCTACGCGTGCGGAAGATCCAACAACTAGTTTGATATCGAAAAGATTTGTCAGCATGTAAAATTACACATAAAATATTAAAACATTTATAACTTTCCCGTGTTTATTCATGACATTAGTATTTCAAGTACATTATTGGTTCCTAACTCGTATAATATAATTTAAATACCATGGAACTCGTAAGTTTGTCTTATTTAAAATACATATAACTATAAAATAATAGATCTCATGATAATATCACACATCTTAAGTCTTAACTTAAGATTTCTCTGAACGTGTAAACATGTTGAGTGGAGAAGCAATAGTGTGGCCACCATCAACAACCAAATTTTGCCCAGTAATGTACTTAGCATCATCGCTAACTAGAAAAAGAGCGGAATCAGCAACATCTTCTACTTTTAACGTGACACCCTTAAGAATCCCAGTCGAGGTAGCTGTCTTCTCAAAATCTTCTTGTGTAATATTCATGTTTTTGATCAATGGTGTAAACATTCCACTAGGTGATACACAATTGACTCGAATGCCAAATTGTCCAAGCTCTACTGCCATATTCTTGGTTAGACCGACTACGGCATATTTTGAAGCCGAGTAAGCATGTGAAGACATACCATTAAGTTGTGTAGCAAAGCTAGCTGTTGATATTATTGAGCCTGATTGTCTCGGAACCATAACCCTAGCAGCATGTTTCATTCCTAGAAAGACACCTGTGACGTTAATGCTAAGTAAACGCTCGAAGTCACTTTTCTCAATGTCCACAACATTTGACTTGAAAGGATCTAATATCGCTGCATTATTAAAAACTATGTCGAGTTTCCCATATGTGGCAACAGCGACATCTACCGCGTTCTTAACATCTTCTTCTTTGCTCACATCACAGTGAACAAATTTTGAGTTTGACGAGCCAATCGCATCACAAACAGCTTGCCCAAGTTGGTCTTGGATGTCTGCGACGATGACTTTAGCTCCATGTTTAGCAAAAAGCTTCGCGGTACACTCTCCAAGACCGCCTGCTGCTCCGGTTATTAACGCAACCTTGCCTGCTAACCTATATATAGAGATTACGGTTTAAATATATATTTAATGCTAACGTACAACAAAAACAAAATGGGCTAATAATAAAAAAAAGTACTATACTTGCCACCATTTCTTTTTCAGGGTAGCGAACAAATTTTTTTGCTTCTGCGGGTATTATACTTTCAAATTCATCCTCTTTAGGGTATTTTGCAAAAAGTCGGACATTTTTGCCCCTCTTACCCACAAGAGCAAATGATGGCAAGTATAATACTTTTTTTTTATCATTTGCCCTAGTTTTTATTATGTTAAATTTTGGATATGTATTAAGATAATTTATTTAATGATTTATAATTGTGTTAAATCTATGATAAAATGTTTTGTTTTATCATTTGCCCTAATTCACTTCAAGTTGTTTAGCGCTTGGCGTTAAACCGAATTAGGTTTAACGCTTCCGCTAAATTAGGAGGAATTATATCACAACCTCAAGTACTTGCATATAAATTCTTGCTCACACTTGTTGGCATAGACTAGAGAGCAAACTATGACTAGATTAAGGGTGTATTTGTTTGATTAAGATGTTACACATCTCAATCTTACTACTGCATCTGAATCTGACTACCACATCTTACTATTAAGAGGTAGCTATAATGTCCGAATCTGAATGAAAAAGTATTGTTTGTTTTTTATAATTGTCCGAATGATTTTAATTTTCCCTTTTTTAAGTATATATTAAATTATCACAAATACGATTAATAAGTAAATAGTGTAAACTTAAAACAAAACATTTTATCATAGATTTAACACAATTATAAATCATTAAATAAATTATCTTAATACATATCCAAAATTTAACATAATAAAAACTAGGCAAATGATAAAAAAAAAAAATAGTATACTTGCCATCATTTGCTCTTGTGGGTAAGAGGGGCAAAAATGTCCGACTTTTTTGCAAAATACCCTAAAGAGGATGAATTTGAAAGTATAATACCCGCAGAAGCAAAAAATTTTGTTCGCTACCCAGAAGAAGAAAGGGTGGCAAGTATAGTATTTTTTTTATTATTAGCCCAAACAAAATCTAATGTACCAAAATGGGTTTAACAATCAACTCAATTTGCCTTACTAAAATTCATTTCTTGTAATAGATTAGTTGGTCTTATTCCAAAAGGTAATTAAAAACAGAACTTTGTTTTACCTATACATCTCTTCGAAAAATTTAATTTCAATAAAATTATCAGACTCAAAATTTAATAATATTTTTCTCGATTTTTCAGAATTTAAACATTTGTATCTAATCTTTAATATAATCTTTAAACAAATGAAGAGCTTGATTTCAAAATGTAGCTTTTTAATTTATCAATAAAAAACAAAATTGAAGGTGATTTGATCAGCACTACAATAAATTTATTCGGCTGCAGGAAAAAAAATAAAAATAAAAGTAAAATTAAATAAATAAATAAATAATAACTATGAAAAAATATATATTATTCAAAGTCTAACATACCCAAAGGACTATTTTTGATACTAACTATATTATTTACTACCCATGAATAATAACATTAATTATGGTAAATGTCCAATATAGAATATTATTATCATTATTAGATTAAATTAATGTAAACGTAAATAATACAGGAAATTGTACGTCCAACAACAATTTATATAATTCTTCTATAAAGTTTAGATCAGGATATTCCAAAAAAAAAAAAATACATTCCTCGTTTAACAACCCGTGCATACATTGGTTAAAACAATTAAATACATCTAAACTTATAAGTAAATAATTGAAATACCAAAAATATGAGTATGCATGAGATTATGAAAGCACGAGTTGTTAAGATATAAAAACAAACACATGTATAGCCATTATTCATGTAACGAGCGATATCTAAGAAAAGTATTTATATAATATTCTCGTTGAATAACCCGTGCCTACACGGGGAAAAAAATTAAATATGGGATAAATTAGTATTAGTTCATGAAATTATTAAAGGCTTATGTCCAATTGGTATTTCATCTTATGTATAAACTCCACAACAAAATTAGGACATGTGAGATGATTTTTGGTAGTATATATATTGTGGGATAATTGGTTGCCTTTAACAAAAAAAACTTAAACAAAAATTTAAACTAAATCTGATTTCAATCTAAATCTGCATGTGATTGTTCGTTTACGTCTTCAAATATATGTTTCATAAATAATTGTGACGGTTTTAAGGTTATAAATTCCCACCAAAAAAAGTAGTTAAAAGTATAACTACTAGTTGTACTAATAGTTTAAACCCTGTATGTATGCGGGGATTATACCAAATATTCATTAAATGCACTTTAATATTAATTAAACTTTGAGGAGAGTTATTTTACATACCAAACTTTTCTCACATAATAAGGGACTCATCTCCACCATCCATTTAAAAAGAAATCAATGACTGAGATTAAAAACATTTTATTATTTCACATATTTTTTATAATTTAAATATCTCTTAAACCGTTAATCGTTAAGTGAAAATATTTATACCATCGCGACGAGCATTTAATTATCCATCTATAGACGGACACTTCGATATACTTTCGAAAAAAGAAAAAATTTTCGTTTTTTCACGTTTTTTAGTTATTTTTTTTCTTTTTTTACGTTACTGAAATTTGCATGAAAAAAATCATATATGATAAAACACTAAATTGAATATCACATATGATATTAGTGTTAAATCATATATGATATGTAATATCATATGTGATATTACACTAATATCACATGTGATATTAGATATCATATATGATATTACACTAATATCACATGTTCAAAGTAGTGTTTTATCATATATGATTTTTTAATGCAAATTTCAGTAACGTAAAAAAACGAAAACATTTAAAAAAAAAGGTGAAAAATTCGAAGAAAAAAAAATTTGTCGAAAGTTTATCAAAGTGCCTATCTATAGAAAGATAATTAAATGCTCGTCGCAATGATATATTTTTTTTCGCTTAACGATTAACGGTTTGAAAGATATTAATATTTGAAAAAAAATGATGAAAATGGGTTTTTTAAATTATTGAGATTAATCTCATCCATTAGATCAAATAAAAATGGAGGGTGAAGATTTATCCCTTGGTATGTAAATAATCTTTTGTCCTCAAATGATCTTAAATCTTAAACTTTATCATACACGGATACTATAATCTCTACAAACTATGAATATTGTACATATATTTCAAAACAAAGTCTCAAACGACATTTGCAACATGTAAACACTTGTTAATTCTTATTCCTAATGCTTCTAAAACTTGACATGATTTTTGATTTTCGTAAAATGAAATAATAAAATGTTAAAAAAATGTGAGAAAAAAAACTTGACCTTTTTGTGATGGTTGCCATTGTTTCTCAAAATCGGAAATAACTAGAAAGAGAGATGGGTTACACCAAATAGAAAACCCAAGAGTTTTATAGAGGGGATTAATTGGCCGGCTTATTCTTTTTGACCTTTCCTTGAAAATTTAAAGAAGCATTTCATCTAGAGTATTTTGTTTGACCATAGTTGTTTGAAAACATATATAAAAAAAAATCTTGTACATTTAAAGTTACTTACGATAATGTTCTTTGTATTTGTTATTTTCTTACTACACAAATTGTTAGGTAGACTTAGCAGTGGAGTTTCTTTTCAATTTCCTTTACCATACATATGTTTTTATTTAATTCAAGACCATTGGGTTCATAACATCCCTAACTCATTAACTCATAAAGCATCACAATCTCACAAACATATAAATTGTAAACTCAAATAACTTAAGTCTCGAACTTTGGTACCATATTGATCGAAGTTTCAATCACGTAATAAGAACTTGGCTAAATCATTGATACAGACCTATTATATGTTCATTCTAAAAATATCACAGTAAACCTCTTAGTAAAATGAAAACACAATTTGCAAATTAACGAATAAAGAACAACGGTTCTTGGGTGCCACCATATCATGTTGTTTCTCACATGATCTTTTGCCGCATATAATCTACGATTTTTTGTCGTATGTACATGAGAAACATGGAGATTGTGGGTGAGCGTTGGCGAGAGTGAAATAACATAGATTCTAATAGTAATTATTCAATCAGTTGGGGAAGGGTTTTGCCGTCTTTAATTTTTATGCCATGGAATGTAACTGTGTAAGGATTGAAACAAGAAAATAAAGAAATATATATTATTGTATCATGTATTCAATTAAATATTTTAACAACTATAGTAGTTGTGTATTTATTGTTTAGAATTGCAAGGGCCCAAACAAAAACTCAATTTAATATTGTTAAGGATGTTCTTTTAACAATAACAAATAATTCAAAAGATTACTTGTTTCGTTTTATTTTTATTGTGCACATTGTTATTATTTTATTTGTTATTATTTACTTTCTAACACTAGAAGTTAAAATTTATTCATTTTTCTCATCTCATCTTTTATATAATAAAAAGTAAATTAGTGTGTCTCAATCCATTATTTTATTAATAAATAGGTAGCTCAATTTTATAATCGAACATTCTTATTGACTAATAAAAGTTAAAATTGGCTTTTATTTGATGGGTTTTATATCAGACAGATACCCAACTTTCCTACTTTGTTCGCCTAAGTTACTCAACTAGTTTTTTGTTCAAACAGGTTATTGGACTACACGGGGTTGACATCCCAGGTTACTGAACTTCAATGTGTGTTTCAATCAGGTTACTATGTGTTGGATCGATATACTTTAATCAAACTAACTTAACTAGCTTGTTAAGGTTTAATAACCTCGGATAAATCCTAAGTTGTTAACAAAGAAACACTGAGCAATCTTTATCAAGTACGCGGAATTTACTTAACAAAGCTAAGAAGAATAACTTTTATTATAAACTCTAAATCTTCTTATTATGCAGATATACTAATACAACTCTAAGATTATCGAACTTCTCTCTAAAACACTAATTAACTTTGTGAATTCGTAAACTCTAAAACTCTTAAGAAATCGTTTCTCTAATACCAATCTAGAAGTCCTTTTATAGGCTCAAGGATATCCTAGTCGGTTTACAATTGATAACCTTGTACGACAAGTAATCTAAACATAGAATACAATACTTTCCATAAACGAATATAACAGTTCTTTTGTTCTTGCAGTACTTTGACTTCTAGGTGCAGTACTTTGACTTTGTCTTTAGCAGTACTTTGACTCTTTGACTGTTTCCAGTACTTTGCAGCTTACAGTACTTTCATATCTTTAGTACTTTCATGTCTTCAGCACTTTCATATCTCAACAATCCTCCCCTAACTTGAATTCTACTTGTTTGACTTCTAGTTCCTTTGTGAATATATCTTTAACAGCTTCATCTTTAAAGACGGATTGTTTCTTAGTCTTTAGTTTGTATCTCTGTAGTGTCTGTGCTTGTCAAAGTATCTCTTAGAATTGTTCTTTCTCAGCAGCATCCAGCAAGCTCCATCTTTTCAGCAACACAGCAACATATGGCAATTTGTACATTAATTCAGTTTAAGTTGCATACTATTCTCATCACTTCCAGGTGTGTTAACTCTTGTGAGAGGTGAACCATTAAAAATTTAATGGATTTAGATCTCTTTACCAAAGCCATTAATCTCTGGAGTAGCCAGATGTTTTGGTGTGTAAGACCATGGTACATTGATAACCATATGATTTTTAGCAAATCATCAGCTATCAACAGATTTGATTTGTCTTTACCAAAAGCTGTACCCTTCTGGACTAGTTAGTTCTTCTATCTAATGGTGAACTAATTACCAATAATGGATTTTCCACAGCCTTTACCACAAACCATTTTCTTGTGGGCTAGCCAACTCTTCACATTAACTGATATGGTGAGTTGATTACCATACAACTTATTAGCAAGTTGTCAACTAAAAACGGATTTGATATATCTTTACCAGGGCCGTTTGCTCATGGATTAGTCAATCCTTTTGTAACCATGGTGGATTGATGACCTATTGATGTTTCCATCTCAAAATCCATTTATTACATTTAACCTTTGTTCCAAAATTTTTGTTACTTAACAAAAGTTTTCAAAAATATCTTTACTGGTTTAAAAGCTGTAAGCAGTACTTTGATGAAAGTACTGTTTGATCAGCAGTACTTTGAATAAAGTACTAGTTTATCAAAAATAATTTATTCAATGAAATTCATACCAGTTTACTCATTATCTTCAGCAATGGTAGTCCAGTTGATAAACAAATTGATGAGCATGCAAGCAGTTTCATTATCCTCTTCTACTTCCAATCCATGCTCTAGCATTCTTCTCATAAGCTCAACTGTGAGAGGATATCTGTTGTTTACAAACATGTGTATCATTGTACCATTTTCCAGCTCTAAAACATGAATTCCAGATTCTTCAAAGAATCTCCAACATACAATCTCCTAGTTTTCTTGATTCTTCCATATATCATCAGTGCTTTCCTCTTCTGTTTCCCACATGGTTATGAGATCTCCAAGCCAAACTAGACCAATTCCTTCTGATGGATTATCTCCAAAATAAGCTTTCACCACATGATATAGATAGAATAGATCCACTCTATCTATAATGTATAATAAATCCCATAGCCTATTGAAAACTTTGAAGCTTTCATCTTCTTTATGAAAAATCATATAATCTCCTTATTTGGATTTCACAACTTCAAAAGCACTAATCTGAGATCTGTTCATCTTCATGTCAACATCTTCTTTTGAATAATCAAAATCTACCACTCTGAGATAATTTCTTAATGCATCTCTAGTCTCAGATCTTAATTCAAATCTTTCTTTCTTTGAAAACTGTCTATCTGTAACTTCAGTTTTCCTTTTTCTTTTTAAGCTCTTCTTCCTTTCAGCTTCAGTCCAATTAACTTCTTCTCTAAAATCTTTGATATCTGCAACACTCTTCTTATAAGCCTCTGTTTCAGCATCATAGAGTCTTTTCATGTCAAAATAGTTCAGCTTCTGCAATCCTTTATACCCTCGACCTTTCAAATAAGCCATCATAGCATTCCTGTCTTTAGCTAAATTAGGTCTTCTTGGCATATATCTAATAGGAGTAGGTGACTGTAATGGTTCAGCAGTTTCAGCATTTAATTCATCATGTAACTTCTTAGCTGCTTCTCTACTTTGAACTTCTTCAGCTTCTTGAGCTGCTCTATCTTTAATATTTAATTCTTCTTGAAGCTTTCTAGCAGCAGCTTCATTCCTAGCAACTTCAATTTCTCTAATTTCTGCTAAAGTAAGTTTCTTCTTCTTTACTTCTACTAGAATTCCTTTCCCTTTATCCTTAGGATCGATTGCAGGTTGATAAGTTCTTTGTTGTTCATCTTCTTGTACTTCTCGAATAGTAACACCACCTCTAGGTTGTGATAAATCTTCTAAAATTGTAGCAATGAACTCATCATCACTTGCAGAATGAATAGGTTTGAGTGTAGCTTCCTCCTCTTCTTGTATAACAGTTGTAGAAGGACCAGCTTCCTCTTCAAAATTCAATACTCTTGGAGTTATCACCTCTTGTCTGAAAGTACCTTGCAAACCAGTACTTTGTTGTTCAGTACCTTGATCATCAGTACCTTGAACTTGAACTTGTTCCTCTTGTTCCTCGGTATCTTGAATGATCTTTTCATGTTCAGCAGTACCTTGATCACCAGTACCTTCAGGTTCTTTCTCCTTCTCAACATCTTCTTTCAAATTTTCTTCTTCTAAATTCCTCCCCAAATTGACAGAAGATTGTTGATGAACCTTTTGGCGTTTGCTTTTTGTAGACTGCCTTTGCGCCTTTTTCTTTGATTTAACCCAGATACGAAATTCTTGAACTAATGGCCACACAAAAGTCTTTAGCCTTCTAAACTTCAGTTTTAATTTCTTTATCTGTTTGGCTTGAGCCTCAGTAGTCTTTTTCAACTTAACCAACTCCCTTGTCAAAACATAATTATCCAATGTAATTTCGTCAGGAGGTATGGTATGTGAATCTTCTCCTTGAATAGGTGAATGTTCCTCTGATTGAGAAGCAGGAACAGACCCTTGTGGAGATGGAGAAGGTGAAATTGCAACATCTTCTTGAAGTTCAGTACTTGGGGAAGCAGTACCTTGTGGAGATGCAGTACCTTCTTTTGATGCAGCTTGTGGAGAAGCAGTACTTGCAGATGCAGTACCTTCAGTAGCTTCATCAGCTTCAGTATCAGCTCTAACAGCCTGAACAACGTCCATCATGGAAGTAGTTAAAGGAGTATCTGGACCCCTGAATAAAGCACTCCTTTTTGCCATAAAGGTAAAAATCTTCGATTGTTGAACAATCACAGGCAATAAATCTGTAGGTTTTGGCACATCAGAAAGTTGCTTGTTTAAGAAAACATGTATAAACCTTGGGTAGATTAGCCAAGTAGATCCATGTGAGATATGCGAGAGCATTCCATCCAGTATTAGCCTTGAGAAGTTAAAAACTCGATCTGTAGCTAACCCAACCATAGCAGATGCTATATTGGACCCGAACTGCTCCCAAGAGGTACTTTTAGCACTTATGCAATGGAGCAACACATGAACCAAAAATTTCCAATGAGGACAAAATAGTTGTTTTCTAAACGTTTGTTCATTCAAAGATCCTTCATAACCAATATGTCGAAAAGTATCCCAGATCAACTGCTTATCAAACCGTATAGCCCCATCTGCATCATTGAACAATAAATCTTCTCTGATGGAGGCTTCAGTAATCTTAACAGTTCGTCCAAAGAATCGTTGATCGAACATAATTTTCATCATTCTCCATGTTATCCCTAGCATTAGCCCAAAATTCTTGAATCCAGGGCTCAATTATATCCGGCTCCACTAAAAGAGAATAACTGATAGGCGAACCAGTAAGATAATCAATTATATCATGAAAGAGTATATTTGCTTCAGTCTTATCCAAATTAGCGACCATATTATGCTTTGAAACAGTAGGACGATTTGCCATTGTTGATTATGTAAGCACAAAAGAGTTGTAATCGAATAATATGGATATGATGAGAGAAAGATGGAAAAGATTCTAATGTATCAATATGAGAGGGAAAATCGGAAAGTAGGTATTTATAGGTGAGATTTGAAAAATCACAGCCCAAAATAACATTGTTACCGTTAGCATTAATTACCCCTTAATATAACCGTTGGAACATTACTTTAATAAGACAAACAGTACTTCCACGTAGCGATACTTTCCCAAACAGTACTTTCCAAGCGGTACTTTCACGAAAAACGATTTTCCAATTTCTTCAGTATCAACAAAGTATACATAACTATCCTCCCCTCAAGCAATACACAGGACTATACTAAGACTAAATAGTCCTCCCCTTAAATTTAGCTCAGTAGTTAATCATGCCAATACTCACCACCAAGTGAGTGAATCTTGAAACATCAAAGCCTTTGGTGAGTAAGTCAGCTACGTTATCATCTGTGTGAACTACTAATTCATCATCAACAAGCTTAAAGTCAGAGGAAAGGATGAGACATTCTGTGTCAGTGAATAACACAGGATGCTTTTTATCAAAGATTTGTGATACTGAAAATAGGTTGAACTTTAACTCCTTCACATATCTAACATTCTCAAAATCTATAAACCCTGCTTTGATAGTTCCTTTGCCAGTAATCTTTCCTCCATTGGGATCATTCCCAAATGCAACTCTTCCTCCACTAATCTTCCTAAAATCAGACAGGATCTCTTTGTCTCCTGTCATACTTCCAGAGCAACCACTATCCACAATAAGATGATCTTTAAGCTCCTCTTCTGGGTTGCCCTACACATAAAGAAAAGAGTTAGTGATATTTAGAAACCCAAGCCATTACTGACTTGTGTTCCCCTTGTGGAGTTACAAACTCAAATTCTTTGAGTATGTAATTTCCACTATCTTTTAAATGATGATCCAGAATTATCTTTTGATCTTTAGCATGTGGTTTTTCAAAACTTTCGGGTTTTTCAACACAAATCTCCTTTTCTTGTATCACAAAAACATCTGATTCACTTTTTGTTGAAAGTACTGTTTGTCCCTCTGCAGTACTTTCCCTCTTAACCCATTCTGGTTTAACACGTGGTTCCTGTGATCTAGATCCCCTATGTGAATTGTAATACCTTCTAGGTTGATAGTGAGATCTCCTAGGACTCCTATTCCAAATAGTGTGATCAGTACCTTGTTTTGGTGAGCAAGTACTTTGAGAAAGTACGGTCGAATTGAACTTTGGAAAGTACTTGTGAGATACTGAAGGCTTTGAAAAAGGTTTTCACTGTTGTGGGTATCTATGATCCGGTGAGAAATTTCTGTGATTGACCCTATTTGAATTATTCCAGACTGGTTTGTGCTCTCTAGGTTTGGTTGGCGATCGGTTCTTTGGAAATTTTCTAAGGTATTCTGAGTGATGTTCACAATCCTTAATTAGATGAGTAGGACTAAAACACACAAAACACAGTTTTTGACCCATACTTCCAAAATGACATCTTCTATGTCTATGCCCAAAATTGTTTTGCCTCCTTGGTGAATGATTAAACCTGTTTTGACCAAAGTTATCCCAAAAAGGTTTAGCAATACTGTTTTGAAAAGGTTTTACAGAAGGTACTGCTTGTGGAGCAGTACTTTGATTTGAAGGTACTGCTTGATTTTGAACATTGTTTTCAACATTTCTTTGGGTTTTTCAGACCTAGATTGAGCAACTAGCTTTTTCCTAAACTCTATACTGTCTACTCCAAAACAAGAAACATCAGGCCTAGGGGGTTGATGAATGCCAGTGGGATGAGGAACAGCATGATAATCATTAGCTTTCTTATATTCAGGAGGTGAATCACTTATTGAACCCTCATTACTAGATGTATCTACATAATTAATGAGTTCTTCATCACTAGTAATTATATCCTCAAAATCACCTTCATCCTGATCACTAGATTGGGTTTCTTCTAATTTACTAAAATCCATTCCAAAACCTAATCCAGTTTTAAGGTAGGCTCTTTGCTTTTTTTGAACATAAGAAACATGTGACGAACAGACTCTCCCAAGACAAATTTAGCTAACAAATTATCTCTCTCCTTAGTTAATTTCTCAATTTCAGCAATTTTACAGTTTAATTTCCATTCACTAAGTTTTAATTGGTAATCCTGTTGTTCATATTTTTCAGCCCAAGCTACTTCATTAGTTTCATGTGCTAAAATTTTGGCTTCCATAGATTCTAAGGTTATTTGATAACCAGCTACCTCAGACCTAGCCTTAACACAATTATCTCTCTCAATCACATAACTGCTAAGTAAGTTATGATAAAAAGCATAGCAGTTTGAGCATACCTCAGAGATAGGAGACTGATTTGATGAAGTAGCCACCATTGCAAGAAGAACAGGATCATCTTCACTTTCCTTGCTCCAATCAAATCCTCCAAAGCCATCATCAGATTCCAGAGCAGCATGTTCAGGTTCTTCATAAAAAATAGTGCTCCAGTCCAATGCTTCCACTGAATCATCAACTACTTCTTCCACTGCTACCATACAGTAAGTCACTGGTTCATCATCAAACTCTTCACTCCAGTCAACTTCTGATAACTTCTCTTGAGCAACCAAAGCCTTTGTTTCAGTAATTGGAATTTCGAGTGAGGTGATTGAGGGTGGTGGAACAGCTTCAGTCGACATCTTGAATATTGTTGAAGTAGAGTTTCTTCCTAGTCAGAGTTTCCACACAAGCTCTGATACCACTTGTTGGATCGATATACTTTAATCAAACTAACTTAACTAGCTTGTTAAGGTTTAATAACCTCGGATAAATCCTAAGTTGTTAACAAAGAAACACTGAGCAATCTTTATCAAGTACGCGGAATTTACTTAACAAAGCTAAGAAGAATAACTTTTATTATAAACTCTAAATCTGCTTATTATGCAGATATACTAATACAACTATAAGATTCTCGAACTTCTCTCTAAAACACTAATTAACTTTGTGAATTCATAAACTCTAAAACTCTTAAGAAATCGTTTCTCTAATACCAATCTAGAAGTCCTTTTATAGGCTCAAGGATATCCTAGTCAGTTTACAATTGATAACCTTGTACGACAAGTAATCTAAACATAGAATACAATACTTTCCATAAACGAATATAACAGTTCTTTTGTTCTTGCAGTACTTTGACTTCTAGGTGCAATACTTTGACTTTGTCTTTAGCAGTACTTTGACTCTTTGATCTGTTTCCAGATTTGCGACTTACAGTACTTTCATATCTTCAGTACTTTCATCTCTTCAGCACTTTCATATCCCAACACTATGGACGAAAATACCCCTCTTTTCATTTTTTTAAGTACATAACTGGTCCCTGTGGTTTGCCCGGTGTTACGAATTCAATCCAGTTTTCATTTTTGTTACGTTTTCGTAAGTTTCATAAGTTTTCGTCCATTTTCTTTTGTTTGTATATTTTATCTTACGTTTTTATCCGTTTTTATACGTTTTTATCCAGTTTTATACGCTTTTATCCGTTTATATACATTTTCAATTACCAAATCCCAAGTAATGGCCGAAACGTATCAATGATCAATAAATCAATTAGGTAAAATCATTTATAAAATAAAGCAACACACTCTCTTCTAAATCGTTATGGGCTTCGACCCATTATATGACTATCGAATGAGCAGTGGAAATCCACAAACACCCCCTTTATATACTTATCGAATGAGCAGAAAAAAAAAGCTAAGAAATAAGCAAAAAAATAAGTTCGAGTAAACATACAAAAGAAGTAAGCTAGAAAACAAGCAAACAATCAGACGCCCCTCGTGGGTGAACCGAATTACAATCAAACATTGGCACCATATGTGGGTTCTTTACTTGACCGAGAGCACACAAAAATGACCCTATATGGGTCGTGGTGGCTGATCCGTAACAACAAACAACAACCATTCAAACGCA
This sequence comes from Chrysanthemum makinoi, assembly GCA_910596185.1. Classification (NCBI taxonomy): domain Eukaryota; kingdom Viridiplantae; phylum Streptophyta; class Magnoliopsida; order Asterales; family Asteraceae; genus Chrysanthemum; species Chrysanthemum makinoi. Next base: position 50,097,186 of record OU343225.1, read on the forward strand.
ACATACAACATACCCTAGTGGTGTTTCTCACAGATAGATTTCACACGCAACAAAAATACACTCGACACCTTTTGGTATCGTGATACTAACTTAAGAAAATGGTGCTTTGTAATTTACACTAAATTAACAAACACACGCAAAACGTATAAAATGGACCGAGACGAGGAAAAACGGATGAAAACAGATAAAAACATAAGAAAATGAATAAAAATGTAAGAAAATGTATACAGACGAAATAAACCGGACGAAAACTTACGAAAACGTAACAAAAATAAAAATTTGACTGAATTCGTAACACCGGGCAAACCACAGGGACCATTTATGTACTTATAAAAAATGAAAAGAGGGGTATTTTCATCAACATTAACCTGATTGAAACACACTTTGAAGTTCAGAAACCTGAATGTCAACCATGTGTAGTCCAATAATATGTTTGAACAAAAAAATAATTTGGTAACTTAGGCGAACAAAGTGGAAAAGTTAAGTAACATGTCTGATATAAAACTCTTCATTTGATCAAATCCATCTAAATTTCGTCAAACAAACTAAATATGTAGAAAAACACACTTGTCATTTTTATAAAAAAGGTAATAAATAAAACTTTAGTTGTCGAATTTTGATAATTATATGAAGTTAAGTGTAAACTTATGCGTTTTTTAACTTAAAAAAATAACCAAATACCCCTTAAATTTTATATGCACCTAGAGTTTACATATATTTTGTTATTTATAATTATTATTATCAGTATAGATAAAATTCATGTAATTGAATAAACGAGATTGTACATATATGAACAACTCATGGTATTCCTTTTTATAAGTCTAAGTAAGGATATCATGAAAAGAAATTACACACATGCGTTCAATAATGACTAATGTTATTCCTTTTTATAAGTTTAACACGTGCATACATAGTTTGAATAATAAATACTGCTTAAATTATTATTAAATAGAAAATAAATATCAAAATGTATGCTCATTTTACCATGATATGCAAATAAACGTCATTTGAGATTTTATTTATAACAACGACTCATGCAAATCCTATTTAAAGTTTAAATAAGGATGTCCGAAAAAAGATTTTTTTTTTAAACTTAATCTTTTAACATTGTTAGTGGTCATTGCGTGCTATTAATCACGCAAATAGAAAACCCAAGAGTTTTATAGAGGGAATTGATTGATCGGCTTATTCATTTTGACCTTTCCTTGTAAATTTAAAGAGCATTTAATCTAGAGTCTTTGTTTGACCATAGTTATTAGAAAAAATATATAAACAAGACTTGTACATTTAAAGTTTATTACGCTATTGTGTACTCCGTATTTATTATTTTCTTTCTACACAAATTGTCAGGTCGACTTAGCATTGGAGTTTCTTTTCAATTTCTTTTTACCATACTTATGTTTTTATATAGTTAAGTGATCAATTAACACTATATCTCTTGCTCACAGTCAATCGACGTATTTTATTCAAGACCATTGGTTTCATAACTCCCCTAACACATTAACTCGCAAAGCATCACAATCTCGCAAACATATAAATTGTAAACTCAAATAACTTAAGTCACGAACTTTGGTACCATATTGATCGAAGTTTCAAACACCTGATAAGAACTTAGCTAAATCATTGATACGGATCTATTATATATTGATTCTAATAAAATCACAGTAAACCTCCTAGGAAAACAAAATCCCAATTTGCAAATTAACAATTAAAGAACAATGGTTCTTGGTTGCCATCGTATCATGTTGTTTCTCACATGATCTTTTGCTTCATATAATCTACGATTTTTGTCGTATGTACATGAGAAACATGGAGATTGTGGGTGAGCGTTGGCGAGAGTAAAATAACATAGAGTCTAATCGTAATTATTCAATCAGTTGGGGGAGGGTTTTGACGTCTTCAATTATTATGCCATGGAGTGTAACTTTGTAAGGATAGAAACAAGAAAATAAGTAAATATTTATTATTGTATCATGTATTCATGTAAATGTTTTAATAACTAAAGTAGTTGTGTATTTATTGTTTTAAATTCCAAGGGTCCAAACAAAAACTCGATTTAATATTGTTAAGGATGTTCTTGTAACAATAACAAATAATTCAAAAGATTACTTGTTTCGTTTCATTTTTATTGTGCACGTTGTTATTATTTTATTTGTTATTATTTACTTTCTAACACTAGAAGTTAAAATTTATATATTTTTCTCATCTCATCTTTTATATAATAAAAAGTAAATTAGTGTGTCTAAATCAATTATTTTATTAATAAATAGGTAGCTCAATTTTAAAATCGAACATTCTTATTAACTAATAAAAGTTAAAATTGGCTTTCATTTGATCAAATCCATCTAAATTTCGTCAAACAAACTAAATATGTATAAAAACACGCTTGTCATTTTTATAAAAAAAGGTAATAAATAAAACTTTAGTTGTTGAATTTTGATAATTATATGAAGTTAAGTGTAAACTTATGAGTTTTTATTTTTTTAATAACTTAAAAAAATAACCAAATACCCCTTAAACTTTATATGCACCTAGACTTTACATATAATTTGTTATTTATAATTATTATTATTATCAGTATAGATAAAATTCATGTAACTGAATAAACGAGATTGTACATATACGAACAACTCATGGTATTCCTTTTTATGAGTTTAAATAAGGATATCATGAAAAGAAATTACACACATGCGTTCAATAAATGACTCATGTTATTCCTTTTTATAAGTTTAACACGTGCATACATAGTTTGAATAATAAATATGGCTTAAATTATTATGAAATAGAAAATAAATATCAAAATGTATGCTCATTTTACCGTGATATGCAAATAAATCTATGAGATTTTATTTATAACAACGACTCATGCAAATCCTATCTAAAGTTTAAATAAGGATGTCCGAAAAATGAATTTTTTTAAACTTAATCTATTAACATCGTTAGTGGTCACTACGTGCTATTAATCACGCATATAGAAAACCCAAGAGTTTTATAGAGGGGATTGATTGATCGGCTTATTCATTTTGACCTTTCCTTGTAAATTTAAAGAGCATTTAATCTAGAGTCTTTGTTTGACCATAGTTGTTAGAAAAAATATATAAACAAGACTAGTACATTTAAAGTTTATTACGCTATTATGTAATATTTATTATTTTCTTTCAACACAAATTGTCATATCGACTTAGCATTGGAGTTTCTTTTCAATTTTTTTTACCATATTTATGTTTTTATATAGTTAAGTGATCAATTAACACTATATCTCTTGCTCACTGTCAATCGGCGTATTTTATTCAAGACCATTGGTTTCATAACTCCCCTAACCCATTAACTCACAAAGCATCACAATCTCGCAAATATATAAATTGTAAACTCAAATAACTTAAGTCTCGAACTTTGGTACCATATTGATCGAAGTTTCAAACACCTGATAAGAACTTAGCTAAATCATTGATACAGATCTATTATATATTGATTCTAATAAAGTCACAGTAAACCTCCTAGGAAAACAAAATCCCAATTTGCAAATTAACGATTAAAGAACAATGGTTCTTGGTTGCCATCGTATCATGTTGTTTCTCACATGATCTTTTGCCTCATATAATCTACGATTTTTTTCGTATGTACATGAGAAACATGGAGATTGTGGGTGAGTGTTGGCGACAGTAAAATAACATAGAGTCTAATCATAATTATTCAATCAGTTGGGGGAGGGTTTTGACGTCTTCAATTGTTATTCCACGGAGTGTAACTTTGTAAGGATTGAGACAAGAAAATAAGAAAATATTTATTACTGTATCATGTATTCATGTAAATGTTTTAACAACTAAAGTAGTTGTGTATTTATTTTTTTAAATTGCAAGGGTCGAAACAAAAATTCAATTTAATGAAGCTAAGGACGTTCTAGTAACAATAACAAATAATTCAGAACATTACTTGTTTTGTTTGATTCTTATTGTGCACGTTGTTTTATTTTAGTTGTTAAATATAAATTATTGTGTCTAAATCAATTATCATATTTGTACATAGGAAAGCTCAATTTGAAAATCGAACATTTTTATTGAGTAATAAAATTTAAAAGTGGCTTTCAGTTGATGAGATCTATCTAAATTTCATCAAACAAAATAAATATTTATAAAAACACACTTGTCGTTTTTATAAAAAAAAAGGTAGTAAATAGAACTTTACTTGTTGAATTTTAATAATCATATAAAGTTAAGTGTAAACTTATGAGTTTTCATTTTTGTTTAATAACTTTAAATAATAACCAAATATCCCTTAAACTTTATACGCCCCTGGGCTTTATACTTTAAAGGAAAAAAACCACATATGTTGTTATTTATAATTATTATTGTCAATATAGATAAAATTCATGTATATGCACGGGATCATAAATATCAAAATAAAAGCTCGAGTTATTGTGATATGTAATCGAATAAACGAGATTGTACATATATAAACAACTCATGATATTCTTTTTTATTAGTTTGAGTAAGGATATACCCAAAAAAAATCACATATGTGTTCAATAACGACTCATGTCATTCCTTTTTATAAGTATAACGCATGCGTACATAGATTTGAACAATAAATATGGCTTAAATTATTATTAATATAAAATTAATATCAAAATGTAAGCTCGTTTTCTGTGATATTATATATAAATATATATATATATATATATATATATATATATATATATATATATAGAATCTAGATCAAATAAGATCAAACTTAAAGTTGTTAAAATGAGATCGAACTAAAATTTGACAAGTGACACTCTCCTTACAACAAAAATAATTTTTTTATTAGCTACAACTAAATTTGTTAAAGTTTCGATAGATTTCTTTTTAAAATTTACTAAATCTAGGTGATACACTTTGATTAGAAGTATAATGTGTATCAGGTTTTATATGTGTATCAATTTTTGGAATATTTTTTAGTGTAATGTGTATCAGGTGTATCACTAATACAAACTCATGTATCATTTAGATATCACTTGCTAAAATTTTAACTTCTATTAAAATATTAAATTTTTGTATATCATTGCTAAAATTATTTTTTATAAATGTTTTAGTGGTTTTTTAGACTTGATATTATTTTTACAACTTTAAGGTTGATCTCACATTAACTCTCCCCTATATATATATATATATATATATATATATATATATATATATATATATACGAGATTTTACTTATAACAACGACTCATGAAATCCTATCTAAAGTTGAGATAAAGATGTCCGAAAAATGATTTTTTAAACTTAATCTTTTATCATCATCATTGGTCATTGCGTGCTATTAATCACGCATATATAAAACCCAAGAGTTTTATAGAGGGGATTGATTGATCGGCTTATTCTTTTTGACCATTCATTGTAAATTTAAAGGAGCATTTAAATTAGAGTTTTGTTTGACCATGGTTGTTTGAAAACATATATACACGAGTCTTGTACTTTTAAAGTTAATTACGCTATTTTGTACTCCGTATTTGTTATTTTCTTTCTACAAAAATTGTCATGTAGACTTAGCAGTGGAGGTTAAATGCAGTAATAAAAAATACGTTAGGAGGTTGGTTGTATTCAAAATTTGGTGGTGTTAGATCTTTGTTAAGTTTTTTAGAGGCGGCTTCCTAATGCTTTATGGGATGAGGTTAATTTTGATATTTTGTATATTATATAAAAGCAGTAAACTCTCGGGGTTTTTATTGGCTTGATTAATGAAGACATAAATGAAATGCAATAACTGGGATGACAATCAGAGGGATAGACGAAACTACTTAAGGGCACTCTACCTAGATTTCGGATAAACTAACACGAACTCATTCTAATGTCAGCATGGGGAACAGCAAGCACGAAGAACAATCTTAACTGTGATGTCCTTGACTTGGTTAATCAAAGAAAGCACCACCTATGGCTAAATAAAGGCAAAGGTTGGATTAACTTAACCTAACCTAATCTTATCTTCCATACACACGGTTCCCAAATCAAGTAAACCAAATTTTAGGCGTTCAAGTGGAGGCTGTCCTAGCATGAGAACTATGATGGAAAACAATTTTTGACTATCTACTTCCTACCTCCCCGTATCCCACTCAAGTAGGATCAAGCAGCAAGATTATAATCATTTACATCGTAATTGGAAACCATCAATTAAATTTAACAAAATTACACGTATATTTTTAGTAATCCAAGATCACAAACCATCCCACAATGTCAAATGTAACGTGATTTCCTTGGGTCACTCGATAGTTCTCTTAAGGTTAGCTTCACAGGTTCTGTTTTTCGGTTTTTGCTAAAACTGTTCTCGAAGTTAATGGTAAGATACCTAGGAAATGAAGTTGGCAACTCTTTTTAATGTTACTGTGTATGGATTATTGATATCGTGTATTAAACTAGCTACCTTCCTTCTGTGTCGTATGTCCAAGAATCACTTTGATGCTTGCCTTTATATACGATGGCTATGGATATTGGAAGTCGTAGCGAAGGTATGTAACCCTGCAAAAGTTGATAATGTAAAAGTACTACGCGTGCGGAAGATCCAACAACTAGTTTTATATGAAAAAATTTTGTCAGCATGTAAAAATTACACATCTATAATATATTATAAAACCTTTGGGACATTCTTAAAAAGAAATACTTAAAAAATTAAGATTCAACACTTGCTTATAATGACGAATTTTAATAAGTATATCTATAATAGCATTTGTTGCAACATTTTTTGTAGACATGTTTTTGAAAAAATGCTAAGTAATTTAATATAAGAAAAAAAACGTCTATAACAATGAATACCTAATAAATATTATTTTTAAAACACCCCTAATATGAAAAATACTTGTTATTATACATATTGTACAAACTAATAAAACATACACATCTTCATACAATTTATATGTAAACAAGCTGAGGGTACACATGATTTTAAAAAACGGACCGGACCAACGGCTTCAACCGAGAACCGGAGTCACTACTGGTTCGGCCAAACCATAAGAATCGTTCGAAAACGATATCATTAAATTAATAGAGTTTAAAAATGCATACTAAATTACAATGTTCAAAAAAATATTATTAAATCACAAGAGTGCCTCAAGAATCAACATATACACCTTTTAATTTTTTTTTGATAAAACTTAACGTAGAAATTAAAAACTTTGTTTTATAAAAGTCGGACGATTTTTTCAAAGCAAAGAATGTAAAAGTGTAAGTGCTAAGTGCTGATTATATATAGTATATATATATTTGTATAATAATAATTATACTCTTTAAAGTAATCCACATGATTTCTTGAATATTTAGTTTTTCTTTATTTTTATAAGTAATCTTTTACTTGTATCACCCGACAAAGCAGTGTTGGAAAGAAGCTTCTACTTAGAACTAGAGCCAAGGCATCCGCCATGGAGCCAACTTAAGTTGGAGTTCTTAAGGTCATGTTACGTCTATAATTATGTGCGAATGCTGCTACTCCTGCTGGGATTGGAGAAGCCTTGAGACAAATTTGGTGAATGTAAACTTGTTAAACATACACATAACACACACGCCTTCATGGATTGTTATATGCTTGTTTGCTCTAAACTTACTGTTTGTGTACCTTTTAAGACATAAATTTCAGTTGAGAAAATTAATGTGATTTAAGAGCTTATAACAAACATTATCACAGTTCGGTATTGATTCCAATAGGTACCAACCTAATGTTTGGTATATTTTGGTAGCATTAGTGGCCTATTAATTAGCAGTTTGGTATCATGTTTAATACATTATTTATTTCAAGATGATGTTCAGTACTTTTGGGTAACACTTTTGGTATAATATCTAACAATTTTGCTAACCAAGTGTATTTGATTAACTAAAACTATCTTACACTAATAATGGCAGAACATTGCGTTTATAAGTACAAATATACAAAAGAGCTCACAACACATGGTCACATGCTATTGTAGGGTTGAGCATCAAAGGTCCAAAACCGAACCGGATCGATAAAACTGACCGAACCGACAAAAACCGAGCCGACCCGACAGCCCGTCGGTTCGGTTTTGGTTTCATGTTTTACATGTTTTCGGTTTCGGGTCGGTTTGGTTCGGCCCAAAACCGACAAAAACATACCTAAATACACATAAACCGAACCGAACCGACAGCCCGACACAAAACCGAACCCGACCCGACTTCCGATCGGTTCAGTTTCGGTTTAGGTTTTTCATGAATTTCGGTTTTCGGTTTTGTCGATTCGGGTCGGGTCGATTCGGTTTTGGACCGACGCTCAGCCCTATGCTATTGTACTAATGACAGTGCTCTAGAAATTGCTCATTTTATTCAGACTTATTTTTAAATTTTTTTTTATTCAAACTGTGACTTTATTTTTTTTGTTCACTTTATATAATACTTAATGCAAAATATATAAATAATTTTGTGTTTTAAATATATTTTTATTAGTATAGTGTTAATCAAGTATTATATAATACGAAAAAATAATTAAGGTCAAAGTCGAAAAAAAATGAATTTGAAAAGTTAAAACATACTTATATTTTAGAGCAGAAGGTATCGTGGATACCAATAACACGTTATTGGTATGCCACCTCAGCGCCACATCATACACCTCCCAATAACGAAAACACCCATCCTCATAACACACCAATAACATGTTATTGGGTCTCACAAAATACCCAACTAAAAATACCACTCACTCACAATACACAAACAAAAAAAACACCAAACATCACAAATGGCTTGAGCTATTGGAATGGCTCAAATATATTTGGCTCACCAATGGCATGAAAATGAACCTTTTGCATGTTAAAAGCTTTCCATACCTTGTGCTCTTAGCACGGAGGCACAACTAAAACCAAAAAATAGTTTTGGGATAGTTTTTGTCAAACACAATAAGTATAGGGACAAAACTCGTAACTTCACTACTCCCATTCCAACAACCACCGTCCACGTCATCACCACCACCACACAACCACCGTCATGTCACCGTCATCATCCAGTCCATGAAAACCTCCCTCCCTCAATTTCCCTTGAGAACCACCACAACTTCTCTCAATTTCAGATCTAATCATAATCTCAACGTATTTAACACCATAATGAATGATTCAGGTGATGATAAGAAGGATACGAAGGAACCGGTGAAGGTACCGGAAAAGTTACCTGAGAAGTTGCCGGATCCGCCGGAGAAACCGTTGGCGGGAGATTGTTGTGGAAGTGGTTGTGTTAGGTGTGTTTGGGATGTTTATTATGAGGAGCTTGAAGCGTATAATAAGATTGTTAAAGATGTAACTGATTCGAAAGCTTCGTAAATGTTTGAGATTTGTTTAAATGATTTGATGAGATATATTTGTTGTAATGAATATGAATTGTTTCTGATGCTTTACGGATTGATTAAAGATATGAATATCATCAATGGAATTAGTTGAATGATTTAAACTTTTAGAAGTCGAATTATAATTTCCTTTAGGGGTATTAATATAGCAACTGTCACTGTGAATGTTGATAATTAGCAAATGATTCGAACATACTTACAATAGCATATCTGATTATTGTGATTCCTTATAGCAGAAGCAAATAAAAACACTCTATCTTGCATCGTGTCTCGTTACAGATGATTATCTGAATTTGCTTAGTTTAAAAGATATGAAGAGAGAGTTTCAGCACGCTTAAGAAACTTAAAGAAATTTCACTAGAATTGTAAACATGGTCCATCTCAAGGACTTCAAAGTGGTCTTGAAAGATATTGTTGCAATAATATTTTTTGGTTATGTTGATTCGTTAGACGGTGAGGAATTGTGATGGTCTTTCTTTATTCACGTTTTAGTTAGAATTTCGTAATTATGCATCTGATGAAACATTTTTTTGAGCGAATTGATACTATAGTTACACAATCTTCAGGCTTCATGCATATATATTATAACAATCCATAATCTCCCTTTATAAAATTGCTGCATTTCCCTTATCATGCTGGGCTCATCTCGAGCAATCAAGTTCCCTCCTGGTCTCAAAATCCTATCAATCTCGGCCACTATACCTTTAATCTTTTAAATTATATTATAAAAATCCAAAATTTAATTATACTTTTTCTCGATTTTTTTGAATTTAAACATTTGTATCTGATCTTTTATATATTACGGGAAAAACCAATAGTGCCAAATAGATATTGATTAAACCATAGTGGAATAACGAGTGAACTTAAATTTAAAATATAGCTTTTTGATTGGCTGACTCCACATTGCCATCAGTAGAAAATTCTCAGTCCACACCACACATATTTAACAATAGCTCTCCTGGGAGTTCTCAAGTATCCATCGATATGCATACTAGCCTTTCACCGAGCTCTCAAGTACCCATCGATATGCATACTAGCCTTTCACCTGCTATACATATCAATGTGCCAAACAACCCACATGTACCAGTATACTTTGTCACTGAACCAGCAGAAAGTCCTCCACAAAGTCCTCAAAGAAACCATTACGAGCTTATACTCTCTGAGGATTTACATATTGTAGAGGAATCTCTCTCTAGACTCTCAATGAAAAGAAAACATGAAGCCGAAGCTCAATCTACATCAGCAGCCAAAAAGCAAAAAAAATGTCAAGTATCCGCCCAAAAAGAGGTTGCTAAAAAGTATACCAGAAGCAAACAAAATAGATCATATGTTGTTGAAACTCTTCCAGATAATCTCGTGGATGTGCCTATTAATATCATGTCAGTTTCAATTACGGGTGAAGTGGCTGCCCCAAATCAGCCACAAGATCCATGTTAATCCTTTCTTGGAATTGTCAGGGAGTAGGGAGACCCCTGACAGTTTCAAACTTGCGAGAGCTTTGTAAAGTTCATCTCCCAGATGTGGTTTTCTTAATGGAAACCAAAAATAAAAGGTGCCATCTTGAGTCTATCCGTCGCTCTCTCTGTTTTCATGGCTATTACTATGTTGATCCAAATGGTCGTTCAGGTGGCTTAGCCCTATGGTGGAAAGATAATGTGTCTGTTGATGTTATGAATGGGGATAAAAATTGTATCCTTGTTAATGGAAGTTGTACTGTTCCATCAACTTCGTGGAGGGCTTGCTTCATTTATGGGCCTCATATTCGAGATGATAGAGTTGTGCTCTGGAATCGTATTTCCAGTCTTGCCAAGTTATCTACGTGTCCTTTTCTGGTTATTGGTGATTTTAATTTAATTGGAAGTGTTAGTGATAAACAAGGTGGCTCATCATACACTTCAAGGAGCGTAGATGAATTTCAATCATTTCTTATTGCTTCAGAATTGTTCGAGATTCCTTATAAGGGGTTAAGCTATACATGGGATAACAAACGAGATGCGGATGCTAATATTCGTGAACGAATTGATCGAGCCCTTTGCAATGACGTTCTATTGGAGACTTTCCCGTACCATTCCTTGATTCATCATCCTCTTATTGGTAGTGATCACGCACCACTTCTTTATAACACATCTCCCAAAAAAAGAGAAATGAGGAAAGCTTTTCGTTTTGAGTCAATGTGGACAACTGATAAAGCTTGTGAAGATACTATCCGGAAATCTTGGATTGATAGCACAGGGCCAGATCATATTGTTAGTCTTGAAAGTAATCTTCAAACTTGTGCTAGAAATTTGAAATTTTGGAGTCGATCTCATTTTGGTAATAATAAGAAGATTATAAATGATCTCACGAATGAATTAAGAGTTATCCAATCTAATGAGCCCTCTACAGCTAATAATGCTCGCCAACGCCAATTACAAAAGAAAATAGAAGAAACGTGGCGCAAGGAAGAGATGTTTTGGCACCAACGGTCGAGAGTGAACTGGATTAAATTTGGTGATCAAAATACTCGTTTTTTTCATCTCTCTACTATCCACAGACACCAACGGAATCAAATTCTTATTCTTAAAAATAACAATGATGAATGGATTGAAGATCGAGATGACTTGAATGACTTGATACGAAACCACTTTGCTTCTATTTATTCTTCATCTGGTGCTAGAGATATTGATGATGTATTGAGTACTGTACAATGTACGGTTACTGATAACATGAAATTATCTCTTGAAGCGCCTGTTAGTGATGTTGAAATTTCTCGAGCAGTTAAGCAGTTAGGAGCTTACAAGGCCCCCGGTGAAGATGGATATCCTGGCTTGTTTTTTCAAAAATATTGGTCGATTGTTGGGGCTTCAGTCTGTAATGCTGTTAGGCAATTTTTCATTAGTGGAGTAATGTTACCTTCGCTAAACAAAACTTTAGTTGTTCTTATTCCGAAAATTCCAAATCCAGAGAAGATTGGTCACTTCCGGCCTATTAGCCTATGCAAGTTTGTGTATCGTGTCATCTCAAAGATCATGGCTAATCGCTTAAAGCCTTTTATGCATCAAATAATCTCTCCACAACAATCTGCTTTTATTCCAGGTCGTCTTATTCAAGATAGTATGATTGTAGCAAATGAAGCTTTCCATTATATCAGGCGGAAAAAGAATGGTGATCAACGTCTTATGGCTTTAAAGCTTGATTTGAATAAGGCTTTTGATCGTGTTGAATGGGATTTCTTAATTGCTACGCTAAAGAAGATGGGATTTGGAGAGACATGGTGTAACTGGATTTTTTCATGCATATCTTCATATGAGCTTGAATTTTTGATAAATGGGGAATCTATTGGTAGCATTCGTCCTTCTCGGGGATTACGTCAAGGTGATCCTTTATCCCCATACTTGTTCATTATTGTGGCTGATGTTCTCTCAAGTATGGTCTTAAATGCTTTACGAAATTCAACGTTAACAGGGATTAAAATGGCTAGGACATGCCCTGTTATTTCACATGTTTTTTTCGCTGATGACTCTTTATTTTTTCTTAAAGCAAACTTGCATGAATGTAAGGCTCTAGTAGATATTTTGGATCGCTATTGCAAGGCATCGGGTCAAAGCATAAAGTCACAAAGTCTGCAGCATTTTTCTCACTGAATAGCTCAAAGGATCTCCAAGATCATATATGTGATCTTTTGAACGTTGTATGTATGGATCCAAAGTCTCGCTACCTTGGCTTACCTTTTATATGCGGACGGAAAAAAGGTGAATTATTCACTTTTATCTTGGAGAGGGTCCTACAAAAAGTGCAAGGGTGGAAGCAAAAACTTCTCTCGCAAGCGGGCCGTGAAATCCTCATCAAATCAGTTATCCAAGCAATTCCATCTTATGCAATGCAATGTTTTTTGCTGCCCAATGGTTTTCTTGATAAGCTTCTTTGTCATATTCGAAGATTTTTCTGGAGCGGAGAGATAGATAAGAGACATATTCATTGGTTGAGTTGGGATCGCCTTTCTAAGCCTAAAGAGGCAGGTGGCCTTGGTTTTAGAGACTTACGTTCTTTTAATCTGGCATTATTAGCAAAGCAAGCTCGTAAAGGTTCTCGCCCCTCTTGGTTATGGCAAAGCATTCTTCATGGCCGTGATCTTCTTCTTCAAGGAGTTAGGTAGCAGGTCGCAAGTGGGGGAAATATTTCGTTTTGGACCCAAAAGTGGGTTCCATACGAGGAAGACTTTTACATCCGTCATCCCCATGGGGCTCAAGATAAGTTGGTTTGGCATTATAATTCCAAAGGGATTTATACAGTTAGATCCGGATATCGTCAAGCGCTTACATGGAAAGAGAATGGAACAGGTTATGCATCATCATCTGGAACTCCAACAAGTGATTTTTGGAAACAAATTTGGCGTTTAAAAACAGTTCCAAAAATTAAGATCTTTTGGTGGAAGGCCTGTTCAAATGCCCTTCCTACGCGTGAAGCTTTATTTCGTCGAAACTGTGCAACCTCCCCGACATGCCTCATTTTCCATTCCTCCCCTGAGATTGTAGAACACTTGTTAGTCGAATGTGAATGGACAAAGCCTGTTTGGTTTGGCTCCAGCTTGGGCCTTCGTTTAGATAGTTTATCAGGTACTATTTCTTCTCGTGTAATATCTTTGTTACAGCCTTTCCAGTCTAAAGATGCTTCTACAAAGTTCTTGCCTTCTTTTGCCACGCTTGCATGGTCTATTTGGAAAGCTAGAAATCGCTACATATTTGATCAAGTCAATATTTCTCCTCCTAGTGTCATTTTGGAAGCTCATATTAATGATGATGTTTTTCAATCAGTTGCTTCTTCTAATACCGCTTCTATGCAAAGTACCAATGGCGTCTCGCATGAAAGTTCACGTAAGTGGATCCCCCCCACTTCAAATCTCGTGAAGCTTAACTGCGATGCTTCTTTTAAAGGCTCATCTGCCGCTATTGGGATAGTTGCTCGTAATTGTAATGGCTCTTTGCTTCAATGTTTGGGTGAAAAGTGTCGTAGTGAATCGGTTCTTGCAGCTGAGTTGAGTGCCATTCGATCGGCTTGTATCCTTGCTTGCTACAAGCGGATGGCATCAAGCTTTTATTGAATCGATTCTCGGTCGGCAATTTCGCTTGCTTCTACGAAGATGTGCCACCACTGGTCTTTAGCGGCTTTGGTTTCCGATATTCAATATTGGAAATCTCAAATGAATTTGCAGTTGTGATGGGCTCCTCGTGCATGTAACTTTGCGGCTCATCATGTTGCAAAAGTTGCTTATAATTCTGATGTAAATTTCATTTGGGTTGATAACTTTTCTTGTGATATTACCTCCATAGCGAGGAGTGATGCTTTGTAATGTTTTGGCTTCGACTTTTTTAATATATTTTGATGTTCAAAAAAAAAAAAAAAAAAAAAAAAAAAAAAAACATCATAATAAATTTTATTCAGGTGCAAGGAAAACACTATAAAAAATTTAGTCAAATTCGACCGAACAAACTTTAAAAAAATAGAGTGTTTCAAAAAATTTGAATGTAAATGGCCCAACCCACTGAAATCACAGCTTTCATAAAAGTATTTACATTCCACATTTTTATTTTTCTCTATACTATTTTAAAATGTATTTGAGAATTTTCAAAATAAAAATGTATTTGAGACATTCCCTAAATAAAAGATTTAAAATTTTAAAAAATTCACTTACTAATAATAAAAAATGAAGTTACATATGAAAAATTAAATGTCTTAAATTTGTAAACTTGTAAGAACCCTTCAGTAAATACTTAGTAAATTTTATTTTAAAACACCCTTTAATGACAAATACATATATTATTATATATATCGTACAAACTAATAAAACACACAAAGCCTTATATAATTTATATGAAAATAAGTTGATAATACATATGGTTTTAAAAACCATACTGGACCAACGGGTTCAACAAGGAATCGGAGTCACGACCGGTTCGACTAGCCAGTGAAAGCCGTCAAAAAATGAACTTGAGAGAACAATCAAAACCGGTAAAAATGGATTAATCGGGCCAAACCGGTATCATCTTCTTCTTGTTTTTCTTAGGTCAATTAACTCTCCATTGTTATTTTGTTGGTATCCAAACTCTAATCACAACTGCCGTCACGACACGCATGTACCTTACTACTTTTTATCAATGGGTTGTTTACTTTAATTAAAATATAAGCTGAAAATTAAGATGCTCATTTAAGATACCAAAACTATTTTGTTGAAGGTGTCGCAAATTTATATATTAGACATAAAATGTCTAGAGATTAAATCGTAGGCGTGAAATTCTGAGCTCGTTTCTCATTTAGGTAAAATTGCAAACTTTAGTTTTTTATATCTTTCAAATGTTGATGATCATTTATTTTAAAGTTTATTACAGTGAGTAAAACTCAAAAATTTAACAGTATACATAGTTATTACAAAATACGACATAAGCTTTACTTTTGATCTTATTCGGTTACCTAACACACAAGCTTGAATTACTTGAATTGACTAACTAATGATGTTTTGACTTACCCAAACTTGACAAACTAAATCGCCTTTAATAGTTCGGATCCAAAAAACCCGACCCGAAAATATAACCCGCAAATATAACTGGAAAACCTAATTTATTATTAACTCGACTAAAGTTTGTGCATACCCTACTAAAAATTCCTAGATCTGACACTGCATGAAACATCTTCTTAGCAATCTAGCTAGCATCTAGAATACCCAGAAAGCTAAAACGGATATTTCGGAATAAAAAGAATTACTTTTTGTTGGATATCTAGTCGAAAGAAAGCCTTGAATATAATTTAGGTCCTTTAGGAGTTGTGGCTCAACGATCCATATTTAGTAGTTTCTCCATGTATTCTAGCTCCTTACTAGTTGTTTCGTTCTACTAAAATCTCTTACCGTTCACAAAAAAAAAAAAAAAAATAATAAAAAAAAAATAAAATAAAAATAATGGTTTAATGCACTAGGTTTTGACATAGACAGAAAAGGGTTATTTGCGCGCACAAACTCAATGCTGTTCTTCATAAGCTTATCGCTCTAACATCAAATTGTGGTCCATCCTACTAGTACTAGAAATTGTCCTCTTAGTAGATTTCAAAAAGTCAGATTTGATTGTCTACAAAATCATTCTCTATAGAAACATGATTCATGCCAATGGGATTAAAAATTATCCAACAACCAACAAAATATGTTTATTAATACAAACAAGTTTCTTGGACCCTGCCGTAACAATCAAACTCCAGCTGTTTAACAAAAACATATGTGTAGGTATCGTTGAGTGTCATTAAAGATGTATATATCTGTTGAACATAGAAGGGAAACCATGAAATTGGCTCGGCCGACATTGGAAGTTAAAATAGTGTAGTCTTTCCATACACACACAATTCTAGTGAACCATTTATACAATTTAGCTGAATTCGGCATGGTTTGTTAAATGTAGATACATTGTATGTGTTAAGTTTATAATACATGACTTAACCATAAAACATGTTGACATCAAGAGTACACAATGGAAGACTAAAGATCATAACAAATAAATTAATTAACTGAAAGTATGCGTAACGTACCTCTTGCGAATGTCAGATCTCTTGAACAAAACAAAGAAGTGGTTTAAAGAGTTGTCCCTTACCGTTTTACAACTCAAACCAATTAGGTGTAAGAATAGTGTCTTACTACCACGTTCTTGTACACACGAATTTACCAACGAATCAAGCGATTGCTAGATCTAACACAAGTCCTCGTTTTATGGAAAAACCAAAACCAAACTCCCTAACTAGGGGTGTTCGGCCGAGAATTGCAAGAGAGAGGAGAGAAGAGATCTAGTGTTAATTCAATGCACAAAGTTATGAAAAACCCTAGAACCTAACCTTGTTTATATAGTGTATGGAAACCTTTAGGAACAAGTTAGGGCTTGGGTTGAGAACCCCCCCTTGGCCGGCCATGATACAAGCCCAAGAGAAAACCCAAAACTTTTCCATTTCAAAATTTCCCATTACTAGTCCTTTCTCTTTTCATTTTAACGGTCGTTAGTCATTTTTCCGTTAAATACTTAACGATCGTTAAACGGACTTAATGTACAATAATTAATCGTAAACATTAACATTGATTATTTAGCTTTAATTCTCATTCGCTAATGTGTGCAATCCCGTGGTCACGAGTTCGAATCCGGACATTTACGTGTTTGTAAATATATACATTTCAAACAACTCCCACTTGGATATGTTTACAAAACGTGAAATGTCATTGGTTAGCGTCTAGCAACACGCCAATGCCCCCGGTACAACTCGTGTATGGTTTTCTGGAGAGAAAAACCAAGTTTTGATGATTCATCATCATATTCATCCTTTTATTTCTAATACCATGTTAATAAGAATATGGATCTCACTCATTTCTTAATTAACTATTATGTTTCTCGCTTTATGTGATTGATCAAGATTACCAATTCTTCTGAACATATTCCAGAAGACCTTGGGCATGGCCATGCAAACATCTTAACAACCATACGAGGGGCCCAGCAGTATTATACTTCAAAATAAATTTGAAGTAAACAAATCCTATTTTGACTACAAGCAGGATTCATAAATTTCGCAACATTTCTGAAAACAATCCTTATAACTACCAGTTACGTATAGCGTTAGATTGCTTCACAGAAATGCACTACATCCATGACTTATCTCTGGTATCTCAAGTCAGAGGATAAATATTCATGATGTACTTAATGACTAAGATCCATAAAGTACCATCATGTGGGTGGGATAAGTCCTATACTCAATCAATTGAATATCATCTGAAATTAGTCATGCTACGCATCAATATACTTTCAAATATATTCTAACTAATACTTAGATTTGTCTTAATTCAATATCATTCCCATGTTATTGATCGACAACGGACTATTTAGAATAACTTAAGTTATTCAAGGATTTAAATATGCAAATACATGACACAATATTATAAATGAAATTAAACGTATACCGTACTTTAATTCATTATAAATAATAATTGTTTATCATCCTTTATCCAAATAGTAAATAGATCAATGCATGATAATGCTAGTTAATGAATTTTTCCACAAGTCATGAGAATCATACTTGTTGACAAGGCATAATTTCAATTAACTTTGATCTATAAAAATTTTGAGAATACTTATTTCAAGAATTCAATAAGTGAATTTCTTGTATGTGTTTACACATATCTTGATATTGTCATATCATTCCATAAGGTGCGTGATAACTTGAACCACCCTTTTATGACAATCATCTTCCAAAACTTTAAAGTTTAAAGTATTCTTATTCTTTAATGTATAATGCAACTATGCTCTTAGTTGAGCATAACTAGTCAGTATGGTCATCATCAAGGATACCATGACTAGAATTGAGTGTCATCTCAATTATACTAGCATCATTGTGTACAACAATATGCTCTGTAAACATCCGTAAACTATGAACAGTTATAGTGTAATGTTGGTGCCTACCAAAACTCAAGTTTGTTGGCAATGACAATTATGAAACAATTGCCATATTTTCATCCATAGAATCTAGGAGCATCTCCAGACTGTGGAATGTGATTCTAAATCCAAACATATTTCTTTTAAAATATTTATTACACTAACAACCTTCAATGTTGTCAAATCATCTTGTAACCAAGCATGACACAGCAATCTTATACACAACATGATGTACATGATGAATCTTCAAGTTAGACTTTAAGATCTCATTATATATCCATCATGTTCTATTAGACTCGTTTATTTACCGCATATATTTATAATAATAAACATATATTCCAAGGTTGTATGTCAACGAAGTTTCATTCCCAACTAAAACTTAATTTAGGTGGAATGTAGTTGCCCATACAACATATAAGATTTAAGAAAATAATAAAAAAATAATACTCCCACTAGCTTTCAGGAATACTTATGAGCTATCTTATTTTAATTATTAAATCAAACATGGATTTAATATTAAACATAAGAATCATCTCCTAGATGCATGCATATATCCATTTATGGATTCTTGCAGTCTGTACATATTCAAAGATTATTTGAATTCATAAACTACTTTGTATTACTTATCGTCCTCGCAAAAGTAATTCCAAAACAAAAAGTTTTGATATTCATAGTCAAAATTTCATATCAATGAAACTAAGTATGACAATTATAATCTTTATACTTCTATTTAATGTATCAAAGAAAGAATATTCAATCACAGTTAATTGCTTAAATATGATTAATATTATTATCACTAGACATACATTAAATACGTGTACAATATTGTTCATATGTTTTCTACACAAAGATTTAAACCACTAGGGTTTTCATCCTTTGAAGAAAATCATCTTCATTAAGATAAACCAAGTATCTAAAGTTGATTATCTTTATGGACATCATCTCAACATTCATTGTATGATTGATTTACCACAATTCAACATTTGGTAAATTCATCATCATGATTAATAGGCTTACCATGATCCTGTAACTCATAATCCTCAGCATATTAAATATCAAAGATATCCTTACGGATCTATGAATGACAATTCCATCATATTGAGGTCTATCATTTACATGTTTAGCCTCATCATGATATTTGCTAGTGCATTTTAGAAGATTATGTATTTTGTAACTTTAATCTTTCAAGATCTAAACCAAAACTCCCACTTGCCTTTAACAATTTAAAGATTACCTCTAAATAGTTTAGCAAGTAGAGCAACAATACATTGTTCTCTTTTGGGACATTACAAAACACATTGACAGTTCCTGACATTAGTTTGTTACAACTCACTCTACAAGTAGTTTAACAAATTCAGAACTTTATTATAAGACTTAATGTGATTCATCACATTCCATAAACAAATGGTGTCTTATCAATCTTCTAGGTTGAAGTCTTATTGAGTATATTCAATCTATACTCAATCTACTAACCTTGATAACTTTTGGAAGAAACTATAGTTATCTTGAATCAAACAGCGCTAATAGATTTTGATTCTTCTAACTGAACATACCATAAACTATGGTATTTTCTTAGAATTAATATTGTAGGATAATCTAACAATATTTTAAGATAACCATCTACTCTTTGACTTACCTATTTACCAACAAAGTAAAACTTAATGATACAATAGAATTACCAAGTCAATTGCATGTATTATAACACAAGTATTCTTGACCAAGTCAAAAGACATAACAGTTATAATCCCACTATACGTTATAAGTCATTGATCAACTCATTGATTTCATGCATATGTCTTAAAACATAGCAAGTTAACGTTTTACTTTATATTGTAAGTCTTGTATTAAAAGACTTCATGTTTGTGACTTTACAAAATCATAAACATTTATAATTAAAGTAATTATGAACACCACCTCAGATTTCAATTAATATTTCAAGTTAATATTTACTACATATATTTAAGTCATTCAACGAATACTCAAATTCAAAGTTGTATTAGATTACTTCATTTAATTATGTGATTTCATGAAAAGTTCAATGTAAGAAACTGAAAAATCATCCATGCTCGTTCTCACGACACGTGGATATTTTACCTTGGTCTATAATCTACTCCACGTTCTCACGTAACATAAATTGTAACAACAAGTGTTTTTTAAATATTGAATGACATAAATATTTAAAATAAAGTAGTCTTTGTTATCATTTTGACACATGTTCTTAATAGGGCAATCTTACACATTTAAATGTATAATTCCTATTAGAGCGTTACTCTCTTACCTTGCGGTCAAGAGAATCCATTTAAATCATATTTATATGTGTTGTACATTGCACACAATAAAGATTTCTCCCACTTGTGCATGGAACAACATCTTGTAGCAGATAAACAACATGATACACGTTCGTTTATTTGATTAATATGATTTGTGTCATAGATATAATACGTAGATATAGGACTATATTGATTAGTAAGGAAACGCACATGACTCTCCTTAAAACATAAGTGCCTACAATTGGAAAGTAATTATCTTTGAAGATAATATGGGTTACTACACAGGAAATAAGGCTTGTAACTCCCACTGAATTAGAAATCATTAAAACAACTTCTTATTCAGTAATGCAACACAAATGCTCCCACTGAATCTGACAACATTGTAAGTGTTGCATAACCAGTGAAAACAACTTGCTTGCTTTTTACTTTCCTACACCTTTGAAAAACCATACGTAATCATTACTGAGGTACTAAAAGGTGTATTCTACTCAGTGAATGATGGGTTATCCATCAATGTTATTAACTTGAAAAATTGGGTATGCAATTTCTTCCTTAACAGCCTACCATCCCCATACTGGTATGTAGCACATTTAAAGGTTAAAGCAAAACAACTAGATAAATTATGCTAGTTTGCCTTTTACCAATTTTCGCGGTAATTAATCTAGCTTTTAATTTAGTAACTCATATATATGTTTTCCAGTTAACCAAACGTCATGTTTGTTACAAAAGGATTCATTCACCAAATGAGGGTAATGAAATCCTTATGGAAAATATGATGTGCAATTCATTGCTATGAGTTACATTAGAATTTAGACAACTCAAATGTTCCTATTATACCTTTCTCATTCATGAAAAGGAATAGGATTGAGTCTCATGCTTCTCCCATGGAAAAGAGACTTCGTTTGTCTTTTCGGTAAATTATTCTCGATTAAACATTTGTTTGAAAGAAGAATGGATCAATTTACTGATCAAAGACTAAACCTCGTTTACGGTTAAATGTTGCATTTATACATTCAAAATAATTACAAAATTCAATTTTAGTATTTTCGATAATTAACTTTTTCAAGAAAATTAAATACCCATGGTTCATAAACATATAACCATTTAATTTTCACTGAAAACTAAGATCCAAATTGACATAGTTTCATCACATCAGTTGATCTGCCAGTAATGAAATTATTCAAAATGGTACGAGTCGAACCTCAATTGCCAATTTTCAAATTGCAACTCCTAGATTTATGGGATTTACATTTAGCCAATTTCGATTGCCATTTAAACATGTTTTATCCCCATCTTATGCCTTGAGTTGCCAGTTCTCACTACAAAACTCAATTAAGTTGTCCAACTTAAGAAACAACAAAATCATCCATGCCCGTTCTCACGTCACGTGGATATTTTACCCTTTGATTACGATCTAAATCACGTTCTCACGCAAATAAAAGATAATCTCAGGTGTTTCCGTTTCGTTGGATGGCATATAACTTAAATTAAGGGTAATATTTTTTATGTCAAATCAAATATGTACAAAGATGTCATGCATTCATCTTCGTAGCATAAGTTTTATTAAAACATTTATATCCTTGTTTTAATGTTTAAGCTTTTCATCATCAAACTTTAATTGAGGTATTGGATTCACCAATCAAGGAATTTAGTGTTAATTATCATCCATTATACCATACTTTTGCATAAGTGTAAACACTTAGTGTTTCGGGTAATTACCACCGAAGTGGCGCATGGAATTAAAACTAATTCGCCCTTAAGATGAGCTTGCACATTTTATGGCTTACTAAGTAGCTCCATTCGAACTTACAGGGGGCAGAGGACCAGGTAAGCGCTAAAGCCTAACCTTAGACATCCTTTCGTGTGTGCGCACTTCTTTAATAACCCCTTTATAGTTCATTCTAATGGGTGAGCCGTTCAGACCATTTGTACCAAAGTCACCAATCAATTAAACGATTATGATTACTAGGCTTAAAAATACATGTTTCACCATTGTTTAGGTCAGTTTATTTTTCCTGTAAAAATACCCTTGTTACACATAACAAACAAGCAAGTATTTGAAAAAAAAAATAAACAAATAAACAATGAATGCATAACAAAAAAAAAGTCATGCATATCAAATAGCCACATGCAAACCTTTTGATAAATCCTATTAATAATCAATTCTAGATCTGTCAATATGCATATATTTAATTAGACTTTCACCCGTTTTCATCTGTGTACAAGGTGAGCCACATGCATCTATTCATCGATTGCGTAAGTCAAAATTAAACATACACCACATAGCACATAATTGATTAAATAATAATTATTGAGGTCTTCCCCAATTTTAGATCTATCATAATTTAATGTATATCACTTAAACAAGAAAGACATACAATAAAAGCAGATCCATGATAAAACATGCAGATAATTATCATGGACATAAAATTACACTTAACAATTAATGCAATTAAACAAAGTTACGCAATACACATAAAGTTGCATGCATCATACGGTTTCTAATCCAAATAAAACTTTATTTTACAAAACCCTAATTAGGGCACCAAAAAAATGCCCCGTAAAAAATTAGGGTTTAGGTTTTGCAAACCCTAGATCTACGCATACAAATAATAACACAACATGTTTATTTTTTTTAATTATGTGTTTCAGTAATTAATTACTTGTTATACAAGGCTCGTGATGCCACTGTTAAGTTTATGATACATGACTTAAACATAAAACGTGTAGACATCAAGAGTACACAGCGGAAAACTAAAGATCATAACAAATAAATTAATTAACTGAAAGTATGCGTAACGTACCTCTTGCAAATGTCAGATCTCTTGAACAAAACAAAGAAGTTGTTTAAAGAGTTGTCCCTTACCGTTTTACAACTCAAACAAATTAGGTGTAAGAATAGTATCTTACTACCACTTTCTTGTACACACGAATTAACCAACGAATCAAGCGATTGCTAGATCTAACACAAGTCCTCGTTTTATGGAAAAACCAAAACCAAACTCCCTAACTAGGGGTGTTCGGCCGAGAATTGCAAGAGAGAGGAGAGGAGAGATCTAGGGTTAATTCAATGCACAAAGTTATGAAAAACCCTAGAACCTAGCCTTGTTTATATAGTGTATGGAAACCTTTGGGAACAAGTTAGGGCTTGGTTTGAGAACCTCCCCTTGGCCGGCCATGATACAAGCCCAAGAGAAAACCCAAAACTTTTCCATTTCAAGATTTTCCATTACTAGTCCTTTCTCTTTTCATTTTAACGGTCGTTAGTCATTTTTCCGTTAAATACTTAACGATTGTTAAACGGACTTAATGTGCAATAATTAATCGTAAACATTAACATTAATTATTTAACTTTAATTCTCATTCGCTAATGTGTGCAATCCCGTGGTCACGAGTTCGAATCCGGACATTTACGTGTTTGTAAATATATACATTTCCAATAGTATGCAATCCTACAAAGATTTGATGAGAATCTTTCACAAAAAATTGGATTGCAACTTGGATGGTGGCATGTCATGCATGATGTCACAAGTAGAAAAAGTTGCCTATAAAAGGAAGCTTGCATTGCTTCATTTCATCATCCTATCCCATTCACTTCTAAATCTCATAAAGGTTCTTTGTGAGAAAGCTAGAGAGTTTTTATATTTCGTAATACAGGAGATATAACTATTGGTGTTTATCTTTATAATTAGAGAGAAGTGTAATTCATAATTTTCTATATAGTGAAACATATCTTTCTTGACTCGTGGTTTTTACCCTATTCGTGTTTTCCACATTATATCTGGGTATCATATTTTATTGTATTTTATATTCTAGTTGTGGGTTTTGCTTCAATCCGGTATCACTTTTCTCAACGAGTGGTATCAAAAGCTAAGGTTCGGTATGTGTATAATTGTTTATAATATGCTTTGTGGTTGTCACATTTAAGTGGACCATCCACATCAAAAGATATATAAGATTATACACACTCAGAAGGTGTCAGTTACTATTCTCAACAAATAATAGTTTTTTGTCGAAAAGAAGCTTCTGATTTTAGCAATGGCGGTGGAATTTGAAATCAAAAAGTTCAATAGGAATAATTTCTCGTTGTGGAAATTAAAGATAAAGGCTATCATAAATGTTCGGCCATTGGTGAAAGAATAGTTTAGGTCACGGATGATAGTAAATGGGATGAGATAGAGGAAAATGATATTTCAAACCTTCATCTTGCGTTAGTAGATGGAGTTTTGTCAAGCATAGAGGAGAAGAAAACTGCAAATCCTTTCCATGGTGAACTGGTCGTTCATACCTTCTGGGTGTCTCATATGTGCGGAACCAGGTCTTTTTCGGTTCCAGCCCTCCCCTCTCTAATACATAGGTAGGACTAGGTGAGAAAGGGTCCCTGTTGCCAATTAACTTTCTCCGGCCTTCGATTCCCCTTACTCATAAAGGGTCTTACGGTCGGTACTAACTAAAGAAAAAGAGTCTTCTTTCTAAGAGTATGCGTGGAGAGGTTTTTGCGGGGAAACTTGCAAGTACAGTTTCCAACGTGGGAGTAAAGGGAGTTGGTAGCATTCCCCTGGCTTTCCATTTCCAATAAGTCTGGGATAAACTAGAAGACTAACTCCTTCCCCTCCTAGGGCTTTAGCAAGGTGTCAATTCTGAGGCTTAGGAGAATGAAGCAGCCAACTACGACTAGAAAGCGGTCACTCTTGTCAATGAATACCATTCATAGTTGTCTATGTTAGTAACATAGCCATAACGACTTTGTTTTATTCGGATCATCTTGCACGATTGTACAAGGCAAGATCGCTCCACAACAAAATTTTTCTAAAGCGGAAACTTTATGCTCTTCCCATGATATGACATATCACATTAACAGTCTGAATACTCTATTTTCTCAGCTCACGTCTTTAAGTTGCAAAATAGAGCAACAAGAACGTGCTCAAATTCTACTTCAAAGTTTACCTGACTCATATGACTAGCTTATCATCAACTTAACCAGTAATGTTCTTTTGGACTATCTAGTCTTTGATGATGTTACATTATCTATCCTAGAAGAAGAAAATAGGCGCAACAATACGGAAGACAGATAGACCAGTTCAAGATAGGTGGAGGCTTTGGTAGTGATGAGAGGGAGGTCAATGGAACATGACCCCAATGGGAGTCACAATCATGGTAAATCTAAATCAGCAAGGCAGAACAATTATAAATGCTACAAATGTGGTAAGCCGGGTCACTTGAAGATGGATTTTAGAAGTTTTAATAATTCTAATTCTTAGGGATATATCGCTAGCACTTCATAAGATGATAACGCTCTGTGTTATGAAGCAGCAGTTGCAAATGAAGGCAGAAAGAGATTTGCAGATGTATGGTTGTTTGATACGAGAGCTACTTTTCATATGACCGCAAGAAGAGAATCGTTTCATCAATGTAAACTAATCTTTGGAAGCATATCTGTGTGTACAGTTGCAATGATCATGAACTAAAGATCATTGTAAATGGAAGTATCATGGTGAAGATGCATGATGGTACAGTTTGTAATATTATTCTTGTGCGACACGTGGAGGGCCTCGAAAATAATTATTGTCTCTAGAACTGATAGCTCATAGTTTATACATGTTTTAGCTGTCAAATTTCCACGATTATTACTTTTTTTTGCCTTGTTTTGATTGAATATCGTACTTAATAACTCTAAATTTATGTTTTATTAATTATCTTGAGCAAAAGGAGAATTCTCGCAGAAAACATCGAAAATCGGGCTAAACAGCCAAAGTATGATGATGTGCAGTTTTTAGCCAGTTACATACGTCATATGCCATTCCTTAGGCATACAGAGGATGTTGTCTCGTCAAGAATTATATCCAAGTTGAAGATGCATACATCACCACTCTTATTGCATATGACACATGAGCTCTAGCCATAATTTTATTTTCCATGTATTGAAGACCATACGCCGTATGTCCTATCCAACAATATGCCATATGGACTGATTCTAGAAGATTCGATTATTATATTACAAAGGCATACGGCGTATGACCATCCAGGTGCATACACCGTATCAATTGACGGGCGCAAGCCCTTTTTCGCCTATAAATACATACACATTTGAAAGAGTTCTGAAGTTTTGAAGAGTGCTTCAAAAGAGAAACCCTATTTCGTTTGAGGAGGCTACAGATGGAAGGAATACACCAAGAGTGAAGGTTTTACACATCATAAACATTCGATTATCAGTTTTTTTTATTATGATTTCGATAATCTTGTCTACTCTGAATAAACATTGTTTATCATTTGTTATGGAAGGCGAAACCTTTTGTGCTTGCCTTGTTATAAACATTTTTGATTTAATGATACAAGTTCTTTAGTTCATTCTATGTGTGTTTTAAATGATTTATGTGCTTTTATAGACTTACGCTTTGCATAGCCATTGCTACCCGTTCATTATAGTTTTTTTCCCTGGAATGTATTATAAAGAAAACAAAAGGCCGACCTTACTTTTTTCTTAATTTACAGGTTAGTACAAATTTATTAATTATAAGCAACAAATTGGATTTTTTATATATATTTTTTTTATGTACATGAGTATATAAAAGGAATGTAATATATTTTTTTTGCCATATTACAAAGCATTTAGGCTTTTTCTATTAAAAGTCTTATAAATGCAAAAAATTAATAATTCAATTATTACTTAAAAAAAAATATTTAGTTTTTCGAAATGTCAAAACCTTTAATTGGAGTTTTCCTTATTATATAAACTATAAAAAATTTCTTATAAAATTAAAAAATAAATTTAATAAATACTAGTTAAACTTTTAAACTACTGTAAATATCTTTAAATTAATGATAAAGACTTTTCGTATGTTTATACATTAAATTGTGATAATTGGCACACTATAGCAAAATCATATAAAAGACGAAAAGAAGATTGCAGAAGAAAAACATTTATGTTAAAAAGTTTTGAGTAGAAATTAAAAGTTAAAAAGTTGATGTTTAATCCATTAGTTATATGTTTACTTCTTGTGATTTGAGCATAATAAACATGGTTTATAAACATGATTGCAGTGATAGTAATATAACAAGAAGAATGCCATATCCAAATAAGTTTTACAAAAAATTAACATAATGATGTGTATGTGAATTTGTGGATGCAAATGTGAGAAAAAATTAAAAATATGAGAGATAATACCAACAATTATCATGCCACATCATTGTGTAATTTTGTTTTTTGTAAAACTTATGTAGATATAGCATTCCTCCTATAAGAAACGTAATTGTTATTACTAATACTTGCATGTCTAGTTATGATGTGTTGGTTGATTTGAAAATTTGAGTTGCGAGAATTTGGAAAAAGAAAATATATAATACATGTGTCATGTGAATAAATTAAGCATCAATTTAGACATATAATTTAGGTCTATATCATTCCCATATATAACATCTAAGTAGTCGGTATTTGAGTCGACTGAGACAGGGACAAAAATAGTGGGGGAGCAAGGGATGCTCGGGCCCCTCCAACACGCCCTATTGTTTTGCTATTTATCTTACAAAATTTAAGCCTATGACCCAACTATAAGGAAATGACCACCAAACCTTTAGATGTTTCGTGCTCAAGAATTTCATCTAATAACTTTCTAGTAGTTTTCCATGTTTTTTTTTTCACCAAAATATAAGTTTGTAACCCAATGTATGTGATCATTACAACCTACCACTTAAAGTTTTAGTTATATTACTTTGTTAGCAGGAAAAAAAATTTGGTCCCCTTATTGATAATTAGTGGCTTCGTCCATTGATTGAGATTGGGTCCGTTCTACAGAAAAAACCCATTTGCATGGTTTAGGCTACTTTCAAATTTATGCACATCTGACCCTCAATTTTTATGATTTCCATTTTTATCTAGGATTATATATATGGTTTAAAGATCTTAGGATGTGTTTAGTTGTAAGGGAATAAATATTTTCTAGTTTTTTTTTTTTTTTTTTTTTTTTTTTTATAATCATCTTGAACTTGGTAGGAATTTGGTGGGGCTTTTTATCTCCACAAAACAGTCGAGAATCTAAAACGCGTTTAGCTAATTTTGTATTTTTTATTATGATGAATGGGATGGGGGTTTTGGGCTTACAAAGGAAACGAGGAAAACACAACAAATGTCCTTTGTACATTCTTTGGTATGTTAAGAAATAGAAATTTTGAGTTTCCGGATAATTTTATGGAAAAAAACAAATTTGAACGCGATTTTTGTTTATCTTATTTTGTAAAAAATTTGTGTGGGAAAGATAGGTGTTTTCCTCGAGCTAAAAACATTAAAGCTTGTTTTCTGACCACTATTTTTGAAGGAATGAAAACTAACAAAATCTAAGCTATTAACCTTTTCACATCCGTAAGTTTGGTTTATTAGATGATTATTGTTATGTGACAGCCTTTTACGAAGTCCATGCACATTTTCGGGGTTAGCCGAAAAACCCTTTTGCTCATGTGATCAACGACCCATAGAGCCCAAAGCAAGCTCCTTGACCTTGTGAATATTTTTTTTATAGGCATTACAGTTAGGAGCTAAAGGCTAGTGCTTGGACTTCTCTCAAGTTGAGAGGCTCTAGTAGCTTATTTGAATCGTCTTATATTTCATAAGCCCATGTTTTCTGGCTTATTTTTCAGCTTATAAGCTTATTTTCCATATTTCAGGCAAAATATGCTCACAAGTCATAAAATAAGCCGGAAGATTGGGCTTATGAAATGTAAGTCGGATCAAATAAGATCATAAGCTTAAATAAACGCTCCTAATGAGCTTTATCAGCTTTTCTAAATTCAAAATAACCTATTATGTTAGAGTGTAAGCTAAAAAATTCATGCCCTATAAAATGATTAAAAAAAAAAAAAAAAAAAAAAACCTTCTCTAGAGTATGTTTGGCATAGTGCTTAACACCTGAACAAATGAGGTTTTTCTTTCCAGGGCGCATTTGGGGTGTCTATGCGGCCTAACTAGGTATCCTTGTTACCGTTTTCAATGGCATGGAGCTTGTAGAATATAAATTAATTTATTCTGGTCTTTTTTAAGAAAATCTGCATTGAGATTCAAGAAACAGAAAAGCATTCTTTGGAATCAATAGTTTTATTTGGGTTTTTTCTACCAAACACTGGTAAACTACTCAACTTACACCTTGAGCTTCAACCAAGTTTGATCAACATCATTATATGTCTTATTTATGGCTTAAGTGTTTAACTATATGTATGCTGAACAAAAAAAAATCATGCTTACCAATTGTTAGGAATCTCATAGGAGATGCATTCGGAAATGAAGGTAACTTGGTTCAAAATGGTATGCATCATTCATGCATGTGATTGGGATTAATGGATAGTATAATTCTTTTCAAAAATTTGGCACGAGTATTGTATATATCTTAAACATCATCAAGTTAAGTTAATAGGAAGCTTAACTACCACCAAATGGCCTTGTGGTAGGGTGTGACAACCGGCAATTTAGAGAGTCTATTTTAGGTAACCGCATTACGCTAAATTAAACTGAGATTTTCCTTTAACACTATTTTATAAACCGTGACTTGATTTTATATCGTTGATTGGTTTTTACGGTTTATTTCCTTATTAAATGATTTATCGTATGCGTTTTAACTCTATTTGGTAGGCACTATTCGATTCGGCACTAGAAAAGCCAAAAACAAGAGTTATTGTAACTTTTAGACCGTAACTCGGAAATTGACAAATAAATAGTCAAAACTTGTGGAAAAACGTAAATAACGATGTTGGCAAGTTAAATAAATGTAGTGGGACACTCGGGGGACGATATGTGAGCTCGGGAATGGGTAAACGAGATAGATATGAAAAGTTTCAACCCGAACCCTCCCCTTTTTAATTGTAGCCGCCCCCCTCCACCAAAATAATTATTTTGAGGTCCCTAGTTCATGAGTATATATACCCAACCCAAGCCTCACTTCCACCTTTCATTTCTCTCACTAGAAAACACACACAACACTATTCCTCTCTCTTGTTTCTCTCACTAAAAACCCTAAACCACCACCTTCATAAAATCCGGCCACTTTCCGGCCACCACCGCCGCCACTCCGGTGCGTCACTATTCACCTCCACCACCAAAAGATAGATCTCTTTCTCCTCCTTCCAACCATATATCATACACTCAATTTGGACTTCATTAACACCTCCAAATTCAAGAATTAAGATTCGTACTTTTAGGGTTTCTAAAGATTTCAAAGGGCTTTTGTAATTGGTGATTAGAGAAGGTAAATAGAACATGTTTTGAGCTTGTTTGAACAATAAAAAGCCACGAATTGGGTAATTAGGGTTTCGACCTAATTATTATTTTTGGGGCTTTTTGGTGGAACTTGAAAGTAAAGCTAATTAGTGATAAAATAAACAAGTAATTAGTGTTTGGTACATGTGTGGTGCATTTATTTGATGGGTTTTGTATTTTAGGGTTTAGTTGCATGTTCTTGGTTAAAAATAGTTGATGGGTTTTGTGTTTAGATGGTGTTTGGAGCTTGAATGATTGGATTTGAATGTTGTAGATTGGATCTGGTGATGTTTGGTTGTGAGCCATGGGGCGTACGCACCAAGAAGCCCACGATGGGGTCTTGGTTGGTGTCGTACGTGGCCTATGTTGGTAATGGGTTTGAGTCGGATCGATTTGGTAGCTTATTGATTGGTATTGTCACTACACCAAAATCATAGTTTGGGGACGGACAAATTATTTGGGTCGACTTTGTCGTCCCAAATTGCAAGTAGGACCCACACGTTTTTCAACAAATACAGCAGTCAGCTAAGAACTTTTGACCCATACAGTTTGGGACGACAATGTCGTCCCATTTTGTAATTATTTTATTTTTTAGTATTTAAATAACTTTTAACGAAAATTAAATACACCCCGCCAGTATTTTTGGACCCGCCAAACACTTTGGGACGACATTGTCGTCCCAAACTGTAAATCTATTTTTTTAACACCAGTTTTTAGTTAAATTATTTATTTTAAATAATTTTATTTAATATAGAATTAAAATTAAATAGTTTATATTTATGATTAAATACTTTAATTTAAAATTAAATACATTTATAGAATTAAAAAAAATATTTACCGCCATTATTTTTACTGCCAATAGTTTCCCGCCATTATTTTTAATTAGTTTATTTAATTTTAAAAAATTATTTTTATTTAATTTAAATAATTTTATTTAATATAGAATGAAAATTAAATAGTTTATATTTATAATCAAATACTTTAATTTAAAATTAAATACATTTTTCCCGCCATTATTTTTCCCGCAAAGTTTTTCTTATATATCCCGTCAAAACATACATAACCACAAAACACACGTAACAATAAAATGGCTGATTACACGCCGGAAAAAGAGTGGTCACTGGTTTTATCGTCCATATATCTATTTACTCGAGTTCTTGATACGTATGGGTTAGAAATTTATGATGAATATGGTTCTTATAAGAACATAGACCCGTTTATGAGAGACCGCATTCTGGAATAGTTAAGGAAAGAGCGATTCTACAGAGTGTATTTGGACAGTGAAGCTACTTCTGCATTATGGAATGGAGGAGCAAACCTACTGGAAGCTGAAGCAATGTGGGAGCAGTTCGTCAAGCAAAGGAAGGAAAAAGATGAAGCTGAAAAAAGCCCGTTCGATTACACATTTGATGATGCGGGAAATAGGGTAACAAATCTTGAAGCATTGTTTGAACAGTTCGTCAAGCAAAGGAAGGAAAAAGATGGTGCAGGTTCTAGCAGAGCGGGAAGTAGCAGGGAAAATAATTGAATGGCCGAGTTGTTTTGTTTGATCTGTTTCGTTTTGTTGTCAAGTTGTTTCGTTTGAGTTGTTTCGTATGTCGTGTGTAGCATATGGTCTATGTCGTGTTGTGTATAATATCGTTTGAGTTGTTTCGTTTGCTTGCCGAGTTGTTTCGTTTGATCTGTTTCGTTATGTTGTCAAGTTGTTTCTTTATTCATGTGTAATTTAGTATTGGAAAAGGGGTGTTTGGAAACCATAATCTTGTTAACTTAGAACATGGTCAAATTGAAAGGTACATAGTAATAAGTGATATGTTAACTTAGAACATGACCAGCTTTACAAATCCAGCATGTGCTTTGATTTATAAAAATACTTGACGGATACATATTACAAGAACAACGACAACAACATCAACAACAACAACTACCAGAACAACAACAACAACATCAACAACAACAACTACCAGAACAACAACTACATCAACAACAACAACTAAAAGAACAACAACAACAACTACTACGTACAACAGCAACTACAACTACAAGAACAACAACTAATACTACATACGAAGATTATCCATGTCACCTAACAGCTCACGAAGTAATGCATCCGACTGACATGCGTGGTCGTCAGGAATCGTTGCCATTTCAAGTTTGGCCTCCAGCACCCTTATTCTTGTCTCTAGCACATGTTTTTGTGTTTCAAGCAAGCTTATCCTAAGATCT
The DNA here is from genome assembly GCA_910596185.1 of Chrysanthemum makinoi. Lineage (NCBI taxonomy): Eukaryota > Viridiplantae > Streptophyta > Magnoliopsida > Asterales > Asteraceae > Chrysanthemum > Chrysanthemum makinoi. The sequence continues at coordinate 50,130,659 of OU343225.1, forward strand.
TTTTCATGGCAGCTCGAGCACTCTGTTGGTGCAGAGATTGTTTTTAAGTACTCGTCAAATGCATCCTTCCACATAAAATATCCGCACCCATTATCTTTTCTGGGCTGTTACATATTAAGAAAATTCTAAAAGATTACAACCCAATTATTTGTATATTTACATAAATAAGAAATGTATGATTGTTCACCTTTGACAGAGGACATGAATAATATTGTTGTCCAGATGAATATTCTCTATGCGATGTTCTTAATTTTATATTTCCTGCTCCACAAGAACACATAAAAGGATTAAATGGCTCCATATCAGGTTTTGAAATTTGTGCGAAGATAAGAGGTTGTGAGGTTGAGTAGTTTTGAGGATAAGATCTGGTGGCTTTTGGTGGGATAAGATCTCAAGTTTTCTTTATGTGATATATAGAGCAGATCTGGTAGATTTTGGTGGGAAATTTTGGCGCCAGTATTTTTGGAGGGAAGTTTTGGCGCCATTATTTTTGGAGGGAAGTTTTGGTTGGATGTTTTGATGAGATAAAGAGTTATAGACTACCCAGTATCACCTTGACTTGTTAGTATAACGATATCACCTAGACTCGTTAGTGTTACATATCATGTATCATGATAGTATCTCGATTCATCTGTTTTAACATGTCATGTATAACGACATTATCTTGACTCGTTCGTTTAACATTTCATCCGTTTTAATTTATCTAAAAAATTTATAATTAATTTTAAGAATCCAAACAACCTTAGAAGTAGCAGAAATTTTAAGAATCCAAACATTATCTTGACTCGTTCGTTTAACATTTCATTCGTTTTAATTTATATAAAAAATTTATAATTAATTTTAAATCATTTTCAATCAATTTTATAACTAATTTAAACTTTATATAACTAATTAATTAATTTTTAAATTATTTAAAAAGTTTATAACAAATTTAATTTATTTAGTATTAATTAAATAATTTAAACACACTATATTATACATAAAATAAAGGGAAAAAAAAGAAAAAAAGGGACGACAATGTCGTACCCTTTTTTTTTCCCAAAAATTTCACGAAAAGTTAAATAACCCGCCAAATAATTCGGGTGAAAAAAAAGGGACGACATTGTCATCCCTATTTGGTCGTCCCAAAAAAACTTCAATAATTGCAGATCTCAGTCTTCTCTTTCTTCACCACTTAGAGAAAAAAACCCAACACAAAAACTGCTACTAACCCTCGTAAAAAAAGAAAAAAAATCAGGAAAAATCACAAAAACACGCAATTTTCTTCAAAACACTACTATCACTCGTAACCATCAATTACACACGCACCACTGTGCACAATTTGTATAATTTTTGTTATTTTGTAACATTTAAAGGTATTTTTTTTTGATAAAATTTGGTTTGTTAATTTAATTTCTTTAATTATGGTTTGTTTACAATGGTTTTATGTTGTGTTTGTGTTGGTTAGATGGTCCACCGCAACAGCTCACCGCCACCGTGAACCACCACCAACAACCGCAGCAGCTGCAGCAGCTCCACCACCACCACCTTTTGTGTTGGGGTTAGTGACATTTTTTTTTAATTTTGTTAATGTGTTTTGGTACGACAATGTCGTGCCTTAAGTTTTTATTAGTTAATTTGGTACGACAATGTGTTTTGGGACGACAATAGTTTGTTTAACTATGGTTTTCTGTGTAGTGTTTGGGACAGCCGGGACCGTGGACAGCCAGGACAGCCGAGACCACCTCTTTTTCTCTTTCTCTTTTCTTCACTTCGTGTATTTCAGCCGTGAAATAGGTATATATATATATATTTATATATATATATATATATATATATATATATATATATATATATATATATACTTTTATTACTTTGTCTATAATGAAAATGATATGTGAGATCGGAAAAAATGTTATTTGATATGTTATTAATTGTTACTTATAAACTTAAAGTGACCGTGTTAAAATGAAAATGATGTGTGATATATATGTTATTAATTGTTGATAATGAAAATGATACTTGTGTTACTGTTTTTAGGATTTTAGTGATTAATTTTGGAAATTCCCCGTCCGAAGTTAATCATCCTATAGAAAACCCGTCCGAAATTAATTTATTAGAAATTAATTTCGGAAAGTCCCCTGTTTGGGAGTGCTTTTTGAATGTTTTGTCTCATTTAGGATATGGATGCGTATAACTGTTTTACTATTTGAGAGAAATTCGACAGTATTTCCCTTTCACTCCTACGAATATGTCTTCAATGCACATATTTGGGGAGTTGAGGGGAAATACTGCCGAATTTTTTTCAAATAGTAAATCAGTTATACGCATTCATATATGAGACGACACATTCAAAGAGTGGGTTAGGATTGCCTTCCATAGTTGCACTATACCGAAAATACAAACACAGGCTCAAGTCTAGATACTTTGATATCCACGAGACACCCGCGGCAGCAAGGGCACATCCGCCACCCAAGAAATCCTGGGGGAACAGAACCCAAGAGGAATGGGAGATGTTGGTTGACTGGTGGTTAGACCCGAAACGGATGGCAAGATCGACCACAAATGCAGAAAATCGATCAAAAAACAAGATTATAACTTACCAAGGTCGACAGTCGTTCGTTCAAGGACGCAACATTCATGTAAGACTCGTTATAATTTTTGTGATTTTTAAAGGTTTTTATATTGTTTATATTTACCTCGTTATCAATTTATTTTATATTGTATGTATAGAGGGTCAACAATAACAATCAAAATGAAGACCTGCTTGAAACTTGGAGGAGATGCCATTCAAAAAAAGATGGCACATTTGAGACGAGAGAGAACGAGACGGCTTACGTAAGTAGTTTATCTCTTAACATGCGTCATTATATTAAGTTACTTCTCATTTATTATTTTTTTCCTAACTTTTTTTTTTTTTTTTTTTTTTGAAATTACACAGAATGAGATGAGGGCCTTTCAAGAGCAAGTCAGAGCCGGTCTCATCCCGTACATGAGCAGCTTGGAAATATTGCAGCGTGTAGTTCCAAGTGATAACCGCCAGAAGGGCGGCGGGCGGGAGGTTACCTGGTGGTGGCTCAACCGCTCGCAGGTTCACACGTGGGCATGCTGCTGAAGATTACGTTACTAGGGACCATATGGCAGAGGCGATGAGGGAAACCAAGGCTGCTCAAGAACGGGCTCGTCAGGCTGAGGCAGAAGCTGTCGCGGCTAGGGAAGCCGCTGCCGCGGCCCAAGCCGCAGTTGGGACATACGGATCTTACCTTTAGAATTTTTTGTCCCATTACAACTCACAAGGTAATCCATTTTCACCTCCCTTTCCCTCGGTACCCATTCCTACCCCTTTTCCCCCTCCCGACCCTTATGGTTTCCAAGCTTCCACTTTCAACCCCAATAATGCATTTGCCGGTTGTTATCGCCCCACCTTTCCAAACTCTATCACGTGCCCGGGTACTAGTTCGAACTATGCTATGCCGCCACCAGACCTTAACCGGTACAACTCACAAAATAATCCTCATTTGGGCCAAAATGATCATGTTGATAATAATGATTTGAATAATAATGATGATGATAGTGGGGATAATAATGAGGCGGGCAAAGAGTCAGGTGACGAGTCGGGCGGCAATTCGGGCGGCGAGTTCTTTGAGGAGTAGGCGGGAAGTTAGTTTGTGAATTTTGGACTTATTAATATTATGGAATAGTATTGTATTTGTCGAATGTTATCGTGGATTTATGTTAACTTTATAACTTTTGGACATGTTAGCTTTATAAGCTAGTGACTTGTTAGTTTGAGACATGTTATTTAGGAAATTTGCGCCTTGTTAGTTTGAGACATGTTAGTTTGAGACTTGTTAGTTTAAGAGTAGTTTACTTTGTATCGTATTTGTTAAATGGTATCGTAGAATTGTGGAATGTTATTCGATCCTTTTAGTAATTTGGTATTGTATCATATTGTCGATTTGGTATTGTGGATTGTGATTGATTACAGGTTGCATTTGTTTTGGTAGATTTTTTCCGGAAAAAATCTGGAAAATCTGCAGTTTCCTGCAATTTTTTTTGCCCACCCAGGAAAATTAGGGACGACATTGTCGTCCCTAATATACAAAGCATGTCGTGCCATTCTGCACAAAGTGGCCACCTGTTTTTCCACGTGTGTATACAATTTGGCACGACAATGTCGTGCCTTTTTGCAATTTAATTAACGTTTTTTCGGTTAATTTAAAAAGATTTAAAAAAAACAAAAACAAAAAGGTACGACATTGTCGTGCCGTTTTGCAAAAAGATGTCGTGCCAAAGCTGATTTTCAGGTTGAATATATTTGGGCCCCACAACATCTGTCGTCCCAAAGTCTAAAGCGAATGTCGTGCCAAATATTTTTGGGTCAACACAATAGGGTCTACCAAAAAGGCACGACATGTCGTGCCTTTTTTTCTTTGGGTCGACATTATTTGCATTTTTGGGACGAGATTGTCGTACCAAAATACACATTTTTTTGTAGTGTGTTGAGGTTTGGATGAGACACGTGGAGCCGAAAAGCTTTTAGAAGCTTGTTTGGCTCACGCGGTCTTGACCGCGACCGTGTCATGACCATTAGGGTCATAACATTGGTTTCGAGTATAATTGGTTGATTGATTGGTTGGCGAGATTGTTTTGAATTAGTTTGGGATTGAATTGCGACGTTATGACTTTTAATTATGGACTTGATATATATATTGTGACTTTGAGCAACGTTGGCGTCACTTTGACTTTTTAGTCAATAGTTGACTCCGACAAAGCCGTAACATGGACTTTAGTATAATTTGGACAATTGATTGATTAAAAGCCGAGAAGTTATGACTCGTGCTTGTGGACTCGAAACGAATAACGTTATGAGATTTATAATGGGATTTGACGAAATATATATTATATATGAAAAGGATGATAAAACTATGAAATGTAAATAATAATGGGCTTTTGTACCAAAAATATCAATAACAAGATTTATCTTGTTATTTACTAGTTTTAAAATGAAACTAACGACTAAATTGGAGAGGTTTTGTAATAAATAAATAATTAACGTTTCGAGTACACGTTTATCAATAAATGTCAATTGTGGACATTTAATGTTGGATAAGTAATTATTTATTTGCGTTATGTGTGCATGGGTTGCGGATAACCTAACGTTAATATTGTTGATCCACGTGGGTAGCGGACTTATTAGGTTGACGAATCTAATAAGAGCCCGCTAGGTACGATGGGTAACCTTATTAATGAGCGACTTATCCTTATGACTCTTTAGGATACGATTGATTTATGGGATAATAAGCGACACGAATAAATGAATGAGTTTATCGAGTTGACGGATTCGATAAGGTCTACTGTTTATTTCGAAACTTATTGGACTATGGAGCTTATCGCTTAGACGTCTCATTGTGTCGCATTGAGTCTCATATTGTGGGAAATGGATCACTTATTGTGTTGAATTGAGTCGCATATTGTGTTGCATGGAGTTGCATATTGGGTTGCGAAGGGAAATATATTGGTTGTTGAGTGCATTCATGGCATCATATTGAGTCGATACACCCACACATGAGGATACCATACACTAGGATTAATGGTGAAATGAGACATTTTTGGAAATAAAGGAATGGAATATATTGGGATAGATAACGTTGATTTTGAGGAATATGTATATTAAGTTGGTCTACATTAATAGGTTGTGCCGAGCCGATAGTTCTTTGTCTTTGTGATTTCTGTTATCTTATGCTAGTGATATTTGTGCGTTGATTGTGCATTGATTGCTTGAGGTGAGTTTCATAGCCCCACTTTTATATATACGTTTAACTACGTTTTGAACTATTTTGGGTTGAGAATCATGCTACTGTTTTTGGACCGTTAAAACTATTTGGATTTGCTTATATGCTGACTGAGTAGATAGATGTGTGATAGTTGTTACCTTAGTCTAGGTTTTACCGTGCCTAACTAAGAATAGACTTCTATCACGACCTAGCCCGGGGTTGGCAGCTGTTCTAGAGGTTGCCACGACAGTCTTTGGACTAGAGTCGCAGGGGCCCGAGTAAGTGATTATATGATTGGAGATCCGGGTAGGATCAGTGTGTGAAACGGTATTTACCTATCTAGGTCATGCATAGCAAATCAACTCTTACAGATCTACTATGATTTTGTTGAACTTAAACCTATGAACTCACCAACGTAAGCTGACCTTTTAGCATGATTTCTCAGGTATTTGAGAGATGTTTGGATTACTTGATGTGTGGAAGCTTGGCATGGGGGCGTGGTTCAAGGATCATTATCTGACTCTGATAAACAATGCGGACCTATTTTGTTAAACTATGATTTGGGCCTAAAATTTATATCTTCGGATTAAATGTTTGAATATTTGATTTGGGATTGGTTTTAAATGGCTAAATGGTTATCTTTTATTTTACTTGTGTGTGATACCAATCCAAAAAGTAACGCCCCGAAAACTTGACTAAGTCTTCCGCTGTACCGAGATTTGGGGGTGTTACAGATTGGTATCAGAGCTCAAGGTTATAGAGAATTAGGTATTTTATAAACCCTAAACTATAACCGCTTTTAAAGAAAAATTGATCCTCGACCTACGCACGCCCGCTTGCCAAGCCGAAGCTTCTTATTTGATTATGGTATGAAATGCGATTTGAATTGTGAGATGATATGTTAGAGGATATTGTGAACTGATTATGAAAACGTTATGATTTAGAGATTTGAGTTATGATTTGGATATGTTTAGGGGTATTCCTAAACGTTTTGGAAATGAGATATGATTATTGATTTTGGAAACGAGATATGATTATTGGTTTTGGAAACGAGATATGATTATTGGTTTTGGAAATTAGATATGGTTATTGGTTTTGGGAAAATGAGATGTGATTATCGAAATATTACGGAAATTGATTTGAGTAAACGGTATATTATGATTCTGGAGTTTTTAACTCGATTGCTTTGATATGTGATTATGTGATAGAACGGAACTTATGTGTGTTATTTAAAGGCATGTTTTGAGTAATGCGGTACATACACTTTTAAAGCTTACATTATGTGATATGTGTTTTGGTTAAGTTGTTGCGCTTATTAAAACTAGTTGTTTCGAACACTTATACCTACCCTATGCCGTTGTCAAAGACTATGCCTTCACTAGCTTTTGATGTGTCTGAGGAAGTCCTTGCTGTTGCTAGTTCGCCAGCATTGACTCTCATGACGGTTGCGCAGGGTGATCCTTATGAGATCGCCCGTCACTCTAGTTCATCATCAGATCGCCCTAGCTCGTCTAGGCAGCTCACTTTACATCAGGTTTTAGCGTGAGCACAGACTCCTAGGCTTGCTTATAGCACTGCCCGCATGTCCGTGCGACCACCATCACCTATTCGTTTAGCAGCATCACCATGTCTTAGGAGGCCTAGATCTCCTAGTGTACCACCTCAGGATTTACCTGCACAGAGACTCCGACTCATGGACTCTCCCCCTATGGATGAGGGTGAGGAGGAGCATGAGGTCGAGGAGGAGGATGAGATTGAGGAGCAGTATGTTTATGAGGATGAGGATCCTCAGGAGGAGGATGATGAGGATATCCCAGAAGGGGGTACTCCTCCATTGCAGAGTCCTGCACATTCTCCTAGACCAGGTTCTCCTTTGCATGAGCCTGAGTCCCCAGGACAGCCTTTAGACATCGATTCACCACCTTACTCACCTTATATAGGTAGCCCGTTAGGATCTGATATGCCATCAGAGATTGTTTCTGAGCAAGAGGAGTATGGAGGTACGGGTCAGGTCTGGAGGAGAATTATATCCCAGAATATTAGTCTCAGTAGGTTATCAGATCGATTAGATGGAGTGACGAGGATTGGTGTAGAGGATTTGAGAATAGATTTGACTAAAATAGGGAAGAAGTCGATGGCCTTAAGAGAAGGTATGTCGGGACTCTTTGAGCAGGTTGGAGACCGGCATACAGAGTGCTTGACAGCCTTGGAGGAAGACCGAGCGCTTCAGCGCAAGGTTGATGGTTTAGAGAAGGAGTTCGTGAATCTTAGGAAGGATTGCGACTCTCAGCGTTTGGGGATTTTATCACTTTGGAGAGTGATGGATGATGTTTGGAGATCGTTTAGGAATGCTCGAAGACGTGGCTAGATAGTATTAGATTTATGGTTTTGTGCCATCTTGAAACTAAGTAGTACTTGGTTCGAGATGTAGGATTTATCCTAGTTATTTACTAGTATCGTTATTAGGATCGTTTTTTATCTCTCCGTATCCTTCTGTATATTTCCACTATTGAAACCTATGAGTTATGGTTATTGGAACGTGCATCCTTAGTTATGATGCGGTATATGATTATTTTGCTTTGGTATAGCGTTATCCATGTTAGCCTTGAATATGTATTCAGGCGTTATGTAGTGACTCTTGGAACCCAACTCTATTTTAGAGCATGAATTGTGAACTTATGAAACTGTTCTTCTTGCCCCCAGAATGGTGGCAACAAGACAAAACTTGATTAGGAACAACCGAGCAGCTCCTGCTGCTGTTGTTGCCCCTGGTCGTCGCGGTCGTCGTCCGACCCCAACTGCACCACATGTTAAGAACCCGAACATTGATAACCCATCTGTAGGAAACCCGAATGTGGATGACCGTGCAGAGAATGGTCCTGTTCCACAAAACCCTCCACCTGTGAACCAAGCCCACATTGACCAGCTAGTGTCGCAGCGTATCGCTGAACTGCTAGCTGAGGCTAATCTTTCTAACACTTCTAGTGGAACCCCAGTGCTGAATCGAAATCGAGGTTGTACCAATAAGGAGTTCCGATTCTGTGGTCCCATTGAGTTTGGAGGAACTGAGGGAGTAGTTTACCTAACTAGGTGGTTAGAGAAAACTGAATCTGTGTTTGCTGTGAGTAACTGTGATGAGGATTGTAAGGTTAAGTATGCAACATTTACCTTGAAGGACGAGGCGTTGACCTGGTGGAATAACTATCACAGAGCAGTAGGAATTGATGTAGCTTATAGTATGTCTTGGACTCAATTTAAGGCTCTCCTGATTAAGACTTACTGTCCTAGGAATGAAGTTAAAAAGTTAGAAAGTGAGTTCTGGAACCATAAGGTTAAGGGTACTGACATGGCGACTTACACTCGTCGTTTTCAAGAGCTATCCTTGCTTTGCCCTGAGATGGTTCGTACCGAAGAACTTAAGATTGAAAGGTATACTAATGGATTGCCTTTAGCTACTAGTAATGATGTCATCGCTGCAAGGCCAGTCAATTTGCATGAGGCAATTGCTGTGGCTCAGAGTCTGATGGACTCTTGTGTGTTAGAATTAGGAGATAAGGGTAAGAGTGATAGGAACGATAAGAGGAAGAGGAATGAAGTTGTTAAAGGGAATGGCAACAAACGGCAAGAGACAGCCAGAGTGTTCGCCATAGGAAATGGAGATAAGAAAGGTTACGAATGTAGTAAACCTGTGTGTGGTCGTTGTAACCGACACCACCATGGACCGTGTCCGATTGTGTGTAGGAAGTGCTCTAAGGTAGGACTCATAGCCAAAGACTGTAGGTCTCGTCCACTTGCTGCAGCTCAAACTGCACAAGGAGCGGACTGGAAGGCCACTGTCACCTGTTTTGGATGTGGAAAGAAGGGAAACTTTAAGAATGAGTGCCGAGAGCCGTGGATGAGAGGAAATCCCGGTAATGTAGGAGGATTTGCTAACCGAGGTGTAGGAGGTAATGGCTTAAACCCTGTGAAGCGTGAGGTTGTGGAAAACCAGGGAAACAATGGTGTTAGGAATCAGCAGAGAGACATGGGAACAACGCGTGTTTACGATATTGGGAAGGAAGCTGGTGAGGACCCTAACGTAGTTACGGGTACATTCCTTCTCAATAATCGCTATGCTTCCATACTGTTCGATACCGGTGCGGATATGAGTTTCGTATCCACCAATTTTATGCCATTGCTAGGAATCTCCCAAACACCTCTAGGGTTTAGTTACGATGTGGAATTAGCAAATGGGAATAGAGAGAAGATAGACACCGTAGTTCGAGGTTGTACCTTGAGTTTCCTAGACCGCCCGTTTAGTATAGATCTGTTGCCAGTTACCTTAGGAAGTTTTGACGTCATTATCGGAATGGATTCGTTATCGAAGAACGGTGCACACATCATCTGTGATGAGAAAGTTGTGCGTTTACCGTATTGCGGAAAAGTTCTGAGCATACAAGGAGATCGGAGAGACCGTGGAAGTCCTTCCCGGTTGGGTATCGTCTCTTGTATTAAGGCTCAGAAGTACATCGATAGAGGAGGATGTCTTTTCTTGGCTCGAATTTCTGAAAAGAAAAGCGAGGAGAAGAGTGAAAGACACCTTAATGATGTACCCGTCGTTAGAGAATTTCCGGATGTGTTTCCCGACGATCTGCCAGGGATTCCACCTGTTCGACAAGTGGAATTCCAAATAGAGTTGATACCCGGTGCGACACCCGTAGCCCGGGCACCTTATCGACTTGCTCCAAGAGAATTGGAGGAACTGTCTAAACAGTTGGCTGAATTGTCAGAGAAGGGATTCATTCGACCAAGTTCGTCGCCGTGGGGAGCACCAGTGTTGTTTGTGAAGAAGAAGGATGGATCGTTTAGGATGTGTATTGATTATAGGGAATTGAATAAGTTGACCGTGAAGAACCGATATCCGTTACCTAGAATTAATGATCTATTCGACCAACTCCAAGGAGTTAGTGTGTTTTCTAAGATCGATTTACGATCTGGTTATCACCAGCTTAGAGTTCGAGAAGAGGATATCCCTAAGACTGCGTTTAGGACTCGTTATGGACACTATGAATTCCAAGTGATGTCGTTTGGCTTAACCAATGCACCAGCGGTTTTCATGGATCTCATGAACCGAGTGTGTAAGCCATACCTAGATAAGTTTGTGATAGTATTCATAGACGACATCTTGATATACTCTAAGAGTAGTGAGGAGCACGAAGGGCATTTGAGGCTCATTTTAGGATTGTTGAGAGAGGAGAAGCTGTATGCCAAATTCTCTAAGTGTGAGTTTTGGATTCCGTCTGTGCAATTCTTAGGTCATGTGATAGATAGTCAAGGTGTTCATGTTGACCCAGCTAAGATTAAGGCCATTAAGGAATGGGCAGCTCCTAAGAACCCATCAGAAATCCGACAGTTTCTAGGTTTAGCAGGCTATTATAGGAGATTCATTGAAGGATTTTCCAAGATAGCTAAACCGCTGACCAAACTAACCCAGAAGGATGTTAAGTATGAATGGGGAGAAAAGGAAGAAGAAGCATTCCAACTTCTGAAGGGGAAGTTGTGTAGTGCGCCCATCCTAGCTTTCCCTGAAGGAAGTGAAGATTTTGTCGTGTACTGCGACGCTTCGCATAAAGGCTTAGGTGTTTTTTTGATGCAACGTGAGAAGGTGATTGCTTATGCATCCCGACAACTTAAGAAGCATGAGAAAAACTACACCACCCATGACCTTGAGTTAGGTGCTGTAGTGTTTGCTCTTAGGATCTGGAGACATTACTTGTATGGAACCAAGTGTGTAGTATTTACCGACCATAAGAGTTTGAAGCATATCTTAGATCAGAAGGAACTGAACATGGGACAACGTCGTTGGTTAGAATTGCTTAGTGATTATGACTGTGAGATTCGTTATCATCCTGGTAAGGCTAACGTTGTGGCTGATGCCCTTAGTCGTAAGGAGGACATTCCACCCCTACTTGTTAGATCCTTAGGAATGATCATTGTTTCGCCCTTACCATCCCAGATTTTAGCCACCCAAGCAGGGGCATTGACAGAAGAGAACCGTCCTTATGATAATCTTCTTGGAATGCTAGAAAGTGAAAACGGCTTCTTGAAGCGTTCCGATGGAACATTATGCTTCAGAGACAGAAGTTGGATACCATTTGATGGTGGAATCCGTGAGTTGATTATGCATGAGTCGCATAAATCAAAATACTGTATTCATCCCGGAGCCGATAAGATGTATCAGGATCTTAAGAAACTTTATTGGTGGCCCAATATGAAAGCTGAGATAGCTCAGTATGTTAGTAGGTGCCTGACTTGTTCTAAAGTTAAGGCCGAACATTAGAAACCATCAGGACTTTTAGTTCAACCCGAACTTCCAGAATGGAAATGGGAGCGAATAACCATGATTTTATCACTAAATTACCGAGAACAGTTAGCGGCAATGACGCTATCTGGGTAATAGTTGATCGTTTAACTAAGTCTGCTCACTTCTTAGCTATTAGTGAAACCGATAGTCTTGATAAGCTTGCTCGATTTTATCTTAAGGAGATAGTATCGCGTCATGGAGTACCGATATCTATCATTTCTGATAGGGATAGTCGTTTTACATCCCACTTTTGGAAGTCTTTACAGACAGCGTTAGGAACGAATTTGGATATGAGTACTGCTTACCATCCACAGACCGATGGTCAATGCGAGAGAACTATTCAGACTTTAGAGGATATGCTTAGAGCATGTGTTATTGATTTCGGCAAAGGCTGGGAGAGACACCTCCCTTTGGCCGAATTCTCTTACAACAATAGTTATCACTCTAGTATTAAGGCCGCCCCATTTGAGGCACTGTATGGCCGAAAATGTCGTTCACCCGTTTGTTCGGCTAAAGTTGGCGAGAGTCAACTTACAGGCCCCGAACTTGTCTTAGAAACCACTGAGAAGATAGTACAGATTAGAAACCGGTTGCAAACCGCTCGTGATAGACAAAAGAGTTATGCCGATAAGAGGCGGAAACCTTTAGAATTTCAAGTTGGAGATCGTGTTATGTTGAAAGTTTCTCCTTGGAAAGGAGTGATTCATTTTGGAAAGCGTGGAAAACTCAATCCCCGATATATTGGTCCCTTTCCAATCCTGGAAAGAATCGGACCGGTAGCATACCCCTTGGAGCTACCATCGGAACTGAGTAGTGTACACAATGTCTTTCATCTTAGTAATCTTAAGAGATGTCTTTCGGAGGAAAACATAGTTGTGCCCTTAAGAGATATTCGTGTTGATGAGAAATTGAATTTTGTTGAGGAACCGATTGAGATTATGGATCGTGAGATTAAGAGGCTGAAGAATAGCCGTATTCCGATTATTAAGGTTCGTTGGAACTCCCGGCATGGACCGGAGTTCACTTGGGAACGTGAGGATGTTTTTCGTAGGAAGTATCCTAAACTGTTTATGACACCAAGCAACTCGGAGTGAAACCCGGGATGGGTTTCTTCTGAGGCTGGGAGGCTGTGACAACCGGTAATTTAGGGAGTCTATTTTAGGTAACCGCATTACGCTAAATTAAACTGAGATTTGCCTTTAACACTATTTTATAAACCGTGACTTGATTTTATATCGTTGATTGGTTTTTACGGTTTATTTCAGTATTAAATGAGTTATCGTATGCGTTTTAACTCTATTTGGTAGGCACTATTCGATTCGGCACTAGAAAAGCCTAAAACAAGAGTTATTGTAACTTTTAGACCGTAACTCGGAAATTGACAAATAAATAGTCAAAACTTGTGGAAAAACGTGAGTAACGATGTTGGGAAGTTAAATAAATGTAGTGGGACACTCGGGGGACGATATGTGAGCTCGGAAATGGGTAAACGAGATAGATACGAAAAGTTTCAACCCGAACCCTCCCTTTAATTGTAGCTGGCGCCCTCCCCTCCCCCCTCCTAATTAATTATTTTGAGGTCCCTAGTTCATGAGTATATATACCCAACCCAAGCCTCACTTCCACCTTTCAGTTCTCTCACTAGAAAACACACACAAAACTATTTCTCTCTCTTGTTTCTCTCACTAAAAACCCTAAACCACCACCTTCATAAAATCCGGCCACTTTCCGGCCACCACCGCCGCCACTCCGGCGCGTCACTATTCACCTCCACCACCAAAAGATAGATCTCTTTCTCCTCTTTCCAACCATATATCATACACTCAATTTGGACTTCATTAACACCTCCAAATTCAAGAATTAAGATTCGTACTTTTAGGGTTTCTAAAGATTTCAAAGGGCTTTTGTGATTGGTGATTAGAGAAGGTAAATAGAACATGTTTTGAGCTTGTTTGAACAAAAAAAAGCCACGAATTGGGTAATTAGGGTTTCGACCTAATTATTATTTTTGGGGCTTTTGGGTGGAACTTGAAATTAAAGCTAATTAGTGATGAAATAAACAAGTAATTAGTGTTTGGTACATGTGTGGTGCATTTATTTGATGGGTTTTGCATTTTAGGGTTTAGTTGCATGTTCTTGGTTAAAAATAGTTGATGGGTTTTGTGTTTAGATGGTGTTTGGAGCTTGAATGATTGGATTTGAGTGTTGTAGATTGGATTTGGTGATGTTTGGTTGTGAGACATGGGGCGTACGCACCAAGAAGCCCACGATGGGGTCTTGGTTGGTGTCGTACGTGGCCTATGTTGGTCATGGGTTTGAGTCGGATCGATTTGGTAGCTTATTGATTAGTATTGTTGAGGTTTGGATGAGACGCGTGAAGCCGAAAAGCTTTTAGAAGCTTGTTTGGTTCACGTGGTCTTGACCGCGACCGTGTCATGACCATTAGGGTCATAACATTGGTTTCGAGTATAATTGGTTGATTGATTGGTTGGCGAGATTGTTTTGAGTTAGTTTGGGATTGAATTGCGACGTTATGAGTTTTAATTATGGACTTAATATATATATTGTGACTTTAAGCTACGTTGGCGTCACTTTGACTTTTTAGTCAATAGTTGACTCCGACAAAGCCGTAACATGGACTTTAGTATAATTTGGACAATTGATTTATTAAAAGCCGAGAAGTTATGACTCGTGCTTGTGGACTCGAAATGAATAACGTTATGATATTTACAATGGGATTTGACGAAATATATATTATATATGAAAAGGATGATAAAACTATGAAATGTAAATAATAATGGGCTTTTGTACCAAAAATATCAATAACAAGATTAATCTTGTTATTTACTAGTTTTAAAATGAAACTAACGACTAAATTGGAGAGGTTTTGTAATAAATAAATAATTAACGTTTCGAGTACACGTTTATCAATAAATGTCAATTGTGGACATTTAATGTTGGATAAGTAATTATTTATTTGCATTTTGTGTGCATGAGTTGCGGATAACCTAACGTTAATATTGTTGAGCCACGTGGGTAGTGGACTTATTAGGTTGACGAATCTAATAAGAGCCCGCTAGGTACGATGGGTAACCTTATTAATGGGCGACTTATCCTTATGACTCTTTAGGATACGATTGATTTATGCGATAATAAGCGACACGAATAAATGAATGAGTTTATCGAGTTGACGAATTCGATAAGGTCTACTGTTTATTCCGAAACTTATTGGACTATGGAGCTTATCGCTTAGACGTCTCATTGTGTCGCATTGAGTCACATATTGTAGGAAATGGATCACTTATTGTGTTGAATTGAGTCGCATATTGTGTTGCATGGAGTTGCATATTGGGTTGCGAAGCGAAATATATTGGTTGTTGAGTACATTCATGGCATCATATTGAGTCGATACACCCACACATGAGGATACCAAACACTAGGATTAATGGTGAAACGAGACGTTTTTGGAAATAAAGGAATGGAATATATTGGGATAGATAACGTTGATTTTGAGGAATATGTATATTAAGTTGGTCTATATTAATAGGTTGTGCCGAGTCGATAGTTGCTGTGCCGTGATTTCTGTTATCTTCTGCTAGTGATATTTGTGCGTTGATTGTGCGTTGATTTCTTGAGGTGAGTTTCATAGCCCCACTTTGATATATACGTTTAACTACTTTTTGAACTATTTTGGGGTGAGAATCATGCTACTTTTTTTGGACCGTTAAAACTATTTGGATTTGCTTATATGCTGACTGAGTAGATAGATGTGCGATAGTTGTTGCCTTAGTCTAGGTTTTACCGTGCCTAACTAAGAATAGACTTATATCACGACCTAGCCCGGGGTTGGAAACTGTTCTAGAGGTTGCCACGACACTGCTGGACTAGAGTCGCAGGGGCCCGAGTAAGTGATTATATGATTGGAGATCCGGGTAGGATCAGTGTGTGAAACTGTATTTACCTATCTAGGTCATGCATAGCAAATCAACTCTTACAGGTCCACTATGATTTTGTTGAACTTAAACCTATGAACTCACCAACGTAATCTGGCCTTTTAGCATGATTTCTCAGGTATTTGAGAGATGTTTGGATTACTTGATGTGTGGAAGCTTGGCATGGAGGCATGGTTCAAGGATCATTTTCTGACTCTGATAAACAATGGGGACCTATTTTGTTAAACTATGATTTGGGCCTAAAATTTATATCTTCGGATTAAATGTTTGAATATTTGATTTGGGATTGGTTTTAAATGGCTAAATGGTTATCTTTTATTTTACTTGTGTGCGATACCAATCCAAAAAGTAACGCCCGAAAACTTGACTAAGTCTTCCGCTGTACCGAGATTTGGGGGTGTTACATAGGGTCCTTGGTGTCCTTACAAAAAGTCAAAGGGTCAAACCTCGCTAGGTGTGTATATTTGGGAGATGGCCATGGAATGGCCGGAAACAGTCCCGAGATTAACCCAGTGAGACCGCTTACATTTGATTCAAAATTAAGGTTTGCCTCCCTTGGTTAACCAGAATAGGGAAAAACCTCATCCGTTTACCCATGTTTAAGGTAAGTTAGGTAGCTTAATAGAGGAGATGCATCGACTTGCGCTAATTTCTGTAACTTTATTACGTAAATAGTCTATTTTCGAGTAATAATACCTTACCAATCAAGTGGATTAACAAACTGTCATTTGAGGAATTGAGGAACAATCAAGAAACTACTGCTAGGGCCACAAAATGATTTCCAATGTTGGCTTAATCTCGTCCCAAATCGAAGTACAAGTGGGCTACGTGTACATTGCAAAGAGACACAAGGACCAAATAGGTTTATATTAAACCTAAAAACCAAATAACGATTATTCTTGTGTGAAGTGACACAAACCCAGAAACATCACAACATTTCAAGGAAGGCTACAGGCACAAAGGGTGTCGTTTCAATAAGTATAAATAGGCCTAGAGACTTCGTTTAGGAATCATTAGATTGTACAAATACATTGAAAACCAATTACGTTTATAAATACAAGTCGTTTTAGTTATTTGTTTCGTTTTACTTAATTCATTCGAGTGTTTAAAACCTGTTGAGTTTGATAGACTCCTTGAACCGTTTAGAGCGCTAGGGATTAACAATAACAAAGACTATTAACATGCGCATCGGAATAAACAAATCGATACTTTGTTATTGTACAAGGTTTTTCATTATATTCACTCCAAGCCTCAAATATTATTTGATCAGAATAATACGGTTACACTTAACTTGTAACAAGGATTAAAGATCCTTGAGGCTAAACTAAACAAACTCTAACCCTAGACGTTTATAGGAATATGTCTAGGTTACACACACACAACTTTGACTACATTATAGAAGACCTATATTAAATCCTACACCCCATGTCCTCTTTATATACTAGAGGATTAGGGTTTACAAATCTCTACGAAGGACTAAACAATAAATCTTCTTTTGCAAGCAAGTCCCTCCATCCTTTTGTAGGTTTCATCTTTGTCACTTTTAGTCCCTTTGTTTCATTCTTCTATTTATTTTGTCTCATCAAATCAAGAATCCCAACAATCTTCCCCTATTTGATGATGACAAAACAAACAAAGTCGTATACAAACTTCCCTAGACGAAGTAGCAGAAGTTAAGATGTAAACATCTCCCTAAATGAAACAAATCTGGTCTTCCTTTGTCTTCCCTTTAATTAATGCAACGCCACTCCAACATCTCTTCCCCTTTTTGTTATCAACAAATAGAGAACATATGCAAACTTGATCTTGACAACTACGAATCAATACCACACATCCAATTCATCCTTCCAATGTCTCAAATTACCCTCCATGAAGTTTTCCGCAACTAAAAATGAACTTGAAACAATAGAAATCTAAACCATCAGTAGTAAGAATCCAAAACTTCCCCTTAAGTGGTTCATAAACATCAAATGATTCTTTAAATCTGTAAGCTCTATGTAATGATCACTTGTGAAATAAACCAAATATAACAAACTTGATAAAGAAGTAGAATAACCCAAACTTGTGTCTTATGTCTTACACTAAAGATGACATTGAACGTATACCCAATCTTATTGTATAGGGAGACCGCAATCTCTTGACGAAAACCTTCATCTACTATTCGTCAATTCGTTGTCATAATCATTGAAGCACGAACAAGTTATCTCCAAAGTGTAACACCCACTTTGATATATGATAAGATCACGAATCTGTGTAACTCAACTACAATATCAAATAGGTTATAATCAATCATATTCATAATCACCTATTCAATAAATCTCCAAAACGAGCCTTTTAAACCTTTAAGTACGAAAATTAACCAAAAACCAAACTCCTTGTGTGTGTGAACCAATAACCTGTGTGTGTGTCGACAAAAATCCATAACAAATATTACACTCGACTTCCCCTCAAATCCAAAAATATGCGAGAACCAAAAAAATATGTGTTATCCGATGTCGATGAATGCTAGTAGTAGAAACTAATTTATCATACAGACAAACTAAGCAGTACAAATATCCTTCCAATAACGAGAGCAGTACCAACCATCCAATCTTACCACTTGACGCAACATCCTTGACCAATCAATGTTTTATTGCTTCTCTACCAACCAATTAAATTCAAGGCATCACATCACGTGACTAAGATACAATTAAGTAGCAGTAGACACTATTAAACCCTCGAATATGATTTTAATATCACAAAAACCAACTTGCATATCACAAAGACCAATCCTCGAATACGACGTAATTAATAAAAGCAGTGGCGGAACTTGACCGTTTATTTTAGGGGGGCCGAATTAATTTTGGGGGGCCGAATCGAAGATTTGTTTGTAACCTCAACTAAATTACCCTTAAAACCTATAATATTTTCACTAGGTGTCGAAAATTTTAGGGGGATCGGGACCCTCCCCAGCCCTTAAAGAGGTCCGCCATTGAATAGCAGTAAAACTCCTCATATGACTTACCATATATATAAAACTATGGTCAAATATATCATACTCGTATGACTCAACATGAAATCCAATACTGACATACATTAGAACTCGAATTCCATGGAAGCAGATTCATTCAATATCAAACTTTGTCGAGTAGCAGCAGTACTTCAAACGCAGCAGTGGTAACGAGATAATAGTAATAGCCGGTGGTTCGAATAACGCTAGCAGTGGTTACCAACGTGCAGCAGTGGAAACACAAGTATGCTAGCAGTGGTAATAACTGTACGCACACCGTTCGAATCTGTTGTCTTTTCTTGAAGGTCAACATGTAGCATCAGTTGGAACTCGTAGTGATAAAACATGTAGCAATAACAAAGTAACTAGCAGTAGAAACGTATTACTTTTGCAGTACCAATTCCTCATAACAAACAGTACTAACTTTTAATCACTAAGTAAACCAAGTACCAACCCACAATCATGAAGAATTAATGCGACCAAAAAATCAATACGAGGTTATAAGATCAATCTTCACTGTATCACTCATTAATATCATACAACAAAGTAGCCCCACAACTTGATACGACCCTGTTAGGGGTTGTATCGTGATAAGGCACTACTTCAAGCGTGTGCGAGCTCCTTAAGAAATTGAAGAGAAGAACTAGAGATTTGTTTATCTTAAACTTTGATTGATTATAATAAATGATTACAATAGAATTTATAAGACAAAGTAGGGTAAAACCCTAAGACCTTAATAGGCCTTGGGCTCGGGCCCAGGCGTATCATTCCTCACTCCTTCAAAACCACCTTGCCCTCAAGGTGTTGTCTTAAAACATTCTTAATTGACTTTCCTAAATAAACATGAAAACAGTCCTAAACAAATGCACGTAAATAAAGATAGATTATATGACATTATCTTTATGCCATACGTTTCGAATTCTTGAGTCATTTGGGCAGTCTGTTAGGATCCAAATATTATTGTGTTGATGATTCGGGTGGTCTTGGATGATCAAAATACATGTTTGCCATAGTTAGAGAGTTAGTAGAGAGAGAGGGTGTTCTTGCTAGAGGTTAACACAAATTGTAGAGTATTAGATTGAAAAGCACCACCCCTTCCATGGATGGAAGGGGTATTTATACTTACAGACTCAACGACCTCCTATCGGCCTGTGGATCAGGGATACAGTGGGTAAAGACCCGTCCTTCCTCCACGGTGTTGCACTAAACTATTTTACGCTACTGACTAACTAATTAACTACATAATAAAGTAAATAACGACAAGTCTACGAGCTAACTTAAGCTAGATAACATTTGGGGTGACCGACTCTTCACTAAGGAATTTTCTAATTCCTAACAATCTCCCCCTAAGGGAGGTCACCCCATGTTTTACATTTCGAATCCTAGCATTCTATTCTTGTTTTTGTTCTTGAGCTCGTAGACTAGAATTCTTCATTTCTGCAATCTTTGTGCTTTTGAAGCGATTCTTCAAAGTCCGCATAGTTGTACTTTGAGTGGAGGTCTTTGAACTGATCCACATTTTTGATGATCTTCGAGCTTTCATTGAGATCATAAGCCACATTAAATCTCTGGATCACCCTTTATTGTGTTGCCATCATGTGAAGTTGTGACTTTTGGACCGACATGCTCACACTTTTGAATCATGACATCTTTCCATCAGAGTAGCGGAAGCCTTACAGGTTCATGATATTTGCAGCAGCATAGCAGAAGCATAGTATAAAAAATATCAGAACCAGGTTATGTAGATATACACCAGTCATGATTTCTTCAATTAAGTGTGGTTGCTGTGAACATGCGGCTTGGATTGACTCCTCAATTACGATCACTGCAATCGTCGGGGTTTACCTGCATACGACAATTAGCAATAAAGCGCACGAAAGTGTCTTTGATCACTTTCGTTGAATTGAGGTACACGCCCACGGTTCCCCGTTGATCAGTACAAGTACTTTGCCTGATCGGTAGGATTCCTAAGAATCTCCTTGACAGGGTTTCGCATTTGTTCAAGCTGTTCTCAAACGAACGTCTCAAAGAAGACAACACGGAGTGAGTGAACCAGCGAATTGAGATTCACTGATTGATGAAAAATTGATTTGAAAACAATCGCGTATTGCTTAGAATAAAGAGTTTTGCAATACGACGAAGGTTTTATGAGAAAGATCAATTTTCAATAAAAACACTTTTTGTATTTGAAAATAGTACACAATCGTCGTGCTAGAGAAAAGAAGAGATTCGCACATCGAACGGTTTTTCTAAAAATATTTTTCAATCAGATATACTTTTTGAATTTGAAATGAATACACATTCGACGTGCTAGAGAAAAGAAGATTTGCACATCGAACGGTTTTTCCAAAAGTATTCGTCAATTCCATTCCTAGACCAAGGTTGATTCAAGACTGAATCGCCCCATTGTTTCTATCCAGTTGTCACAAGTTTGATCTTACGAGAAGATCTCACATGTCACCCACCAAGAGCTTGTTAGATGTTGGCTCTAGAAGGATTTCCATCTTCATTGTGAATATTTTTACATATCACTCGGATGTTCTGGCAATACCACAAGGATAATGCGTAGGACTCTTAATATATACTTACTTTCCACATTGTGTGAAAAAGCAAGTCTTCAAGAATTTAGTGTCCTAACGAGATATTGTGGATGATCTCTTGGCTCTAGACTCAATAGTGCACATTTGGTTCCTGTGCCGGAGACTAGGGAGAGGGTCTCCTTCTTCAATATCAACAATCTCTAAGAGAAAGTCGATAGATAATGTCGATTCCCCGTGAGAATGAAACAAGCCCTTTTAAGAGGAACTTGAGTAGTTTGGGAAGTTGTAGTACAGTGCGTCACTGGGTCCATGACGTCTTGTCTTCAATACCAGTGTTACCTTGGTAACAACCAGTAGCATATGTATTGAACCGGTTTTACGCCCTAAGGTTGAATAAATAGAGGGCTATTTCTTTTCACCCTTTTCTCATTTCATTTCCTTTTCATTCTTCAACCCCTTCAGTGCTTACCGAGACTTCATAACTAGAACCTTGTTGGGTTTATTCCAGTACTAGCTCTATCTCAGTCCGCACTCTTCCCATATCTCACTTTTCTCCTTTTTTCAATATACCTAAGGACTCTACACTATCTAGTGGATTGTCCCTGGGTAGATCCCTCCGGTTCTGGCGGATCGTGGGAACAAATACCTAACCTAACCATCCTTATAACACCATGCATAAAGTAAATTGGTCGGTCTTTTGGTATTGTTCTTTCCTTCATGAAACCAATTGAAAAATCATTTGGAAAACTGATCAAGGTACTTGTGATACGAGATCAAAGCATTTTGTACCTTAATAGTTTTGATCATTTAGAAAACCTCCCCCTCAACATGTGCGTATGATTTAGAAATTGTTTAGCACAAGGAGGCAAGAGGACTTTGAAATATTTTCTTTGATCACAATTTTCATACGAAAAAGCCATTTGATTTTCTTTGGTAAATTCTCCCCCTCAATATGTGCATAGGATATTTGAAATCATTTTTATCACATAGAGGCAAGAGTTCTTTTGAAGCATATCCACGATTACAAAAGCCATTTAAGAAACCATTTGAAAACTCAATCAAGGTACATTATGTTAAAACATAAAGGCTTTTGTACCTCGATAGTTTATTTTCTTTTAAAATGCTCCCCCTCAATATATGCTTCGAGATTCGAAAGCGTTTAGCACATACAAGAGAGCAGCCTGCACAATTAAATCAAAATGATCACCTTTTATCAAATTTCATTATTAAATCACAAATTCTCCCCCGATCAAAAATATCAAACCCTTTGAGATTTTGGATCCCAAGTGATTTAATTAGGTTTAGAAAACATGGGAGAAAATGTGGCCTTGTTTAAATACTCATCTGGTTTTTGGATAAATCCTCCTCCTCAACATGTGCATTGAATTTGAAATCGTTTGGCACATGGAGGCAGGAGTGCCTATAAAGGACTAAAACCTAGTCCATTAAAACAGATTTGAGATTTAAATCACGATCTCTCCCTTGATAAAAAATTTCAAACCAATTAGGGTTTTGGATCCCGATTGATTTAAATCATTTAGAAAGTTTTAGGGAAAGACGTGGCAAGATTTAATTTTGAAGAATGACAGATAAGGACCAGATTTAGACATTAAAGATTGTTAGTATCAGGTATGATAGTTTTTAAGAGATCTTTAAGTAAAATAAAACAATTTCACAATCAAACAAGAACAGAAAAAATTTCATTTTGAAAGACCTTGATTCTAAAGAAAAATCATACCATGACATAACATTAAATCTTTAGATCACCACTTATATTGTACAAAGCGGAACTTTTGTGAAGAAATATCGTTTGAAAATATTTTATTTTAAATCACTCTCCCCCTCAATCCATGACCGTAGTCGATAATTGAGTGACTCAAGTTTTGATAAAATGAAGTCCGGTGATTTTCAAAATTTAGTCCAATATATTTTCAAAAACAATATTTTTCCATTTTCAAAACAATTTAATTCAATTTACTCAAAAATTGTTTAAAAATGGTATCATGCACAAAGATTCGTTAGGTGGTTGAGAAGCTTCTGTTGTTGTTGCTGTAGGGTTTGGAAGAAAAACCGTCTGCAGATGCAGTGAGACTTCTTCTTACGTTGCATTTTGAATGCCAACTGAGGTCAAATTAAGCTCCGTTTCTTCAATCACTTAGAAGAAAACCATCTGCTGATGCAGTGAGACCTCTTACGTTGCATTTATGCCAACTCTCCATAGAAGTCCAGTTAAGCTCCGTTTCTTCATTTGTCAACCCAAGATATAGTTACCCTTTCCTTTCGGCATCCAATCATCTTCAATTGTGGGATCCGGATCGGGAACATTATTATATACCAATATACCTGCATACGTTAGTGAACACACACAGATATATGGTGGTCGACATCACCGAAACAGCAATCGACTAATAAAAGTCAATGTAACATATCAATCAGATCATATAAATGTATGGGAATAATGTGTACATCAAACTCTAATCATCTAATCCTAGCAATCATATCCTAGGCACCTAGTCCTTCAACATAGGTTAACATCATTTTTAATTAAGCATATTAGGATAATTAAGAAAGCCCGTTAGATGATATAGATTTTAAAACATTATCCCCCTCAATCAATGACTCAATTTGTGAAAAGTTTAAAAGTGCTGAAGTCATTGATTGAGTTTGCAGATTTAATAAAAACTCTGAAACTGATTGTTGTTAAAGCAACTCATTCTACCACCATTTTTGGAAAACAACAAATATTTTTCTGAAGAATTTTAGACGGAAAAACATTTGTGTAGGAACAGCAGTCCTTCGACATACTTTCCTCAAAGTGTTTTAGGATAAGTGCACGATATTTGTGAAAAACGTTTAAGCGTAGCACTTTCCTTCCTTTAAAAGAGCGGGTTGCTATCAGAAATAATAGCAAGCCATAAGTTTAAGCACGGGTCACAGTCTGAAGTAACTGCAAGCCATTATTGAAGCGCGGGTTACAGTCTGAAATAACTGTAAGCCATAATTTTTGACATGTTTTGAAAAAGAATATTTACACCTCCTGCTCGAACTTCATCTAAAGTCCCGTGCCATTATTGAATGACATTTCTAAGACCGTAGATGTTATCGATACCAGAAGACATGTCTTGAGAAAACATATTTTTGGTATTTTTGAAATTTTCTGATTTTTATGGATTTTTGAAGATTTTATATTTTTCTATTTTCTTTTTGTTGGTTTTATATTTTTGTATTTGGTTTTTGATAAATATATACAAAGATAGAGTAGATGATATAGTTTAAGAAGATGATGATACGGGTACCGAGATAAGGATATCGAGCAGCACGTCGTAGAAGATAGAAGTCATCATCCCTAAAACTTTCACCACCAAAGCTTCCGAGGCTCTTGCATTGAAGAAAGAAATTGAACCATCTGAAAGTGAGACTTTGGCAGCTTCCCACCAAACCGAAAATCCTTTAGCTGAAAGCATTCGAAGCTCTATTACATGCTTCTCTTAGCCAGGTGCACAAAGAGGCACACCATTATCATTGAACATGCTGCTCTTTTTAAGAACGATAATCTAGATTCTCTATTCGGGGTTATATCATCAAGAAGAACAACAACGTATCATCCCACACATAAAATAATCTTCTCAAATTTCTTTTCTCTGACGTCGAAGCAATCCATTCCAAAAGGTGTCAAGAGACCACTTCCCCCCACGTAGTTGAATTGATGCAGTCAGTATCTTAGACTAGAGCTCACGAACCCGAATACACATACCCGAAGACAAAGAAACTTATACCATCGAAGTAGCGAATTAAGTCCAATAGCCAAAGAATAACCCCGATGTATACTTTTCTATCCCCTGAAGAAAGTGTATGAAGCTCAAGAACCGAAGTACCGAATGCCCAAAGAGAGAAAACCGATAACATTGAAGAAGCAGGGCCGAATCATCGATTATCTCTGCGGATCACAATCTCTGCGGATGTCAACTCCAGAATAAGTGATTATATCTCTGAATCATCGATTAAGCCCTCAAGTGAGACAAATGAGCGTCCCCAATGTACACAATCTCTCCTCGATGAATGCGATAGCCTCATCACACACTTGTGTACCTCTTTTATCATCAGAAACTAACTCTTCCATCTCTTCCCCAACATAGTTGGAATAAAAACACGAACGCCATGAGTCAAATTTTGAGTTTCTCTGCGGTAATGACGATAGTCTTCCCGGGATATCTTCAATCACTTAGAAGTATTAAGCTTGTCAAGATTACTCGCGTATAGATGTGTGTCTCCTTCCCCCTTGCTGGTTTAGACACTTCGAGTCGACAAATCATTATAAGCCATATACTAGAAATTTGTTGAGAAGAACACTTGAACTCTTGTGAGAATCAACTTGTCAAGACTCTCTCGACTATTTTTATCAATCTTTATGTAGACAATTTGAAGTGACCACTGAAGAAGAAAACCCGATATACCATACTTGAAACTGAAGTCAACTTCCCCACATTTGTATCTTTAGCTTGCACCTAATGATGGAAGAACGGTGTCGAGAATTTATGCTTCAAGCAAATCTCTAAGTACTCACTACCCAAACAAAGTATGAGACATTAACACCTCTTGCGATTATCCACACCGTCATATGCATGTGACACTGAGTAAAACAAAGTAACTCCTAATAGTGATAGTTAACCAGGTCTTCAACCATCCACCTCGATTGCTGGTAACTAGATAAACCAAGTCTTCAATTCAAATTCTTAAGCCCGAGCAAGTTATCAAATAAGAACACACCTTTGTGAAAGTCAACTTCAATCTCAAATAAGTGATAAATGATTAACTCAGAAGTAATCAACTTGTGTCAAATGTCCAATACGTGAAATAGTCAAAAACAACGTCTCGAGGAGTCACTGCTAAAGAATATGAGCAAGTCTAATTGGGGATTGAATCGACATATAACTCTCTCCCAATTAGTGCTCTCCCCTAAACCGACAATCTGTTTGATAAATGCCTAGATTAAGAAGAAGTCTTTAGATCATTAAATGCAACACGTCTTTAGTCTTCTAACATGTAGCAGAAAATGTAGAACAGATTATAGACTCGACCTTCTTCAAGATTGTGCAGTTGGGGAATAGATAGTTAACATCTTCAACTCACACCAAAAAGCATCCCACCAAAAAGCATCCCAATTAACTTATATCTTGCAAATCCCCTTAACTAAAATCCCTCCCAATCAAACAAGAACAGAAAGATGTTCATCAAGGAAATCAGCAATCAGGCCGTAACGAACACACAAGATGGTAACACCAAACTACCAATCACATCAAACAAGAACAGATAGATTGTTTGGAATCATCAAGTTTATGTATACGTGAAGCATTAACCGAAAGCACTTTGTCGATAAACTCATCAATCCGAGTGAAGATATCAACCAACGGCTCTTAGAAGAGAAAAACTCCATGTGAAGATGACCCGATAAGAAGAAGCTCGGTTCTTACATGAGTTTAGAGCTGTATGACCATTTATATTCTCAAATGTCAATCAACAATGCAAAAAATTCACACTTCTTCTCCCCCTCAAGAATTGCATACGGAGATGCCATTCTTGACTAAATAAGTGAAATCCATCCGAATGTTCTATTCACACTTCTCTCCCGCAAAATAAGCACATGATGTCGCCATCTTCATTATAATCGAGCAAGTGGAATGAGAAAACAATCAGTGGTAGCCCGGTTCACTTGATGACTGAAGTGCATGGAAAAAGTATGAAGTATGTTGATGAGAATGGTCATTATAAGAAGATTTCTCTTCTTCCGAAGATAAAGCGCACTGACACGTACACTTTTCTTTTCATTGAGGAACGAGGCTTGAACTGTTGTGTTCAAACGTCATAAGAAGATTTCTCTTCTTTGGAAGATAATGCGCACTGAAACGTACACATTTCTTTTCTTTGGGTAATGAGGCTGAACGATGTGAACAGACGTCATAAGAAGATTTCTCTTCTGAAGATAATGCGCTGAAACGCATACACATTTCTTTTCTTTGGAGTACGAGGCCTGAACTGATGTGAACATACGTCATAATCTCTCTCTTTTCAATCTCTTTAGGCAAAACATGTAATCAAC
Source organism: Chrysanthemum makinoi (assembly GCA_910596185.1). NCBI lineage: Eukaryota > Viridiplantae > Streptophyta > Magnoliopsida > Asterales > Asteraceae > Chrysanthemum > Chrysanthemum makinoi. Next base: position 50,158,337 of record OU343225.1, read on the forward strand.
CCCATTATCATTCATTAGGCCCTTTGTCGTGACAGCTGATGGAGAAAACCCAATATGATGAATTTGACCCTGAAGTAAACTAACCCGAACTCGTGACTTAAACTTGCACATATGTAACAAAGAGCGGTGACGAGACTTCATGCCCATTTGAATCTCTAAGTACTCTATACTCTTCAACCAACCAACCATCAAGTATAAGACGTACATTACCTCTTGAAAATCCACAATTGAATGTGACACTGAGCACTACAACGTAACTCCTTTAAGTGATAGTTATTTTGAGGTGATAAGAGCCCAATTCCCCCAAGTGGTAAAAGAAGAGGTAAAAGTCACCCAACAATAACTAGATTTCTAAGTCTTCGTTTTTGATAATAAGCTCGAACAAGGATCTTGAAGAATCTTCATCCAACCATCCCCGATATCTTCAGATACTAAGTACACTCACCCGTGATATTTCACTTCAACCTCAAATAAATAATAATGAATTAACCCCGTTGTCACATCTTTTGGTTAAAAGCTCAACTCTAGCCTTCTTTGACATTTAAACGAACTTTGATAATAGTTTCATCCCGACCATAGTCAAAAGCACATAACCCCGTAAAACCATGTAATAACCAAACTGCCATGACGAATATCCAAACACACATCCAATTTATGAAGTACACCCTTTTATCCCTTTTTCGAAACAGAACCCGTAACACCAGCATCAGAAGACCCCGAGATACGCTTTCCTTTCTCCAAGATGGTTCCATCATCACGGGATTTTACAATTCTATAGTTTAAACCGAGAAATAGTTTCTTTTGCGGGATTTTACAAAACCAAGAATAAACCGTATGATAGTTCCGGAAATGCACTTTACTAATACCAGGATGTTTCCATTGTCACGGGATTTTACAAGTCTATGATTTAAACCGAGAAATAGGTTCTTTCGCGGGATTTTACAAAATCAAGACAAAACCGTAAACAATGTCAGCTTGAATGTGTAATGACAACATTGGTTTCGGTGAATATCTATTTTAGGGGAACATGCAGCGGTTATTCAGCGGTTCTTTTTCCAACATCAACATTGTCATCAAAAATTCATTACCCAAATGTAGACAACTTCACAAACCACACTAAGTCGAGTAGTATCTCATTAGGTTCACAAACCACACTGAAGTATCAATGACATTCAGTGGCGTCGAATATATCTAATGGGAATTGCTGAAATTGAACCTCCCTTGATTCATCGGCTAATAGTAATGACCACATATGGAGATAACCCGATACGACTAACTTGAAAAGAAAGGAGACATCCCAACTTAGTGACTTACTGCTTGTTCTATATTTTTGAACAATCCACAACGCCGTGTGACACTAAATACTACAACTTCCTTAAGGTGATAGTCATACACTGTGAGCACGACGACGTAACTCCTTACATCAGTTATAACCAGATTGTCAATTCATAATCACTTAAAGTGATAGTTATGTCCCAACAAGTTATCTTGAGACATGCATCCAACCAACCAACGTCTCATAGATAAAGAAGTTCACCCGTGAAACGTCACTTCAATTTCTCGTTAATAATACCGTACAAAAACCCCGTGATCATTTTTCTCAATTTTAGCTCATGCCGTGAATTTTGTATCCCTCGTGAAACAAATACGATACCAAAAATACCAATACTTGAACAAATGCAATTTATAATTTGTATCCAAAGTCCTTTGAAAAGAATTCGGATAACCAATTATATGTGCAAATTCAATGTCAGCCTAGTCCATGTAACATCACCCATGCCAACATTTTTATTACAGCCCACGAGTGAAATAAAATCAAAGCCCAATCTGCGTGTAACATCACCCATGTTTTTTGATAAACCAACCCACGCTCCATGTAACATTTTTATTACAGCCAACAATTTTTTATTACAGTCCATGTAACATCTCCCATGTTTTGATATACCAACCCACGATCCAATAGTCAGATATAATGTGCCGGTTATAAAATGATATAACCTAAATATCATTTAGACCTAAATCTTAGCACATACATCACTTGTAAAGAAAAATCCGCCTCTCTCTTATCTTATCCACTCCCAAATCAGATCTAGGAATAAATTATAATGATTCTCATCTAATCGTCAATCTCTTCTCCTTTATCAATCATTATAACATCCTACTACTTGAACAAAAACAACAACTATCATTCTCGTACCGTAATGACATGTTTATGCAATCCGAATCAGACAGATTCTTTGGAGGATCTCAGGTAGGTGTTTCCATCGAGTTGTAGTCTATATTAGAAGTGTCTTTTGACGAACCAAAGAGTAATTATAACAGATTTGTTATCAATTATTCTTTAATTGTGTTCGGATAGTAACAATAAGCGTAGCTTCGTATGGATTGATGATGAAAATAAAAAGGTTCAACAACAAAATCTCTTTATAAGATGCAAAATAAAGTTGACCTTTCTGAGATTCATTTTATTATTCATGTAATTGACGAGTCATGTGGATGTTTGTTGAATGGAGACGATGGAGGATAGGATAGCTAGGGATTTGTTGGTGAAGTGGTAAGTTGGGTATGATTTATTTCGGATCTGTAAAGTTGATTCCTTTTTCATTTCGTTTTCATTTCTTAAAAAAAACTAGACCGGTGATGTATTGAGACTGAGGTCCACGAGTGTTTGGTATATGGTTTATTTGTGATGTGGTCGAGGTCTTGTGGTCATGTCTTCTCATTCTTTATTTCTGTCGCAAAACCATTTTACACAACTCGCCACGACTAACTCGCCACGACTAACTCGCCACGGCCAAGTCGCCACGGCCAAGTCGCTAGGCCTATGACAAGTCGCTAGCCTTTCGGTTTGACTCAAAAGTCAAACCGTCACTAAGTCGCTATATCATGAAAACACATAAATCGCTAACTTGTCAATACAAGTAGCTACTTAGATTCAATGGATCTGGATGAAAAAAAAATGTCTAAGTCGCTAGCAAGATTTTTTATGTTTTCCGATGAGTTTTCCGACTATTTTCCGACCATATTAAAAAATACCCAGGAATACATCATAAAAACTACATGTTAAGACTGTTTTGACCCAGTTTGACCATGAAATGAGATGGTTGACCATATAATAAAATGACCAGATGACCGATTTTCTGTTTAAGACCATTTGACATTTTGCTCCGGCGAGTATTCCGACCAGATTTAATAAACCCAGAAAACAGAAACTGCTAAAGGACATTATATTGGACCCAAAACATTAACCATATGACAATAACCCAAAAAGATACATAAAATAACATGTATAAACTGTTTTTTTGTTTTTCAGAAAAAATAAATCCGACCATTAAAATGATATCAAAACAGTTTAAGACAAGATTCGAACCACCAAAAATCATCAAGACACAAAAACCTTGGCTCTGGTACCAATTGTTAGGATCCAAATATTATTGTGTTGATGATTCGGGTGGTCTTGGATGATCAAAATACATGTTTGCCATAGTTAGAGAGTTAGTAGAGAGAGAGGGTGTTCTTGCTAGAGGTTAACACAAATTGTAGAGTATTAGATTGAAAAGCACCACCCCTTCCATGGATGGAAGGGGTATTTATACTTACAGACTCAACGACCTCCTATCGGCCTGTGGATCAGGGAAACAGTGGGTAAAGACCCGTCCTTCCTCCACGGTGTTGCACTAAACTATTTTACGCTACTGACTAACTAATTAACTACATAATAAAGTAAATAACGACAAGTCTACGAGCTAACTTAAGCTAGATAACATTTGGGGTGACCGACTCTTCACTAAGGAATTTTCTAATTCCTAACACAGTCCGTCCTTCTGCAACATTGGCGTGATCCGGGATCCCATAATCTTCTTTGAATTGCAGCCTTCGCCTTTTTCTTCTTCCGTATTCCTTTGCCTTGGACATAACACAACACCATTCTTCCATCTTTTGCTGCCCCGCGACTCTTCTCGCGATATACCCACTTCAAACAAACAACCAAACTCTCACCGGAAACATCTCTACCCGCCAACATCTTAATCACAAACTCCTTGATTAAACCCAAATTTATTTCATCTATACTATCATCAAATATACCAACTCCATCCTTAAGTAGCGATATCTCTATATTCGACTCATCTTCGTCAACCCTACACGCTTCACCACCACCCACAACAACATCTTCCACACTTTCTTTATTTTCTGAAAATTTGCTAAACTCACTACGAACTTCCATGCTTTCCACATTACTCTCACCAATATCAAAAACATCGTTTATCATGTTACTAACCTCAACAATATCTAAGGAATCTTTAATCACATATAGAGCTTCTTCATTTGGCAATGATAGAACGATATCTATTTTCTCTTCAATGTTCAACTTTTTCCCTGCAATTATCTCAAAACGAGCCTCCATTATACGGGCTATGGAACAGCCTTCTCCTAAAGTTGTAGGCGCTAACCTTAAGAGTGCACATTGTAGAAGCGGTTTAAGTCCCGAGATATAAATCGATTTAAGTAAAGATTATGAGTTCCATGTCACTCGATTTGCAAGTACCACAAACTCACTCTCATATTCTGTCACCGTACCCATTTGCAAGAGCTTAGAGAGTGCGTATTCCGCGTTCTGATCACTGCCGCCTGATGCCATGAATAATACTCAAGTGATCTTAAAAGCAATTAAAGACGAATCTTATATAATCGTGAATATCTCACGTGATATCTTCTAACGTATGATCAATCAGTATCATGAGACCAGTTTTAAGAATGTAAAAAAATATCACTACCCACTTGCACGTGATCCAATAACATATACACGCCGGATATTAGCACATGACCTCCTTAATTCATCGTAGTAAATAATACGAGGTAACAATTGTTAAATCTTGTACCCAACCACCAATCAGAATATAGACCATCCAAAGCCATGTTTATGCTTGATCGAATATGATTTATGAATTGAAAAGTTAAACATATCAAGCCACAAATAACATTAACTCTGATCTTGAAAGTCCTTGTACCAAACGACAAAAATTATAAAGAACAAAACCTTAAAACTCGAAATTTTAAACCTGTTTCTGCAACGAACTTTGACACTAAATAACTTTTGATTGAGGGCTTAGATCGACAATCCCTCTGGTGAAAAGTTAGATGGGTATATAGAGAAGCTCCAGTAAAAATTGTAGCCCGATCCAACGGTTCACGAAAACGTTATGGTCGTTAGAAAACAGTGCTGCAGAAAAGTTGCGAATTTTGCTTAACCACGATTTTCTTCAATCTTTTTCGCTAAGAAACCTTGTGAAGCCCAAGGTAACGAGCTCCCCGAGCTCTGATACCAATTTTTGAGTTTGATAGACTCCTTGGACCGTTTAGAGCGCTAGGGATTAACAATAACAATGACTATTAACATGCACAACGGAATAAACAAATCGATACTTTGTTATTGAACAAGGTTTTTCATTATATTCACTCCAAGCCTCAAATATTATTTGATCAGAATAATACGGTTACACTTAACTTGTAACATGGATTAAAGATCCTTAAGGCTAAACTAAACAAACTCTAACCCTAGACATTTATAGGAATACGTTTAGGTTACACACACCCACACCTTTGACTACATTATGGAAGACTTATATTAAAACCTACACCCCATGTCCTCTTTATATACTAGAGGATTAGGGTTTACAAATCTCTACGAAGGACTAAACAATAAATCTTCTTTTGCAAGCAAGCCCCTCCATCCTTTTGTAGGTTTCATCTTTGTCACTTTTAGTCCCTTTGTTTCATTCTTCTATTTACTTTGTCTCAACAAATCAAGAATCCCAACAAAACCCCTCTGGGCAACAAATTGGCATCATAGCCTGTTTGGTTTTGCGACACAAGATCAAAGAGTAGGGGTCGAGGTTTCTACAATCGTTGGAACTAAAGAAACATAGCAGCCTTGCTATTTGGTTCAGGCAGAAACGAGGAAGGAACGATTTGTTCCTTGGCGAAGAGATTAAGGACGAAAAGAAAAAAAAAAAGGTGTTGTTTTATTTGTGCTGGTTGGAAGACAGAAGAAACAAGAAGCATTTTTTGTTGTTGGTGTTTTGCTGGTTCGAAAAAGAAAGAAGAAAGGGGAACATTTTTTTTGTTTACTTCTTCAAAAAAACAAAGGGAAAGACTTGGTTTTTTGATTTCTGGTTCGAACAAAGGAAAAAAACGAGACACCAAGGAGCGTTTGGTTAATTGTACAAGGAAGGAAGTGAACACATTCGGGTGTTCCTACCGAAAGAAAATCGTATCGTGGAGGAATCGCAAAATTCGGGTTTTATATTCTAAACTAAAATCTGAACTTTTATAATTTTAGTCTTATTATACATAGATAAGATTAGAAATTTTGCTTTTGATTTCTAGTAGAATTTAATAAGATTTCCTAGATTCCTACTATATATTCCCTATTAGAGTTAGGAATAGTTTCTAGACATAATGACTGGAGATACAAACAAGGAAACAAACACGGAAATTGTAATTCACAAAGAGGTTACATCGTTTTCCCAATTTCAATGTCCCGTTTTAAAACCTACAAATTATACACTATGGGCTGTTCGTATAAAAACCATACTAAAAGCAAATAGGTTGTGGGAATTAATAGAACCTACGGGTAATGAAGAACTGGATACAAAGAAAGATATGACTACAACTGCATATCTGTACCAGGCATTACCAGAGGATATGATTTTACAAATAGCTAGTTGTAAAAGTGCGAAAGAGATTTGGGAAGCACTACAAACTAGGCACATAGGTGTAGATATAGTGCAAAAAGCACGGCTACAAACTCTCAAAATTGAATTCGAGATGTTGAAAATGAAAGAAGATGATAGTATTGACGTTTTCTCAGCAAAACTCAATTGTATTGTCACAAGGGCTAGTGGCCTAGGATCAACTTTTATCAACAAACCTTAGTACGAAAACTATTAAGTTCAGTACCCAAAAGGTTTATACAAATCGTGGCAGCCATAGAACAATTTTCTGATCTAGAAAACACAACCCTAGATTGGAAGGTTAAAAGCCTTTGAGGAAAGAGTAAAACTCTTTGATGGAAACCCTACTGACAATCAGGACAAACTTCTGTTCACAAATTATGACAGTAGTACAAATCATAAGAATGGTGGACAAGCGAAGTTTAGATCATCTGAAGATAACCAAGATGGAAAACCCAAGCAATACAACAATGATAGGAAAACTTCACATAAGTTCAAGAAAAATAATTTTTAGAAAAAGGACTTAAGTAAAGTAAATTGTTACAACTGTAACAAGCTTGGACATTTCAAGAGAAACTGAAAAGAAAAGAATAGGAGACAAGAGCAATCCAATTTGGTTCAAGAAGATGTTGAACCAACGCTCTTAATGGCAGTTGAAGGAAAAGGAAACATGGGAGAGAAAATATTCTTAAATGAGAAGGAGATTGAACCCAAGAAGTACATAATTTCAGATAAAAGCTTATGGTACTTAGATAATGGTGCTAGCAACCATATGACCGAAATTAGGACACACTTTAAGGAAATTAATGAGAAAATTTTAGGAAGAGTCCGTTTTGGTGATGGGTCATTTGTAGAGATTAAGGGTAAAGGTTCCATATTGCTGGTCCCCATACCCTGCCTAGGCGGGATTGGGTTTGTTGGTGTTGTTGTTGTTCCATATTGCTGGAATGTAAAAACAAGGAACTAAAGGTGATTCCTAGTGTTTAATACATTCCCAGTTTAAAAAGCAATATATTGAGCCTAGGACAATTAACAGTGAATGGCTGTAAGATCATTATGCAAGTCAACATTTTATTGTTATATGGTCAGGATCAAAAACTCCTCATGAGAGTTGAGAGATGAATAAACCGACTTTACAAGATCAACTTGAATGTTGGTATGCCTACGTGTTTATTGGCTAATTTAGAAAACCATGCATGGATCTGGCATGCTAGGTTTTGATTCTATCAAACAAATGACTCAGAAGAAATTAGTGGAAGGGATACCCAAGGTTAATCACAAGAGTCAAGTATGCAATGCATGCTTACTAGGAAAGCACAGTAGAGCTCCGTTTGCAAATCAAAAAAATACTAAGTCTTTGGAACCTTTAAACTTAGTATTTGGAGATTTATGTGGACCTATTTCCCCAGAAACTGAATCAGGAAAGAAGTACATGTTTTTGCTAGTAGACGATTGTACTAGATACATGTGGGTATACTTCTTAAAGTTAAAGGATGAGGCATTTGAGACCTTTGAGGAATTTAAGTTAAAGGTGGAAAATAAGGTCGGGAAAAAATCAAAGGCATTTAGAACAGATAGAGGAGGTGAATTCACATCAAAAGAATTCACAAGCTATTGTAACGAGAATGGCATACTTAGGCAACTTACAGCACCATACTCTCCACAAAAAAATGGTATTGTAGAGAGAAGGAATAGGTCTGTAATGAGAACAACGAGAAGTATGTTAAAGGCTATGCATATGCCACAAAATTTTTGGGCTGAAGCAATTAGGCATGCTATATATATCTTAAATAGAGTGCCTACAAAAGCTCTGAAGGATTCTAATCCTTATGAAACATTGAAGGGTAGAAAACCAAATCTGAAACACCTTAGAGTGTTTGGATGCAAAGCATATGCAAAGGTAACCAAACCACATCTAAAGAAATTAGATGATAGAAGCAAGGAATTGGTTTACCTAGGAAGTGAACCAGGATCAAAGGATTATCGATTATTTGATCTTGTAAGTAAGGTTATGATTGTAAGTAGAGATGTAAAGTTCAAAGAGAATGAAGGATGGGACTGGAAAGGTTACTTGGATAATCCCAATCCAACTGAACCAGAATGGACGGATTTCATTATAAATGAAAACCAAACATCAAGTATCATTGATGTAGAGAGCACACAAAATTTGAGAGAAAATGATGAAGATAGTGCTCCAAGTCCCATACAGAATACTACTCATAATGTATCTGATGATGAGATTGAATAAATGGAAAATCTATCAACACCTACACCGTATATCTATGAACCAAACCTAGAAGAATCTACTAGACAAACATCATCTATAGCAAGACCATATGATCATACTCCAGTTCAGGGATACAGAAACCTATCTAATATATATGATCGTGCACGAAGAGTTCAAGTTGATGAACTAATGCTATTAGAGGAAGAACCTAGAAATTATAAGGAAGCTGCACAAGATAAGAAATGGATTAAGGCAATGCAAATAGAAATTGACTCAATCAACAAAAACAAGACATGGAAGCTAGCCACCCTACCAGGCAATTAGAAAGCTATTGGTCTAAAATGGGTATTTAAGACTAAACGAGATGTAGATGGAAGAATTATAAAACACAAGGCTCGTTTAGTGGCTAAAGGATACGTACAAGAGCATGGAATAGACTATGACGAAGTCTTTGCTCCTGTAGCAAGAATGAAAACAATTAGGTTAATTCTTGCATTAGCAGCTTATCATGGATGGGAAGTTCACCATTTAGATTTAAAATCAGGATTTTTACATGGCGAACTTAAAGAAGAAGTATATGTTGCACAACCAGAAGGTTTCAAGAAACCAGGAAATGAAAATAAAGTGTATAAACTTGATAAGGAACTTTATGGATTGAAGTAAGCACCACGTGCTTGGAACACGAAGTTAGATTAAACCTTGAAATCACTAGGTTTCAAGAAATGCACATTAGAACAAGCAATCTACACAAGAGTAAGCAATGACTCTATGCTGCTTGTTGGAGTTTATGTGGATTATCTAATAATTACTGGAAGTAACAAGAAAGACCTTCAAGAATTTAACTCACAAATGGAAGATAAATTTGAGATGAGTGACTTAGGCTTATTAGCTTACTACTTGGGAATAGAGGTTGTTGATCCCAGTTGAGCAAATGATCTAATATAGAAACTGACTTAAAACAAAAGCTTATTAAGTATTACGCGGAATTTAATACTTAATCTTAAGAAGAAGAACAATAAACATTCAACACCTCAATATTATTATTAATACGAATACTCTTAGCAGTATTAGGGTTTTACAACCTTGAAGTGTATCGACCTTAAATATAAAACATACATCCATCTAATCTAACCTAGGACCTCCTTTTATAGACTAAGAAGTCCTTTACATAATACAATACGTAACCTACAAGATAAATATCTTTTCCATATTTATCTAATACAATAAACTAAACCGACTATACAAGACTAGCAGTGGTTACATATCAATATCAGTGGTTACACAATACTACTAGCCACGGTTTGTCTTCATCAACAGTTACATTCTTCTGTCCGTGGTTATATCAAACCTGTCCGTGGTTCCAGCACTTAGAGTTATTCTTGATTCAAGGAACCTAAAACCCAACAATCCTACCCTAAACTTGATACATTCTAACAGAATTCTCAAGTTTCCTTTAAGCACAAAACATCTGAATTGGAGGATGTAGCCAAACACTTACTAGATTTAAGAATTTTCTCATATTTCAGCAACAAATCCTAAGCTTGACCATCATAGGGTAACAACATCTTGATAATACCAGGCTTCAACATCTGAGCAATAATTCCTGGATAGTTATTCAACTAAGGATAATCACCTTCTACAAGCATGTGAATAACTTTTCTAGAAACAGTTAAAACATGAACTCCACAAGTTTGATATAAAAACCATCTTGTTACAGTACCATTGTAGAGTCCTTTCCACTCAGGTTCATCATGAGTTGGTTCAAATAAAATCTTCAAATTATAATAGACCAGTCTTTCATGATAATCATTTGGATGTACTTCACCAAACTTATTCTTGTAAAGTCTCCAAAGATTCATCAAATCATCTCTTTCAAAGTACTGAAGCATTTGCGAAAATTTATTATACTCATAAACTTCATTGTTGAGTCTTTGAATTTTCCAAACTCCTTCATTTCCATCTTTAAGCTTAAACTCATAAGAAACAATTTGATTAACATCTTCAACTACTTTCAATCTTTTAGAATCAGATGTTTCTTGAATCTCATATTTTCTCTTTCTTTTACTTTGAATCCACTCTTCATCCTTTTTAATCCACTCTTCTTCCTTTTTAGAATTCGTTGGACAGAAATCGTCATTATTAATCCTCATACATCTCTCATAAAGCTCATAAATTCTTTCAAATGAACACCTATTAAGATTATCAAGAACATGTATGCCTGAATTCTTAATAATCTTCATCAATACATTCCTCATCTGTGCAATTGAAGGAGGTTTCTTTCTTATAACTTGCTTCCTTTCTTTACCAACCTTCCTTGCCCATTCACCCAAAAGTCTAGCTTTTTCCTCATCATCCAACAAAGCCCATTCTTGTGCAGTATACTCATCATTTATTAGTTGAGAAGCTTCAAGATAGTTATGTGATTCATACCATGTAGCTAACCATCTCTGACTAGCCTCCTCTTCTTGTTGCTTTCTTTTCTCTAAAGCTGTTTGTTGTTCAGCTAACATGTTCTTTGCATACTCTGCATCATAAGCTTCTTGTTACGCTTTAGATTTAAACTTGACTGCACGCAACCCCTTTACCTTTTCCAATATAAGATTGAACCACTTTCTTCTTCAAAGGATCACCAATAACTAAACTTTTTCCTTTGGGTTTAGTTGCAGTAGATTGAACAGATAAAACAGGTGCAATGATGGGTGTAGAAATAGATGAGGTTTTGCTTAAATTTATCAATGTACTTGCAGCTTCTTTCTCAACTTCTTTAGATTTAGGTGGTGATACAGAGAGAGTTGTGACAACAGTGGAAGTGGTTATGATAGCAGTGGGTATGATAGTAGTGGGTATAATTACCATGTTTGAAACTGCAGCAGTGGTTACAAGAGTACTAACCGTGGTTTCGACATACCATCGGTGTTTGTGTCCTGCACTACATCTTCTACAACATTCTTCACATTCTCAAGAACTGCCTCATTCCCATCTTTATCGGATATCAAAATGCTTGATCTCAACTATCAACATCTTCTTCCATAGATACATCAACAGCCTCCCCTGAATTCTTGCCTTCACTCCTCCCCTGTTTGGATACATTCTCCACATTCAGAGTTGGAGAGGAGTCCACCTTCTTTTCTTTTTCTCATAGCTTTCAAAACAACGCGTGTCGTCTTACTTTCTGCAAAACCAACACTCTGTGCTTCAATCTCCTAATATCCTTACCCTGAAACACAGCCAACTCCTATAGACCTGAAATTGTAGCCTCCATTTTAGCACATTTTGCCGTCAATTCATTAAAACGTTCAAGAATATCCTCCCCACTTCAACCTGTGTTAACTGGTCCGAGAGGTGGTTCATTGGAAAAGTCATCATGTACCGGCTTAGGATCCGTCAATTCATGTTCATGTTCCAAACTATCCTCATCACTTTGTGTTAAGCTGCTCCGAGAGGTGAATCCTTGGATATAGTAAACATAGCATCGACCTAGCTGAACAACTATGCACCTGTATTAGCCAAGTGGCTAGATTCCTCCACTGTGTTAAGTTCCAAGGAACTCTCCACATTAGAAGTTGCCAAAGGTTGGGTCTTATTGATGTTTCCACTATCCCGATCGACAACAAAGCATGAATCGAGTGGAAGCCCTTCCAATCATGTCACCTCCACCACCTGTGACAGCCTCAATAGCAACACCACTAGCACTAGCCTGAGGTAGCTTAGTGCCCTTCTGTCTCCTAGTCCATACAATAGGTGTAACTGTGGTTTGGGTGTGACTAGAAGTAGGTTGAGTTGCACTATCAGTGGTTGCAAGTGTACTATCAGTGATTTGAGGTGCACTAGCAGTGGGTTCAGATGTACTAGAAGTCGGTTCAGTGACTAAAGGTGGAGATTCAAGACCTTCATCAAACTCAGAATCAACAGGCAAAATAAGCATATGAGGAAATAAAGGAACATCTAGAATTTTTACATTTTGTGGCAGATTCCTCATATGTGCAAAAACCTTAGGAAGCATATGATGTACTTCATACTCCTGAGTATGCTCAACAGGCTCCTCTATTTGACTTTCCACAATCAGTTGAACAAACCTAGGATATAAATAGTATTTACCCTTCTTCCTAATGTTTTGTACTAGCCCCTCATATATCATCCTAGACCAATTGAACTTTCTTCCATCAGACAAACAAATAATAGCAGTAGCAATTTTGGAAGGAAAGTCATTAAACCCTGTGGTCTTATTACTCATACACATCAATAAGGTATGAATAAGAAACTTCCATTGTTTTGAAAACAAACTCTTAAAATATTGTACCTTATCACCTCTGTGGGTATAACCTAACCTTTTCAAACCAGCAACAATCTCAACATCTGAAAGATTAGTAATACCATCAGCATCATGAAACTTTAAAACTCTCCTTATGATCTCCTCATTAACTGAAATAACATTCTCATCCACAACAGTGCTAAACACTTCGACTCCATCAACCTCTTCAAGCTTAGCATTCCTCCAGAACTGACGTATGTAGGCTTTAAGAATGGTTGGTGTGACAGTTAAGGCATAGTGAATAGGACTGTGAAGTAGGAAATCAATCATTTGATGAAAACCCTCAGATCGATCGTTTTTGGGGAGATTAGCAACAAGGTTATGAGTGTGGGAATACTTTTCAGCCATTGTGATTAATGATGGGTATGATGTGGGTTTTGTGAATTATGCAGAGATAAGTGATTAGGGTTAATGTTGAGCGCCAATTGAAGTGATTTGAAGACCAAATAAATGATCCATCCGTGATTTGGGGGAAATAATATACTTTTGCTAAAGTTACCAATCAGCCCCTGTAGTATCCAACACTAATCAAAATGCTATCCGCGGGTTCAGAATAGCTATCCGCGTTTAGACACACACCATCCGTGGATACATAGTAGCACTTCAACCAAACGTCCAAGAGTTGTAGCAAGTAAATCTGTGTCATAATAAGAGAGATCTCACAAAAATATGAAGGATTACACAATTTTTTTATTTTTATTTTTTATTTTTTTTTTCAAACACAAGCAGCTAACACACCAGCTCCTATGTATACAAATCCTTCATACCTGCAAGACAAAAACACAAAACAAACACAGAGAAGAAGGTCATTGTTGTCAGTGGTTAGAAAGAGCTAGAAGTGGTTCCAAATGACCTATCCGTGGTTTAGAACAGGTAAGTCAATATGGTCAACTTCTAGGATTAATATTAGTCCAACACCCAAGAATCTCATTAACTTCTCAACCACGTTTAAACTGCCCCTCATTTACTTCCATAACCCATAACTCTGCTTATATAAAGAACCCAAATCTCATATAAAGCACACACCAATTAAAATCAAAACCCTAATTTCTCCAAAATCCACAATCAACTTCAATCACCATGTGGAATCCCAGTTGGAATAAACTAGAAGTTTTTGATCTAACATCCTCCTCCTCATCATCATCATCAAGTGAAGATACTAACCCATGGCAGTTTTACTTCCCTCCACAAGAACCGAGACCAAGAAAATCCCCATTTCTTCCATCATCTGAAGATGATAGTGTGGTGGATCCAAGTGAGGCATCTGAGGACTCTGATGAATCCTCAAAGAAGAGAACTTCAAACCCCCAACTTTCATCATCCCAACCCCAACCAAGACCACGAGCAAGAAATCCACCACTCCCAAAGGACAGAGAGGTGGTTCTTGGTCTTCTTGCACCAAGTTGTGGTGCTTCTTCACATATCGTAAGGGGGAAGGGAAAAAGGAAAATGGAATGATGCTTTTGGTGAAACCAGTAGATGCAAGTATGGTATGACTATGTCCTTTGTGCTTCATCTATTGTATTCATCTTCATCATCTTCGTTTTCATCAATCCATCCTTCCCATTTTGATCCTTAGCTTATGATGCATATCCAACAGCTGAGGATAGTAGTAGGAAATCATGTATAGAAGTAGTCTTTTAATTTGCACTTGAAGTTTCATTGTAAGTCGTAAGTGTAAACTGTTTTGATGAATGAATGAACAATTAACTTCGGTACTTCTTTAGCTTCTATAATGAACTTTCTTGTATCTGCAAAATGGTTAGTGGAAACACAGAACAACAAACAGTGGTTTGAACAAAACTATCAGTGGTTAAAAACAAAAATAGCAATACTAAGATTACATAATAACAGACCAATACTTATACAAACTGGTACAAAACAATTTGAGAGTTTAGAGATTTATCATTCCAATACTAACAACAAGATACTGAAACCTCCCCACATCAAAAGCTTTAGTGAGAATATCAGCAACATTGAAATCAGTATGGATTTTTACCATTTGAATCAGTCTTTTCTCCTTACAATCTCTAATAAAATGATGCCTTATCTCAATATGTTTAGTTCTAGAATGTAAAACAGGATTTTTAATGATGCATATTGTACTGTTATTATCAATGTAAATCTTAGTACGCATAAAATTGTACCCAAAATCCAGCAATTGATTCTGAATCCAAAGAACTTGACCACGACAACTAGCGGCAGCCACATATTCAGCGGTTGTAGAATTAGCCACAATAGTTTGCTTTTTACACCGCCATGAAATAAGTCTGCTTCCCAAAAACTGACATCCTCCAGTAGTAGACTTCCTATCCAAACTAGCACCAGCATAGTCACTATCTGTGTAGGCCACCAAATCAAAAGGAGAATCCTTGGAGTACCAAATGCCCAGTTTAGGATGACCTTTAAGATACCTAAAGATCCTCTTAACAGCATTCATGTGTGAGGTATTAGGTGTGACTTGAAATCTAGCACACACACATACTGAGAACATAATATCTGGCCTAGATGCAGTGAGATACATCAAAGATCCAATCATGGACTGTACAACTTTTGATCAACTTTGGGACTTCGTCATCGTAGCAGGTGGTTTCTGAGTCTTCATTGGTGTACTAGCACTCTTCACATCCTGAAACCCAAACTTCTTCAAAACATCTACTACATACTTGTCTTGACTAATGAAGATACCATCAGTCCTTTGTTGAACCTGTAGCCCCAAAAAGAAAGTGAGTTCTCCCATAGAACTTATCTGAAACTTATCATGCATAAGCTTCTCAAAATCTTTGCATAGCTCCTTATTAGTTGAGCCAAAAATTATGTCATCTACATAAACCTGAACCAATAGAATATCATCTTTGTGCTTTCTAATGAACAAAGTTTTATCAATCAGCCCTCTTTTAAACCCATTGTCCATCAAATATGTAGACAGGCACTCATACCATGCCCTAGGAGCTTGATGCAAACCATACATAGCCTTCCTCACCCTGTAAACCTTGTCAGGATGATCAAGATCTTAAAAACCAGGAGGTTGACAAACATAAACCTCCTCATCAATTGTGCCATACAAAAATGCACTTTTAACATCCATTTGATACACAACAAAATTCTTGAATGAAGCATAAGCTAGAAACAGTCTAATAGCCTCAATTCTTGCAACTGGAGCAAACACCTCATCATAATCCAAGCCTTCAGTTTATGTGTATCCTTGAGCAACCAACCTTGAATTGTTCCTCACAACAATACCTCTTTCATCTCTTTTGTTTCTGAACACCCATTTTGTCCCAATTTCTCTCTTACCATTTGGAAGATCTACCAATGTCCAAACCTCTTGAAGTTTGAACTAAAGAAGCTCCTCTTGCATTGATTCTACCCATCCTTCTTTAGATAATGCTTCTTCAACTCTCTTGGGCTCCTTTTGAGACAGAAAACATGCAAACAAGCAATTTTGCAGATCTTTATGACTATTTCTTTTGTGTAGTGATCTGGCAAAGAACCCATGTTCAAGAAAGGGTTCAGTGTTCTTAACCCTGCTTCTTGTTTGAACTGGAGTATTCAAGTTTCCAAGTATTTTTTCCTTGGGATGAATCTTATGAATCCTTGTAGTAGTGATTGGACTCTCATGAATGACAGTTTCCAAATTAGACAAATCAGCATTGAAGAAATCATCCATGTCTTCATCATCAGTAGGAGTATCAATTTTAATCAAAGCAGGCATATCAGGATCATGTGGATACTCCTCATCACCAAATAATGGCTTTGCATGTGGTCCAAAGAAAGTACTATCATCAGTACTTACAACTGTGGTTTCACTAATACTGGTAGTGGTAGAAGTTGGCTTATCAGTGTTTGCATTATAACTGTCTGTGCTTTGATTTGGCTTAGCAGTGGTTTCAGAATGCCTTTTCTTCTTTTCAATTTCTTCTACCAACACTGAGTTATCTTTCAACAACTCATCCTTATCTTGATGATGATTAACATTGCCTCCAGTATTCAATACATCATCATCGGTGGGACCTTGCTTCTCAATGATGGGTGAGACAGAACTAGCTTTCCACTTTTCAAACAAATAGAACTCTTGAGGAGAATCAGCTTCCTTAGAAATTGCTTCTGCATCAGAATCTTTTTGAGTATCTGCATTAAAATTAGTGGAAGTTCCTGCAATGATAGGCTCATAATTCATAGATTTGGTTAGCATATCAATGTTAAACAGCCAGTCTGGTCCTTTGGTCTCAACACTAGGAGTCTTTTCACTAAATTGAACATGTAGATTCTTTTCAACAATTCTAGTCCTCCTATTGTATACTCTAAAGGCTTTACTATTAGAAGAATAGCCTAAAAAGTATCCATCATCAGCTTTCTCTTGAAACTTGCCTAGGTAGTCTATAGTATTCAAGATAGTAACAGGACACCCAAAAGGTTTTAGGAATGCAATCATTGGCTTCCTATCATGTAACGACTCATAGGGGTCTTGTTATGAGGCTTCACTACCTTACTTCTATTCTGCACATAACATGCAGTGCCTACAACTTCAGCAAAAGCTAGTTGGTAACTTAGACTCTGACAACATTGTCCTAGTAGCCTCAATTAGTGTCCTATTTTTCCTTTCGGCTACACCATTTTGTTGTGGTGTTCTAGCAACACTAAACTGTCTCTCTATACCTTTAACTACACAAAACTGATTCATCACAGCATTCTTAAACTCAGTTCCATTATCACATCGGATTATCTTTACCTTATGATTTACTAGATTTTCTATCTTAGTAATGAAACTCTTGAGGATCTCACTAGTCTCACTCTTAGCTGCTAAAAAGTATACCCAAGAAAATCTACTATAATCATCAGTGATAACTAGGCAATCCTGCTTATGGTTCAAACTTTTAACAAAGGTAGGTCCAAATAAGTCCATATGAAGCATAAACAGTGGTTGTGTAATGGTGTTGACAGTTTTGGTCTTACAAGAAGCTCTATGTTGTTTTCCTTTTTGACAAGCCACACACAGTTCCTTACACTCAAAAACCTTAGAAGGTAACCCTATCACTAAGTTGCCTTTTACCAGTTTATTAATTATTTTGTAATTGAGGTGACCTAATCTTCTATGCCATAACTTAGACTCATCCACAAATGCTTTAGCAAAAAAACAGGTTAAGGACCTATTAGGAATTACATCTTTAAGATCAAAACAATATATATTTTCTTTCCTAGGTACCCTTAGCTGTATGTATTTCTCATCAGGCATCTTAAATTCAGGTGACAACACCGCACACTCAGTTTCACCAAAAAGTACCCAGTTTTTCTTATCACACATTTGAGAAACACTGAATAGATTGTACTTAAGTCCCTGTACCAAATAGACCTTTTCAAAGTCTAAGTTCCCTGTTCTGATTGTGCCTCTTCCAAGTATCTTTCCTCCCTTTGGATCGTTGCCAAATGCCACATATCCTCCATCAAAAGATTCAAAATCTTCCAGGTTGTTCCCATCCCAAGTCATGTGCCCAGAGCAACCACTATCGAAAACTCCTTTGTCTTTTAGCTCATCTTGTAGATTGCCCTGCACATGAAATTAAACAAGTTAGTTCCTTTTGTGGACCCAAGCCAATCTTGACTTGGGTGCGCCTTGTCATCAATATAATCAAATTTCTTTAAGTCCATTGATGCACAGTTGACATGATGTAAAACCTTGGTCTTAGGTTTCCATTGCCAACTAGCTGAGGCCTTTACAAAGCATAAAATGATTTCCAACCACTGTATCGGTTATCACCTTTGGAATTTTTAAAACTTCTTTGTTATCTGTGGTGATTTTTGGCTTAGCAGTGGTTTGATTTTGCTTAGCCGTGTTTACACTTTGCTTAGCATTGGTTGGAACCCATTTTGGAGAAGCAGTGACAATTGATTTTGTATTCCCATTCCTCATTAACACTGCTCTAGGAATCATGTTTCGGTTAGGATGAGGGTTTGTTTTCTTTGAAAAGTGTTGGTGATTTACCCTCCTCCAATGATTCCAAACTTGTGGTCTGTTTTTATAACAATTTCTCTGTAAATGCTCAAAACTACCACATGAAAAACAAGCCTTTTTAACACATTGAAACTCATTGCCTAACCTATTTGAAATTAGTCCATTGAAGTTTCTCTGGTTTCCCCTAGGTATATATCTTTTTAACTGTTTCCTAGGTACTTCCTTGTACTCTACTACTTTCTTAGCAATTTGAGCTCCAAATCTAGGCACAAGATTGGCTTGCTTAGTATCAACTTTCTTAAGAGGTTCTATCTTCTCAGTCTGTGTTGATACATCTCTATCTTCCTTAGAATCTGATTCCCAATCTTCAATGATGGGTGCATCAGATGACATATCAGAACCTATCTTAGGTGATTCATTCTTTTTAGTCTCACCTACAGATTTATTGAAGCTAAATTCACAGCTAAATGAGAGCTCTTTTAGAAGTGGTGCATGTTGCATAAGGGTAGGTGGTGGCATATCATTGTAGCCTAGGCCAGTTCCATCCTTGAACAATTTTTGACCTATTGGTTTATTTACTAGATCAGAAGCATATTGTGTTTTAGCAACCCTAACAACATGTTTTTCTTTTTCTTTTAGGGCTTCTACTTTTACACTCTCAGCTTGTTCTAGTTTCTCTTTAAGCATCTTAATCTCCCTATCCTTAAGATCAATTTCTCCACCTAGTATATTAATTTTATCAACATACTCAAACTCACATTTGATACAGTAATTAAGCCTCTCTTCCACACTTTCTAGACCAACTCTATAACCTAGGTTGTCCATAGACAGTCTTTCTACTTCTTTTCTTAAACTCTCAGTGATAGCTTTTTGAGATTCTAAGTTATCTTGACATAACTTAAAAGAACAAGAAGACTCATTAGATACCTCAGAATCTGAACCAGAAGATGAAGCATAGGCCATAAGAGCAAAGTTATGCTCTTTTGAAGCTTCACTAGCAAGAAAAGTTGCATTTGGTCCTTCTTCAATTTCATCACTCCAGTCATAATCACCAAGACCATCTTGAGCCACCAATGCTGAAGAAGGAGCAGACTCTTCAGTGGTCTTCTTGATGCCTTCAATCCTCTTAGGTGCTCGACATTCCCTTGCAAAGTGACCCTTCTTCTTGCAGTTAAAGCACTCCATCTTGCTTTTGTCAAATCCAGCTCTTCTTTTACCATCATACTTGACATGTCTTCCAGTCCTTCTCAAAAACTTCCTTGCTTGTAGAGTCAACATTGCCATTTGCCATTGAAGATTAATCTCCTCAAGATCATCAGGATCAATTTGATCTAGATCTTGATTCAAAACAGTAACACTGGTAGTTAAATCAGCCAGAAAAGCACATATTGCACCATTACTGACATTATCACTAACAGTGGTATTGTTTGCAATAGCCGTGGTTATACCATAAGCAGCAGTGGATACATCTTGTGAAGTCTTGTGACTAGTGGAAACAAAAGCAAGGTTTTGATTAGCAGAAGATGCACCAGCAATGTTATTCTCAGACTCATAGACTTTCAAGTTGTTGTAGAGATTGTCCAGAGTCATCTTATCAAAGTCCAACTTATTTCTCCACACAATTGTATGAACAGCCCATTCAGGAGATAAACTTCTAATGAACTTCAAGTTTATATCTTCTTGAATAACATTATAGTCCACTGACTTCAATTGGCTAATCAGTTTTTGAAGCCTGTTGTAAGTGCCATCAAGTTTTTCTCCATTAAGAGCGGTGAAGTTTTCAAGCCGATGCTTGAGCATATTCTTCCGTGATTTCTTTGTGGCTTCATTACCAGCAAACCTTGTCTCAAGAGCATCCAGTAACTCTTTAGCGGACTCATATTGTTCAAAATCCAAAGCATATTCATTAGGTATTCCCATAGAGAGAATACTATGAGCTTTAATCTC
The DNA here is from genome assembly GCA_910596185.1 of Chrysanthemum makinoi. Lineage (NCBI taxonomy): Eukaryota > Viridiplantae > Streptophyta > Magnoliopsida > Asterales > Asteraceae > Chrysanthemum > Chrysanthemum makinoi. The sequence goes on from OU343225.1 coordinate 50,179,510, forward strand.
CATCTTTCTCTTAGCCTTGTCAACCTCACTAACAATGGCTATTTCTTTGCCATCATCACCCTTCTTAGGAAGAGTATCACCTTTTTCCACAACATCCCAGAGAGCATAATCAATCATGCGAATGTATTGCCTTATTCGCATCCTCCAGATTTGGTACTCACCATGCTTGAGCATGGGCACCTTTGAAGCAGTAACCATGTGTGTTTCGTCAGACATCTTATCTTACTTGAACAAAACTTAACTTGACCTCTTCTTGATTACAGTTTCTAGATCACAAGCTCTTATACCACTTGTTGATCCCAGTTGAGCAAACGATCTAATATAGAAACTGACTTAAAACAAAAGCTTATTAAGTATTACGCGGAATTTAATACTTAATCTTAAGAAGAAGAACAATAAACATTCAACACCTCAATATTATTATTAATACGAATACTCTTAGCAGTATTAGGGTTTTACAACCTTGAAGTGTATCGACCTTAGATATAAAACATACGTCCATCTAATCTAACCTAGGACCTCCTTTTATAGACTAAGAAGTCATTTACATAAAAAAATACGTAACCTACAAGATAAATATCTTTTCCATATTTATCTAATACAATAAACTAAACCGACTATACAAGACTAGCAGTGGTTACATATCAATATCAGTGGTTACACAATACTACTAGCCGCGGTTTGTCTTCATCAGCGGTTACATTCTTCTGTCCGTGGTTATATCAAACCTGTCCATGGTTCCAGCACTTAGAGTTATTCTTGATTCAAGGAACCTAACACCCAACAGAGGTCATCCAAACAGAGGATGAAATCTCAATAAGGCAATCAGGATATGTCAACAAGATTCTTAAAGACGCAAGAATGGAAGATTGCAATGAAACCAAGATTCCCATGGACCTAGGAACAAATCTAGTAAAAACGGAAGGAGGAGAACTAGTTGATGCTACAGAATATAGAAGTTTAATTGAATGTTTGAAGTACTTACTTTATACAAGGCCAGACCTCAGTTACTCAGTTGGCTTATTAAGCCGGTTCATGCAAGAACCAAGGGAGCAACACATGAAGGCAATTAGACAAATGTTACGTTATATCAAAGGCACTTCAAACTTTGGTTTAACTTACCACAAGACAGGAGGATGCAAGTTACTTGGATATAGTGACAGCAGTTACGGCATCAACATAGAAGAAGGCAAAGGAACAACAGGGATCGTATTTTACTTCGGGAACTCACCTATAAGCTGGGTTTCTCAAAAACAACCTATTGTGCATTATCATCATACGAGTCAGAGTTTATGGCAGGAACAACAGCAACTTGTCAAGTAGTATGGCTACAAAGACTATTAAATGCATTAACAGGCTGGGAAGAAGAGAAGATTACGATCAAAGTCGACAACAAATCGGCTATAGCACTTATGAAGAACCCCACGTTTCGTGGCAGAAGCAAACACATTGATATACGCTACTACTTTATCAGAGAATGTGTTGAAAAGAATCAGATCGAAGTCGAGCACATAAGTGGAGACTTATAAAATGCGGACATACTTACCAAGGCATTAGCAAGGACCAAGTTCGCAGAAATGAGAGAGTTGTTAGGTGTAAAAGATATGAAAGGATTATGTACGAGATTAGGGGGTGCATGTTGGCTTAATCTCGTCCCAAACCGAAGTACAAGGGGGCTACGTGTACATTCCAAAGAGATACAAGGATCAAATAGGTTTATATTAAACCCAAAAACCAAATAACGGTTATTCTTGTGTGAAGCGACACAAACCCAGAAAAATCACAACTTTTCAAGGAAGGCTACAGGCACAAAGGGTGTCGTTTCAATCAGTATAAATAGGCTTAGAGATTTCGTTTAGGAATCATCAGATTGTACAAATACATAGAAAACCAATTACGCTTATAAATACAAGTCGTTTTAGTTATTTGTTTCATTTTACTTAATTCATTCGAGTGTTTAAAACCCCTCTGGGCAACATGCAATGTGTACTGAATGAAATGGAATGCATTTGTTTTATAAAATTATCTTTGTTCAAAGTTATACTAAACCCCAATTCAAAGTTCGATCAATCACACAGAAAAGATATGTTTTTAAATTTAAATTCGTCCACTTTGCTGAAAACTTGCACATGTTCGGGACTGCAACTCTATCATTCATATTTTTGTTGTATGAATTTGTCTCGATTTAACTCCTGCTCTGTATTTCGTTTCATTGCAGGTTGAACAATGTTTCAAAAAGATAAAGGAGAGGCCATTGGTATTGATCTTGGAACGACATATATATTCATGTGATGTGCTGCTGTATGGTTAAACAAAAAAAAATCGGGTGGAGGTCATACCTAATGAATAGGGAAACAAGATCACCCCGTCTTATGTAGCTTTCATTGATTCAGAAATACTTGTAGGCGAAGGTGCAAAAAAACCAAATCTCTAGGAACCCTACAAACATTGTGTTTGGTAAATCATTCTATTGAAACTTTTTTTTTTAACTTTATATGATTTCTCTTGTAACTAAAGAGTTACAGGAACAAGGACGACGGCAATCTTTTGTTACTAACCATAAGCTTCTAAATTATCAGATGTTAAGCGTTTGATTGGAAGTAGATTCGGTGATCCTCAAGTGACAAATGACATGGAGTCGTGGCCTTTTAAGGTCATTAAAGGGCCTTCAGAGAAGCCAACAGTTGTAGTTAAGTACAAGGGAGAAGAAAAACAATATGCACCCGAAGATTTATCTACTAATATATATATATATATATATATATATATATATATATATGTATGTATATATATATATATATATATATCGGATCGATTGAGAAGTTTTTTATATTGACAAGATAGAGAAACAATCTTGGCCATTAATCTCACTAAACCTACTGAAGGGTATGATGGGTATTTTGAATTTATATTCTCTTTCATATTAAACTAAATCAATAATATACATAGTTTCTCTTTCCTCCTAAATCAAAAGCCTTTATAACTAAATTTATTTTTAATCCTTTCTCTGTTCTTCGTTCAAAAGCACTAGCATTTCAATTTGTATTTAAAAAAATTCAAACTTTGTCATTAGTTATGTAACTTTATTTATCTAATGATTCATAAATTCTTTTATGATTTAATTCTTTATTTTATTGCTATAGAAATTGTTTTATAATTTTTTGGGGCTTTAAACGAAATTTATAACATGGAATTTCTTATTTTTATACATAAATTAATTGTGAATCATTATCATATTAATATACAATGATTCAAATTTTTTTGAATTATTGAATCATTAGTATATCAATGTTCAACAATGTTACTAAAAAAACACTTGTTTAATAAAACACCAACAATTTTTGTGTTGATTCAGTAGTTTAATTATATGATGTTTAATAATCCCATTTTTATTCACTTAGCTAAGTATGAGTCAAAATATAGAAACAAAAATAAACACCCACTTCATTGTATGATTCACTATTCTAAAGTAATTTTTAAAAAACACACACACACATTATTCTTAATGGTACGCTATATATAGCTATCATCTAATGATTCAAAACCCAATTGATAATGGATTAGTGAACTAAAAAAGAACTATAGGTAAACATGAAAAAAGAAGTGAACTTGACTTTTTCTTGTAGTTTGATGTCTTTTTGATCCATATTAATATGAATCATTAATATTCAATTGAAAAATAAAAAAATAATGAATGATTCATTAAATGATAGTTATGAGGATTAAAAAAATAATAAATGAATTTACGAAGAAAACAGCGATCAGCATCAACAATATTGTCGTAAATTTTGAAAAATCAAATTAGGCCCCATTAGTTATTAATTGCATTTGAATGACTCAATTCCTATTCTACCCTTGTGATCATAATAAACAATGTATGTATTTAATTAACATCAAAAGAAACAAATGGCTATAATTGTTTCTCAACCTTCTCAATCTAAAAATCTTCTCAATGAAAACAAAGCCTATATATATATATATATATATATATATATATATATATATATATATAACTGAAATAAATTTAAGATTGAACAAATAAGCATAGCTAGCGTGCAGATGTTAGAGACTCGACATGTATTTTTCCATGAAGACGATTTGTCCTTATAAAAGTACGATACTCGTTAAAGGTCATGGGCTGATATAGAGCTGATTCTGTGTCTGTTATTAGCTGCTCGGCAGGTTTGATAGGAATATCTCCTCTTGGATTGTAGAAGAAGGCCAACGAGACTCGCTCTTCATTTGAATTAACAATCACACGATGCTCTATGCTCTTGTACTTCGCATTGCTTAGCACCTGGAATTTCTCATAAGGTAAAAAAAAAAAAAGTAAGACTTATTAGAATTCTTCTTAGATATCGTTAGAAATAATCAGATATAGTGATTCTTTTATTTATGTCACTAGAATTCTAACCTGCAGCTGATCAGCAATGTCGATAATGAAAGCATTAGGAATTGGTTTTACTGTGAGCCAAGCATCATCTTTGCGGATTTGTAAACCAGAAACATGATCATCTGGCAACAAAATCGTAATACCGCCTGGATCTGAATGTGGAGAAAGTCCTAATGTCAAGTCCGGTGTGGACACTTCGGGTAGAAATTGACTCTCAATGAAGCCCAATTTCCTCCCCTCCGAATGCATTCTCTAGATAATCCTCGTCTAATCCAAGGTTTAAAGAAAATATCTTCATTAATCTGCCACAAAGCTTCAACACTTCCTCATTGTATTCAGCTACCAATTCCCTACGTAAACGCATACATATAAATTAAAAAAAAAAAATATTTGTTAGTTGTCACAATAAGAATCTTTTTTCTTTAACGACGACTATTTCATGGTAATAAATTCTTTTAAGAGAATCAACAATCATTCTTTGTTTTTTTGATCATTAAATGGACCAAAATTCATTGAAGGGCGATCATTGTTTTCTTAGCATCTCGTTCGGTTCATCATAAAAAAGCAATCACATATGTTTCGGGACTATATTTTCAGAATAAGAACTTTGCGAGAGAATCACAACATTTCCATGGAAGTTTCTGTTGGGTTTTACTAATCATAACAATTTACAAAAGCAAGTAAACATCATCAAAGCATGCAGTGGAAGAATAAAGGATAATATATGTATATTAATTAACCGAATAAGAAAACGCGTACCTTTTAGCAAAACAATATCCAAACGGTGATGTGAACAAGTAACAAAACCCAAAATCCTAACTTAGGGTTTCACCTAATTCGACCCACCAAAAAATCGACCACCAAGAATTCACAAATACAAATGCGTTTGTTCTTCGTTCTTGTACACACGTACTATTAGCGATTTGATGTGAAAAGCTAGGTTCTGGAATCACAAATAAAACCAAACACTAATATCTTGAGCTTGGAAAAAATCGATCCCAAGGGTAGGGGGTTTGCATGATTCGGCCAAGGCACAAGAGGGAGGAGAGGAGAAAGAAATTAGGTTTATTGGTGATCCAAGATTAAGTTATAAATAAATACAAGGGATTGTATTTATAGATTACTTAACTTGATGACCAAGTTTGAGTGGGATTGGGTTTGGAAGCCCCAAACCGATCGACCTATCATCCCAAAGGGATTCTAGATCCTTCCCGACTTCTAATTTCAATCCTAGTCCTTTTAGTTTACATTTAACGACCGTTAACCAAACCTCGTTAAATACTAACTATCGTTATGTTTTATTTCGTGACTAATAATTAATAATAATAACATTTTATATATTATAATTATTTAACATCAACTCTCATACGTAATGTGTGCAATCCCGAAGTCTCGAGTTCGAATCCGGACATACGTATATTTAAATATCCATAATACATTTCAGCTCCCACTTGGATATTACTAAATATAGTAATGACACTGGTTTAGTCTAGCCTAACACGCCAATGCCCCCAGATCGAATCGAGTATGGTTTCCTGAAAAAACCATTTAATGATTCATTATTTTTACTTATCCTTTTGTTAGTAATACTACATTAACTTATGAATATGGATCAAGTCATTTCATAAGTTAAATTCTGTTTCTCGTTGTATTCGATTGAACAAGATTACCAAATCATCTGAACGTATTCCAGATAGAACTTGGGTATGGCCATACAAACATCTTGTCAACCTACGAGGGGCCCAAATATAGTATTATGCTTTGAAACAAATTCAAAGAAACAAATTCTCTTGACTACAAACATAACTCATGAACTTTGTAACACTTCTGAAAATAGCCCCTTATAACTACCAGTTACGGATACCGTTAGACTATCTTACACAAATGTACTACATTCATAACAGTTATCTGGTATCTCAAGTCTGAGGATAAACCCTTCATGATATACTTAATGACAAAGATCCAAAAGTATCATCATGTAAAGTTGGGATGAGTCCTATATTTAATTCATTGAATATCATGTGAATCTGGTATGTCCCACACATCAATATACTTTTAAAAGTATATTCTAACAAAACTCAGATTTGTCTTAATTCAATGACATTCTCACATCATTGATCGACAACGGACTATTTAGAATAACATAAGTTATTCAAGGATTAAACATGCAAATATAGGATATAATATTAAGAAAATGAAAAATAAACATAAACTACTATTTTATTTCATTAAAGTAATATTTGTTCATAACATCCTTTATCCAAATACTAATCACAGATCTGCATGAAACTACTAGCTAAACGAAGTCCTATCCCATCAGCATGGTCAGTAAGTTTTCCTTTTGGCAAAGGCTTCGTAAAGGGATCAGCTAGATTATTATCTGTATGAACTTTGAGTAGATTGATTACACCTATTTCGACTTGTTCTCGAACATAGTGATATCGACGAGGAAAATGTCTGGCGCCCTTCATGACTCCAGGCTCACTGGCAAATGTTATTGCAGCAGAGTTGTCACAATACACATTTAAAGGCAATTCGATTGAGGGTATTACTCCGAGTCCCGAAATGAATTTCCTAATACAAACAGCTTCCATCGCAGCTTAAGGCCTATGTACTCAGCCTCGTAATAGACATCGCAGTCGTTGTGCGCTTCTTGCTCTTCAGTCAATGCTCCTCCATTAATAACAAAGACATAACCCGTCTGAGACTTCGTATCATCTTTATCAGTTTGGAATGACGCATCGCAAAAACTGTAACATCAAGTTCGCATCGGATTTCCTCCATACACTAGAAACATTTCTTTAGTAGCCCTTAGATACTTAAGAATGTTCTGCTTGCCGTGTTTCACACACGGTTCTGTTCATACCGATTGGTGATATTCGTGCAAACGCATACATCAGGCCTTGTACATCTCATAGCATACATGATAGATCCTACATCCGAATCATAAGGAACTTTCTTCATGTGTGCCACCTCTTCAGGTGTTGACGCGCATAGTTTGTTACTTAAGCCATGTTCAACTTACATCGACAAATATCCCTTCTTGGAATCTTGCATATTGAATCTCTTCAATATTTTATCAATGTAAGCACTTTGGCTTAGTCCAATTAACCGCCTTGATCTATCTCAGTAGATCTTGATTCCCAGAATAAATCTTTGCTTCCCTAAATCCTTTATAGAAAAGCACTTTCCAAGATAAGACTTTACATCTTGCAAACTTGGAATGTCTTTTCCCATGATCAATATGTCATCGACATATAAGAGAAGGAAAATAACATTACTCCCACTAGCTTTGTGATACACACATGGCTCATCAAGATTTGGAGTGAAACCAAATTTCTTGATTTCTTCATCGAACTTCTTGTTCCATTGCCTTGATGCTTGCTTCAACCCATAAATGGATCTTTGAAGTTTGCATACACGCTTCAAAAACTTTGGATTCACAAACCCTTCAAGCTGCGCAATATAGATGTCCTCATCTAGGCGACCGTTTAAGAAGGCAGTTTTGACATCCATTTGCCATATCTCATAGTCATAGTACGCAGCTATGGCTATAAGAATCCTAATAGCTCTAATGTCTGCTACAAGAGAAAATGTCTCCTCGTAGTCTATCCCAAAGGTTTGAGTATACCCTTGAGCTACAAGACGAGCTTTATAGGTGTGTGCATTGCCATCCATGTCAGTCTTTATCTTATAGAGCCACTTACTTCCAACTACCTTAGCATTTGGAGGTAAGTCAACCTCTATTCAAACTTCATTATCTTTCATGGATTGCATTTCCCCATTCATTGCAACTTGCCATTTATCCTTTTCAGGACTCATCATGGCAGCCTTATAGTTAGCAGGTTCACCAAGATCCCCTAACATATTTTCCTCAGCTTCTACGTTGAGACATAGACGCTCAGGTGCACGCGTAGTCCTTGAAGATCTACGAATGGGAACCACTTCAACTTCAGTGGGAACGCATTCTTCGGTTCTACTTGAGGTTGGCTAGTGTTTTCAGAAGGTGTTGTATCTTCTTCTTGATCATATTCCAGATCATAAACTCTCCCACTGAATTCATGAGATATGAGATCCCTTTCAAGGAAGTCTCCATACCTAGCAACAATTACTTTGTATTCAGGTGGAAAGTAAAAGTAGTAACCCATAGTTTCCTTTGGGTATCCTACAAAGATACACTTAACAGATCTTTGTTGTAGCTTATCAACAGAATCACATTTAACAAACGCCTCACAACCTCAGACCTTTAAGTAAGACAAGTTGGGAGCTTTCCCATACCACACTTCATAAGGAGTCTTATCAACCTTCTTAGTTGGAACCATATTCAATATGCGAACAACAGTTTCTAAAGCATAATCCCAAAAGGATAAGGGAAGAGTTGTAAGATTAAACATTGATCGCACCATGTCTAACAATGTACGATTTCTTCACTCAGATACACCATTTTGTTTTGGAGTATATGGAGATGTGAGTTGCTGGACGATACCACACTCAGCTAGATAATCTTAAACTCTTGGCTTAAATATTCACCACCTCTATCGAATCGAAGAGCTTTAATCTTCTTTCCTAGTTGCAGTTCTACTTCACTCTTGAAAACCTTAAATGTTTCAAAGACTTCATGTTTATGTTTAAATAAATAAACATAACCATAACGACTGAAATCATCCGTAAAGGTTAAGAAGTAGCTAGCACCCTTTCTTGACACATGTCTTAGTGGTCCACATACATTAGTATGTATCACACTAAGAAGATCAGAATCCCTTTCTAAACTATTTGTAAAAGGTTTCTTGGTCATCTTCCCAGATATGCAAGATTCACATTTATCAAATAATTCATCATTGATGTCTTGCAAAAGCCCATCGTGTTGCAGCTTTTGCATGCGCTTCTTGCCTATATGAGCAAGTCTACAATGCCAAAGAAATGAAGAATCCAAATCACTTTTGATCATTTTATTATTGATGTTAAAAACAGAATTATTTTTATCAATCATATTATCATGGATATCAATCTCAAACACACCATTTACTGGAATAACATTAAAGTAAAAAACACCATTTAAAGAAACCAAAATTCCATAATCAGTAAATGTATGAATAAAACCAATATCTTTTAACAAGGAAACAGAAACGACACCCCTAACAATAGAAGGTGCGTAATGACAATCGTTTAAAGACAGTACTAAACCCGAAGGTAAAACTAAATCAAACGTGCCTATAGCTTCAATGACTGCATGTGCTCCATTACCCACGTGCAGGTATTGTTGTCCATCGGCAAGCTTCCTTGCTCCTCTAAGTCCCTGCAGTGTATTACAAATGTGAATACCACATCCAGTATCATATACCCAGGAATTTATTTCATGAGGAAAAGCAAATAATTCTATCATCAAAAGAGTACCTGAAGTACTAGCCACAGTGCCAGTATTTTTATACCTCTTAGTACGCAACTCATCCAGGTAGAGTGGACAGTTCCTCTTCCAGTGTCCTACCTCGGTGCAGTGATGACAAGCCTGATCCTTCTTAGGATTCTCACGCTTTTTGGGAGGGTTCTTCTTGGGTTCTTGTTGATAAGTCATAACTTGTTTTCCCTTATCAACTTTACCCTTACCTTTCCCTTTCTTGTTTGCTAGCGGCTTATTAGGCTTAGAAATCCTACCCTTTTGAATGCTAAGAACCGTAGGTGTAGGAGCCTTCTTGGGCAAACCTTTCTCGTAATCAATGAGCATTGCATGTACCTCACTGACTGTCTTCCCCGTGCAATGCATATTGTAATTGTGCACGAAACCATCAAACTCCTTGTTAAGGGATCTGTTGATAAGGCCAGTTTGTATGTCATTGGGGTAGACATAATTGAGTCTCCCGAGCTGGTCCATGTAACTCATCATTTCCAGGCAGTGGGCGCTCACAGGTTTCCCGTCCCCTTTCTTGCAACTGTGTAGAGCATCTATCAGATCATACAACTCTACAGTCACAGGCTTTTCAAACAACCTTTGCAATTCAGCGAGCATGAGATGAGGGAAGTAGTTTTCAAACTGTTTTTGCAAGTTTGGAGCCATACTCCCAAGCATAATGCAGGCGACCTCATTATACTTTTCAAACTCAGATTGCCATGCAGCTTTTGCTTCAGCAGTAGCATTAGCTGCAGGTTCTTGAGGACATGGCGTAGTCAAATAATCTAGTCTTTTGGCAACCCTCAGGACAATTCTGAGTTGCCGATACCAATCATTGAAATTCGCGCTACCAGTCAATTTCTCTCGATCAAACATACATTTGAACGACGAGGCTAGTGCAGTAGATTCAGTTTGAGCCATTTCTACAGAAAATAAAAGTTCAAAAGTTAATACTTTCGATAAGTAAACATTCAAGAAAATAAAATACCCTTTGGTCAATATTCATATTAACCATAGTATTTTCCTTGAATTTTGGATCCTCATTATCATAGTTTCACCGCATCAATTGATCTGCTAGTGGTGAAAGTATAGAATAGGTAATTGTTGAAAAACAATAATTGACAACAAGTTTTCAATTCCAAAAGTTATGGGATTTACAATTTTGCCAAAACAATTAATGCAAAACGTAAGCATGTTTTATCCCATCTTATGCCTTAAGTCATAGGTCTCACTAACTAACATAATTAAGTTGTCTAATTTAGAAATTGCAAATAATTAAGTTGAGGTCTCACACAACAAAAAAATTCACCTTGTTATTGTAATCTAGATCAAGGTCTCACATAACTAAATTACAACTTCAAGTGTTTCATATAATTAGATGGCATAAACTTAAATTTTAAAGGGTACAATTTTTGACGTGTAATCAAAACTTATGTATAAAGAAGCATGCATACAACTTTATAGCATAATATTTTCGAAAAAACTTACATACAATTTTAATTTGCTAAGATTAAATTCTACAAAGTTTTAATCGATACGTTGAGAAACTTAAAACTTTGCACTAAGATGCTTCGTACATAGAATGGTTATACAAGGTAGCTCCAATCGAACTCACAGGGGGCAGAGGACCAGATAAGCGCAAAAGCATAACCTTAGATATCCTTTCAGTGTGACTGTGCGCACTTCTTAATTAACCCCTTTATAGTTTGTTCTAGTGGGTGAGCCGTTCTAACCATTTAGTACAGTCGCATCAGTCGATTAAAAGTTCAAGAATTAATACTTAGAAAAACAAATCAATTTCGCCATTATTTAGTCCATTTAATTTTCTATTCACAAAAAACCCTTTTTGCTTACAAACGTGTCATACAATAAATAAACAAAAAAGCAATTTAATAAAAATTAAACAAACACAAATAATATAAACATATAACTAAGCCATTTAACATGTGTAAAACAATTAGCCACATGCATAATTATTTCAATAAAACCTAATAAATAATTCTAGGCGTAAATAAATGCATACATTAACTAGGGCTTTCACCTACAAGTAGATGAGCCACATACATCGACAAGTCGATTGCGTAAGCCAAAGTTAATAGTATACCAAATAGCACATAACGAATTTTTATTAGTATAATTGAGGTCTTCCCCAATTCAATAATTATCAAATAAATAAAACATGTGTGTTTCACTAAACAATTTATAACAAACAATACTCCCTAGCAAAACATGCATGTTCCACCATGGATTCCGCATAACAATTGCCACCCAAGATACGCATATTACATGGCACATAACAATTTATTCATAATAACCACATAAAATTAGCATGCAATCCTAGGGTTTCTACAAGTTTTACAAAATTAAAACTTAATTAAATAAAATTAAAGGGTAATCAACCCTATTAAATAAAAATTAGGGTTTCGAATTCAAAACCCTAAAAACCATAAAAAGCATGCATATAATCATAAAGATTCAATTTTTATGTGTTTCGGTAATTAATTACATCATATTAACTTGGCTTTGATACCACTGTTGGGTTTTACTAAGGGTAAAAGCCATAAAATAACAACGTACTTTTCAAATTTTGCCGACTTGAAACACTTACTTTTTTATTACCTTAGTTCACCAACGAACTTTCAAAATTTGTTTCGAAATCACCCATATGACCAGTTTATATAAAAATAATAACTGAAATGACTATATTACCCTCGGCATATGGGTGAAGTCAGAACAAATTTTGAAAGTTTTTTGGTGAAGTCGGAACAAATTTTAAAGAATAATAGGGTAATATAGTTATTTCAGTTATTATTTTAATATAAACTGGTCATATGGGTGAATTCGAAACAAATTTTGAAAGTTTGTTGGTGAACTAAGGTAATAAAAAAGTAAGTGTTTCAAGTCGGCAAAATTTGAAAAGTACGTTGTTATTTTATGGCTTTTACCCTTTTACTAATCATAACAATTTACAAAAGAAAGTAAACATCATCAAAGCATGCAGCGGAAGAATAAAGGATAATATATGTATATTAATTAACCGAATAAGAAAACGCGTACCTTTTAGCAAAACAATATCCAAACGGTGATGTGAACAAGTAACAAAACCCAAAATCCTAACTTAGGGTTTCACCTAATTCGTCCCACCAAAAAATCGACCACCAAGAATTCACAACACAAATGCGTTTGTTGTTCGTTCTTGTACACACGTACTATTAGCGATTTGATGTGAAAAGCTAGGTTCTTGAATCACAAATAAAACCAAACACTAATATCTTGAGCTTGGAAAAATCAATCCCAAGGGGAGGGGGTTTGCACGATTCGTCCAAGGCACAAGAGGGAGGAGAGGAGAAAGAAATTAGGTTTATTGGTGATCCAAGATTAAGTTATGAATGAATACAAGGGATTGTATTTATAGGTAACTTAACTTGATGACCAAGTTTGAGTGGGATTGGGTTTGGAAGCCCCAAACCGATCGGCCTATCATCCCAAAGGGATTCTAGATCCTTCCCGACTTCTAATTTCAATTCTAGTCCTTTTAGTTTACATTTAACGACCGTTAACCAAACCTCATTAAATACTAACTATCGTTATGTTTTATTTCATGACTAATAATTAATAATAATAACATTTTATATATTATAATTATTTAACATCAACTCTCATACGTAATGTGTGCAATCCCGAAGTCTCGAGTTCGAATCCGGACATACGTATATTTAAATATCCATAAAACCTTTTAGTTTCGGGACAATTGTTTTCTTAGCATCTCGTTCGGTTCATCATAAAATAGCGATCACGTATGGTTCATCATAAAAAAGCGATCACATATGATTCTCATGCAACCAAAGCCACGTAATATATTGGAGGGAAAGGAGTTTTTTCAACTGCCAAATGATTTTATAAATAGATAACTTATCCTTTTGGTTTAAAACATAGAAATGAAACAATCACTTGAAAAAAGGCTTTCTAAGTTGCCTCAATTCATAATCCTGGCTACTATACTTGTAACTTACCCCACCACATACTCGAGTCATGTTTTCTGCTCCGCCAACTGCATTAGACAACATAGGTCTACATCGAATCTTGGGGTGTTTACGTACGAGGCTTGCAACGAATTGAGCACCTAGAAAACCTTTAAGGACAGTGAACTATATTCCCGTGCAAAGCTCCTTTAATGGTTTTTCGTCATGAGGTGCAGGTGCTATATTCATTATTGTGTTTTGGTTGCTATTCGCTTATGTTTGTGGACGTTTGCTGCAGGTGTGTGTCTAAATAATTACCAATCGGGTACTTATTTTATGTTGTTTCTACTTATATTGCAACTACGTGAGTTTTTTTTGGGTAAAGGGTTACCCCGGTAAAGTATATTAAAACCGAAAATAGTTAAGTACAAATGGAATATGGCTGAAATACCATATTTACCTCAAGCTAAGCAGCTTGAAAAACACCTAAGACTAGTGTTTATAGCATGCCATAAGCACTTACAACTCTAGAAATAAAAAATGCACCTAAAACAAAATATCAACTGAAACAAGCTAACCAGCAGCTACAGTGAAAGATGAACTTACACCTGTATTTGGATTTGTAAATAAGTTAGCCGATTCATCATACACATTTTCAACATGTTCTTCGTCTTCCTCATCATCATTCACCAACGCAGAATACGAATTAGATGTAGTAATTTTACCTTCCTTAGAGGTAGTGCCAGTAGACTTCAACGTAGACGGCAAGTTAGATGCATTTCCCATAGGAGTAGCTCCCTTTTTAGGTTCACTAGTTACCACCTTAGGAACATATCTGACATTCTGTTTAACCGATAGACCAACAAACTGACTTCCGTTAGTAGACTTGGCTTTACCCTTCCTTTTTTTCTTACCCACCGTTTGGAAACCCTCATTTGTCAGCACTATAGTAGGTTTAACAACATGTGGGGTAGAAACAATAGGAGGACTCACCACATGTTTAGGACATTGATCATGAATGTGACCAAATATCTTGCATATATTACACCTGGGAGCCCTCCATTCATATTCAACACGGATAGTATCTTTAGTAAAACCCTCCCCAGAAAGTGAAGGAAAACCAATAGTAACAACCTCCACGAGATCAGCCTCATAATTGACCTCAATAAGGCACCTAGCAATACTACTAGCTTCTACCCCACGAATCTTTACACATAGAGCTTGTGTATGAATCAAGCATAACATGTTTACCAATGAATGTAGCAATCAAACTAATACCATCCTCTTCAAAAAATTGAATAGGAAGATCATGTAATTTAACCCATACCGAAATGCGAGTCAATTCTTCCTTATGCAAACTAGTATCTGTAGACCATTTCTTAAGAATTAATGGAGATTTGCGTATCATCCAAGGACCACCTTCCAAAACAGCTTCTAAACCAGCCTGTGCATCAAATTTAAAGAAAAGGAATCCTTTGGAATTTATCATAATCTTTTGCAGACCATATTTCGCCCAGTTATTCATAGCATAGTATTCAACAACCGGAAATGCCATCCTCTTACCAATAAAATAACCATATAAAGTGTGTTCCAATCATGAACTAACCTTTTCAACCACTTTGCACCGAATAGAGATGTTAACACCTGCAAATACGGGTTCGGCAACCAGGGGACGAAAATTAGTATCAAATTTAGGATGATCATTATCCCTCAAACCCATAGCTCCAACATAGGATGTAGCATTAGCATTGATGTTCACAGCTTGGATAATAGGAGACTCATGAGTAGGTTTAGGGGTAGTAGATTTAGCATTTATTTCAGCCTCAAAAGCCTCCCACAAACAATAAATAGCATCCATAACCATCGTTCGAACATCACTTTCTAATTTTGCCCATACCGGATAGTTACCAGCTTCACAACCCTTAGTGAATTCATCAATATCCTTTAATGTTTTAAGTGACACACCAAACAAAGTATCAATATAGTCATGCTTACTCTTAATAGACGACTTCATAGGTAGAGTAAAATCTGCATTCGAAGTCGTATGCGTGTCCCCTTCATCCTGGTTCTTACTACCATCCAAGCTTGCCATCTTAGATGTGAAATTGTACAAAATTGAATTAATATCCTCCTCTCCTACACCCTTGTCCATCAATCGATCCACAGCCACCAGAAAACACGAGTACTACAAACGATTAGAAGCAATGAACCCTAACCGCCGATCATTATTACTCAGTAATGATTACATACACGATCTACCAATTGAGTTGAACGTATTTAATAATTGATGAAACCCCACCGATCCACCAATTGATCTATATAATAAAGAATATTAGATCAACCAAAAATTAATACGATCGTAGTGGGATATTTTTGGGGATAGATAACGTATATAATTAGTCGATAACGTATATGATATGAATATAATATCAACAGATGTTGTGATCTTGTTATACAATTTGGCACAACAATATGATATGAATATAATCAACAGATGTTTGTGTTAATATTTGACGATGTTCAAAACAATATAGTGAAGGAACATGTGTTATCTCACCTACACAACAAAGGTTGAGTTGGCCACTTGCGTTCGTCTCTCATCGAAGCTGGATGGAAGTGAAGGAAGAAATAGTCACTCCAATCCAATTTGACATCTTTCTTCACCCCAAGACGGCTGCCATAACCCTCGTAGGTAGCGGGGGAGTTGGCATACGTCTGTTTCATGTCAAGCGGGAGATGGAAGAACTCCCGCCAGACCCTTCTTGTTGCTGCCATGAGATGGTGGCTTACACCATGGTTAATAACCTGGAACATGCCCCACTCGTGGCAAGCATCAGAGATAAGATCCATAGTCGCTTTGCGTGAGTTAGGGTCATTAGAATAGAGGTTAGCCAGATTAATAACAGGAATATCATCGGCTTCTATTAAGGAGATGTTTTCAAGTGAGGATGGTCGGTCATGTATGTCTCTCACGTAACAGTCAGGAATAGCGTCTATACCGTTGTCTGAGAGTGATTGCACTCGTACCACCGGTACTGGCCAGCTTTGCAAGGTGCTTACCATCACTCCACAACTGTTTCCTAGGGTTTTGGGTGTGGTTGTTTGAAGAGAAATGATTGTAAGTAAACAAAAGTGGCGAAATCAGAATGGTATATATATAGAAAGTGTTGAGGGACACCCATGTTTAGTTTTCTAAAAGTGTTCACAAACATGAAAATAAAAAAGAAAAGTTTACATATCTAGAAAAAGACACTGTACGTACAGTATTTCAAAAATGACGGCACTTTCTTATTTTATTGTTTTATTTTTTTAATAAGTTAGTACAATATTCAAACTCCAGTTTCATCTGTACTCCCTTGAACGAACAGGTGGTTACTAATTTAAATCAGGGTCTTATCATTACTGATTGGACCTCTGATGATGGTGATGTTAACTTGACTACACGTGTGGATAATGCTACCTCTACAACACATAGTGCTAATACAACTAATGGAGATGGTAGTGTAAAATCTAATGAACATGTGGGTTCGGGATCGGTTCCAAAGGTAGATTCTCCTACTTCTTTTACTAATGTCATTAATGCTACTCGTATGGTTCCGAAAGTGAATTTTAGAGCATTAGTCAATGAGGATCGAGTGGCTAATCACGACACAATGTTGCCTATAGCTGCCATGAAGAAGGTTTTAAGTCGGTATGATAACACACTTGTTGGTTATTTTCTTGGTAAGACCATTGCTTTTCCATTAGTTCAGAATTATGTTACTAATTGATGCAGGTTTTACTGACCAGGTCTTAATATTTATAGTGTCTCGCTATACCTATGGTCTACCCTAATGCACTAACGGGCAGTGTACCCGGTCGTGTGTAGTGTAGTAAATGGTAAAGCCGAGGTCGTCCCAAGAGCTATATGTGTCGGATAATTATTAAGTCTAATTGTCACAGAATATTAATGGTTTGATTTGGTTTTAATTAATTAAACTACTAATACAGAATATAAAAGCAATGAAATGGTAGAAAGGAAATCAATAGAGGAATAGTGGTGCCAACCTAGTTAATCCTCCTAACTAGTTATGTCTACGTCTACCTACTTCCAATTACTTCAGGTGGGGTCAAATTCGAGAGGACAACATTTGGTCAATTCGCCCTAACCTATCAGCAAAGATGCCACCACAGGAGAAATCAGGCGCACCGTCATAAGTCCTGCTGTTCCTGGTCCCCTAAGCCGAGTCATTAAGTACCGCTACATGCTAGATTCTAAATAGTGAGTGCCCGGCCGTTAGGAACTTAGACAGTACACCCCCCAATTCTTAAGTTCATCCAAACGATAGGTGATCGGTTGGTCAAATCGCACAAGTAGAAAGGGTCGTCAGTTGGTCATATCTTACCCTTCCCGTCTCAGTCCGCTCACCTAGGGTCAGTTGGTCATATCTCCTACGCAATTGGCCTCTACCGCCATCCAAAACTACCGAAACAGGGGTGACTACCAAAGAACTATGCATGCATACACTTAGAAATAATTGTACGGAAGTAAAGGTAAACGTAAATAAAACAATTAAGGAATCATAACTAGGCTAGCACCAAAAGGTGCTTAGCCGCTCATATTAATCATGCACATCCATTCAATATTCAAAGGTACGAAATACATGAATTGAAAGTAAAAGAAATAATAAACGCTAAAGCTTATCGTAATGGTGTGACTTCTCCCTTGGAAACAGCTCCGTAAGCTTCCCTAGACCTCCCTTGAGCTTTTTCCCACGTTCTCCGAGTGTTGTGTGTGGAATGGGATGATTAGAAATCCTGAAATTCGTGGGGTATTTATAGGCCAGGTTTGGGTTACGGCGTAACCAATATATGAGTTACGCCGTAACCTTCTATTACTCCGTAAATGCACTAGATCTGCTAGTTACGGCGTGACCTGATAAGTGGTTACGCTGTAGTCTTCAATAAACTCGGTTACGTCGTAAGTGTAGTAGTAGTTACGTCGTAAGCATCAGCGGCGTGGAACCTCTTTTGACCTAATGGAGTTACGTCGTAACCTTTGGAAGGAGTTACGCCGTAACCTCTTGATACGTTTGACTTCTGGGCCACACAATAGTTACGGCGTAATGTGAGAGATAAGTTACGCCGTAACTTCTTCAATATAGGCATACTGTGATAAATCTTTAGTAATGTTTCCATTTCCGCGTCTCTTAAGCTCCAATGCTCGTAATTTACCTAAAAGTGTAAAACAATGAAAAACAAGCGTAAATCCATATAAATAATATAAATAACGAACATTAACGGGGGAAATTGACACTTAATAATCAGGACTATTTGATGTTATCAAATATCCCCCCACTTGAACTCTACTTGCCCTCAAGTAGACCTTATTAGATAGATTCCTAAAAAGATATCTCCCAAAACCTGGAAAATATGAGTTTACAAATCCCTTATGCTAGAATAAAACAAAGCCGAACACCTCACGAAAGGGGAACAAACACTCAAATCTCTCAACTATTCTAAGTGTCAATTTCGGGGTGATCACTCAATCGCACAGTCATAGCATGTATTCTATCATAAGCTTGGCTGTTACACAAATCTCCACCACTAGAGTTAAGGGCTAAACAATTCTCGAAGGCAATTTGGGTAGACACAACAAAGGTTAAGGGGTGACTCGTCATTACTAACTTGTCACGGCGAAGTGGACAAAATCAATGATACATGACCAAATACATGGCCAAGACAACAAAGATTGCTCGCTGCATCACCTAGACACGCTTCATGACTAAAGGGTAGGATAAGACATGGGATATATAATTGGTGTAAAAATAAAAAAACAAGCAGGTAGTCTATATCTATAACTAAGTCATCACCACTTACCGTCCGCCCAAAGTTCAAGCTTAGAAGTTTAGAGACCGGATCATGGAATGTAAGGTAGATGTGTCATTAGAGGACGTCATGATGGGCACACTACCTTTTCTTCTTCAGTTGGTATAACTCCAACTTCAATCTTCAAATGTGACCGAGGTGGCCTCCTCGATACTAAACAATAAATCTCATACTATAGTGCTTATAACATCGCACTTTACAAAATCATAACCGAATCAACTATTTTTTTATTTTTATTTTTTCCAATTTTTTTTTTTGAACATACATGATAACATAACATCCCCCCACTAGAGATGAACAATGGGAATTCGGGGGGTCTTCAATGATCTTCATAATTGTTGTCGATGAAAGCGTCATTTCCAAACCTTTCCACTTGAACCTTGAACTTAGGCAAATGATGACTTCCCAATTACAAATAAAGACTACAGGGTAGGCTAAGGTGTAAGGGTGTAACGAAACAATATATTAGGGGTGATAAAATGAAAGGAATGGCTCAGAAGGGTGTATCTTGCACTAAAGGGGAGTGTAACAAAAGGGTTTCACATGGGGGTCAAAAAGTCGAGGTGACTAATCGATAGACTCACAATGGTAGGCTATTTTGGGTGATAATCCTATAATACTGCCTTCTAAAACTGAAAAGTCCAAATACATCAAGCTAACTCAACATACCTCGTCTATGGTCTCGAAACGATGCAAAGGCCAAGTTCTAAAGTTTACAAGCTACCGGCACACTCAAAATTTGGTAGATTTGGGGTAAAATAATGGAAACGGATAAGGCTAATCTCACCATATAATATCAAGGGTTGTATGTGCTCGGCTAAGGTCTAATCTAGTTAGGTTCGGAAAAACATGTCAAAATTTTAAAAATGGCATAATTTTTCAAAATAAACTAGTAAACTGGGGGCGAAATAAAGTTCAAGAGATAATTCTACTCCCGTCCCCCACTTGAATTGTACAAAGTCCCTTTTGTACTAGGCATTAAAATAAAGGTGAAGAGAAAGGTAGAATTAGAGCGAGAACTTCCCTGAAATTTGCTCCAAAAAGAAGAAGGCCCACGAGAAAGGATCGTGCCTTCGTTTAAGCGTCATGAACAAACTTCAATCCCTGAAATCACAATACCGACAAGCATAATTCTAAAAAGAAAAAAATAAAATGAAAAACAAACCTAACTCACTTTCGTAGGAATCACGGTTGCATTTAGAGAATGCAACAAGCCTTTTAAACCACTTGGTGTCCCAAGTGGACGAGTGAAGTCTCGTGAGGGTTTACAGGGAACACACCCACAAAGTTCATTTAAAAACTAATACAAGGTTATTGTGTTTTAAAATGAAAGTATTAAAGCAGAGGAGAGTTACGTTGTAACTCCTATGAGAGAGTTACGCCGTAACTGGCAAAACCTGATATGAGCTGTGGAACGAATAGTTACGGCGTAACCACTGAGATGGTATTATGCCGTAATTGGTAACGCGTCAAGAATTCTGCTGCGAAAATGTTGGTTACGGCGTAATCACAAAGATGAGTTACGCCGTAACTCTGTTCAGATCAGCAACTGCAGCAGTAATTACTTCTTTGTCTCCTGCAAAAATGGTTAGAAAACACAAAACCCAAAAGAAAGGAAATAAAAAAAAAGAAAGGGATAATTCGGGTTGTCTCCCGAAAGAGCACTTTTCTTTATTTACGAGTCTTTAAGTTAGACTAAGAGTCGCGGGGCTCCTATGGGGGCCTTTGAGCTTGCCCCACTTCTTCAATGTCCTTCATCAAATTGTGCCTCATCCATGCAACATTAGAGGCAGTTCGGAGGTATTCAATGGTTTCGATCTTTCGGACTTTACAAAATTTCTCCTCTGGACCATGGTGGTAGCGAGTGAATTCGTATTTTTCAACTATAATTGGGGGTGGTCATTTATAAGGTATCCCCAGGAGCTTGCACCGTCTTTGCTCGTAAGCTTCGTCATCGGGATCAGTGAACTCCTCATTTCCTTGCAGCTCAAGGTAATCAAGCATCCCTTCAATATCATCGCCATCAGAATCAGTACCCTTGAACCATTCTTCATTGATCAAATCCTCTACTAGAACGCGCTTGCATTCATCTTTATCATTATTCACCCGCTCCATGTTCTCGTCAATTGTTATTTTACTCGTGTTTTCGATACTTTCATCGTTAGAATTTTCTTGATCCATGTATTCCTTCCAAATCTTATCTTTTGTTAATGCGTCCACATGCCCATACTTAATTTTTACCCAACTGTCGAACCCCAGGTTGTCCATCCGAGGTAAACTCGTTCTCTCCTCATCATTGGTTGAGGACCAAAAGAATTCATCTTTTCCTAATCTTCCAGAGTTGCTTCCACCATTACACATATCGTCATACGGGTTGCATGACCCCCAAAAAATTTCCCCAGGAGATTTAATTTTTTTGCACCAGTGACTGCGTAGATCTTTGTTTTCAGTTTCACTTAAATGCTCATCCGTGCAGAGTATATCCTTTTTAGTCTCTTGCTTTTGAATGTGGTCCGCGTAATCAACTTTAAGCTTCATAAGAAGATTTGGATTGATCTTGGCATTCCCAAATTGAATTGCATACCAATCTTTAAAGGCCAAATTACCGAATTTTATGCCATGTCTTTCACGCTCATGAGGGCATGTCCATTCTTCCTTTTTTCCATTGTCTCCTCCATTGCAATACTCATGGAAGGGGCTGCATGTAGTCCATGCCCTTGTAGTTTCATCATCAGAAATGGCGACACGAGTACACCAGTAAGTGATAAGTGGCTCTTCTTCATCTTCAAGGGAGAGTTCCTCGAGTTTCTCTGATTCGTCTAAGTCGGGGAATTTTTCTGCACATGTATCCCAGTTACGCCGTAACTGAGATTCTTGGTTACGGCGTAATTCATTAGAGTCATATTCCTCGATATTCTTCACAACTCCGTTGTTGCTGTCAAACACGAGGTTACGCTGTAACTTATTTGGTATGTTACGGCGTAACTCAGATCTGTTGACGAATTCGTCCCCTAGATTCGTATCACCGGCCTGAATCTTCGAGTTATCATCCGAGAAAATTACCTTACATTCCATAGCTGATTTAGATCCTTCAGGTTTATCGTTATTCCTCCTTACTTTCTCGCTGAGCTTTATCACCATAGATTCAAGGTTTTTCAGAGTTGAGTCGTGTTTGGAAATGTTCTATCAGTGTTTTCCTGGAATTCCTTCAACCATTCATCTTGCTCCTTTTGTCTTTGGGCTGAATTTTCCAGGAATTTATTAATTGTTTCTTAAAGACTAGGCTTTCTTTCTCCATAAGGCCCACGGTTGTAATTTCCATGATACCCATTATGATTTTCACCGTAAAATGGTCGATTTTCTCCATACTTAGCTTCTTCAATATCTTTTTCGTCCACATGAGGACAATTCTTCGTAAGATGTCCTCCTCCACAGCCTTCACAACCCACTTGGATGGCATGAACGGTTTCTCTGACCTTCAGCATATCTCGACTGAGGCTTTCAATGTTACTGGCTATAGCTGCAATTCCGTCGAAACTTCCACCTTGGTTTCTTTTACTTCCACCGTCGTGCCATTTATGAGAATGGTCCGCCATTTTTTAAATGGCTTCAATAGCAGTAGTAGGAGTCATGTTCGGTATAGGTCCTTGATAGTCCAACATCTGTCTCTTAGTTACATTTATTCCCTTGTAGAAAATATTTACCTTCTGCTGGTTATTAAGATCATTGGTGGGGCATTTATAAAGAATATCGTTGTATCTATCCCAAGCTTGATACAGAGTTTCGTCATCTTCTTGTTTGGAATTGTAGATTTCCAAGAGTTGATTAGAAATCTTTGATGGTGGGCAATATCTTTGGATAAAGTGTTTCTTTAGTAGCGCCCAAGTATTTACCGCCCCGGCGGGCAATCTTTCGATCCATCTTCTGGCTGCTCCAGTTAGAGTCATAGGGAAGACTCTGAGCATAACAACATCATGAGACACGCCCGGAATGTTGAAAAGGCTAGCGATGTATAGGACATTTTCAATGTGCTCATATGCGTCTTCGTCCCTGTTTCCTGAGAAAGGGTTAGCGCGAAGCTCCCTCATAAATTGGTCTTTAATCTCGAAACGAACATCCACTCCGATTGCCGGTCTTACGAGACCCGGCCCTTGATCAGTTCTAGTCAATGCCAAGTATTCCTCAAGAGTGAGGTCATCGATGTTAACCACTTCCATGGTACCCGAAAACTTGAAATATGATCGTGAGAAAAGTTTAAATATGAAATGAAAGACTTAATATTAATCCTAATATAGCTCCCCGGAAACGGCGCCAAAAACTTGATGCAGGTTTTACTGACCAGGTCTTAATATTTATAGTTTCTCGTTATACCTATGGTCTACCCTAATGCACTAACGGGCAGTGTACCCGGTCGTGTGTAGTGAAGTAAATGGTAAAGCCGAGGTCGTCCCAAGAGCTATGTGTGTCGGATAATTATTAAGTCTAATTGTCACAGAATATTAATGGTTTGATATGGTTTTAATTAATTAAACTACTAATGCAGAATATAAAAGCAATTAAATGGTAGAAAGGAAATCAATAGAGGAATAGTGGTGCCAACCAAGTTAGTCTTCCTAACTAGTTATGTCTACATCTACGTACTTCCAATTACTTCAGGTGGGGTCAAATTCGAGAGGACAGCATTTGGTCAATTCGCTCTAACCTATCAGAAAAGATGCCACCACAGGAGAAAGGTAGAATTAGAGCGAGAACTTCCCTGAAATTTGCTCCAAAAAGAAGAAGGCCCACGAGAAAGGATCATGTCTTCGTTTAAGCGTCATGAACAAACTTCAATCCCTGAAATCACAATACCGACAAGCATAATTCTAAAAATAAAAAAAATTAAATGAAAAACAAAGCTAACTCACTTTCGTAAGAATCACGGTTGCATTTAGCGAATGCAACAAGACTTTTAAACCACTTGGTGTCCCAAGTGGACGAGTGAAGTCTCATGAGGGTTTACAGGGAACACACCCACAAAGTTCATTTAAAAACTAATACAATTTTACTGTGTTTTAAAATGAAAGTATTAAAGCAGAGGAGAGTTACGTCGTAACTCCTATGAGAGAGTTACGCCGTAACTGGCAAAACCTGATATGAGCTGTGGAGCGAATAGTTACGGCGTAACCACTGAGATGGTATTACGCCGTAATTGGTATTGCGTCAAGAATTCTGCTGCGAAAATGTTGGTTACGGCGTAATCACCAAGATGAGTTACGCCGTAACTCTGTTCAGATCATCAACTGCAGTAGTAATTACTTCTTTGTCTCCTGCAAAAATGGTTAGAAAACACAAAACCCAACAGAAAGGAAATAAAAACAAAAGAAAGGGATAATTCGGGTTGTCTCCCGAAAGAGCACTTTTCTTTATTTACGAGTCTTTAAGTTAGACTAAGAGTCGCGGGGCTCCTATGGGGGCCTTTGAGATTTCCCCACTTCTTCAATGTCCTTCATCAAATTGTGCCTCATCCATGCAACATTAGAGGCAGTTCGTAGGTATTCAATGGTTTCGATCTTTCGGACTTTACAAAATTTCTCCTACGGACCAAGGTGGTAGCGAGTGAATTCGTATTTTTCAACTATAATTGGGGGTGGTCTTTTATAAGGTATCCCCAGGAGCTTGCACCATCTTTGCTCGTAAGTTTCGTCATCGGGATCAGTGAACTCCTCATTTCCTTGCAGCTCAAGGTAATCAAGCATCCATTCGATATCATTGCCATCAGAATCAGTACCCTTGAACCATTCTTCATTGAGCAAATCCTCTATTAGAACGCGCTTGCATTCATCTTTATCATTATTCACCCGCTCCATGTTCTCGTCAATTGTTATTTTACTCGTGTTTTTTATACTTTCATTGTTAGAATTTTCTTGATCAATGTATTCCTTCCAAATCTTATCTTTTGTTAATGCGTCCACATGCCCATACTTAATTTTTACCCAACTGTCGAACCCCAGGTTATCCATCCAAGGTAAACTCGTTCTCTGTTCATCATTGGTTGAGGACCAAAAGAATTCATCTTTTCCTAATCTTCCAGAGTTGCTTCCACCATTACACATATCGTCATACGGGTTGCATGACGCCTAGAAAATTTCCCCAGGAGATTTAATTTTTTCGCGCCAGTGATTGCGTAGATCTTTGTTTTCAGTTTCACTTAAATGCTCATCCGTGCAGAGTATATCTTTTTTAGTCTCTTGCTTTTGAATGTGCTCCGCGTAATCAACTTTAAGCTTCATAAGAAGATTTGGATTGATCTTGGCATTCCCAAATTGAATTGCGTACCAATCTTTAAAGGCCAAATTACCGAATTTTATGCCATGTCTTTCACGCTCATGAGGGAATTTCCATTCTTCCTTTTTCCATTGTCTCCTCCATTGCAATACTCGTGGAAGGGGCTGCATGTAGGCCATGCCCTTGTAGTTTCATCATCAGAAATGGCGACAGGAGTACACCAGTGAGTGATAAGTGGCTCTTCTTCATCTTCAAGGGAGAGTTCCTCGAGTTTCTCTGATTCGTCTAAGTCGGGGAATTTTTCTGCACATGTATCCCAGTTACGCCGTAACTGAGATTCTTGGTTACGGCGCAATTCATTAGAGTCATATTCCTCGGTATTCTTCACAACTCCGTTGTTGCTGGCAAACACGAGGTTACGCCGTAACTTATTAGGTATGTTACGGCGTAACTCAGATCTGTTGACGAATTCGTCCCCTAGATTCGTATCACCGGCCTGAATCTTCGAGTTATCATCCGAGAAAATTACCTTACATTCCATAGCTGATTTGGATCCTTCAGGTTTATCGTTATTCCTCCTTACTTTCTCGCTGAGCTTTATCACCATAGATTCAAGGTTTTTCAGAGTTGAGTCGTGTTTGGAAATGTTTCTATCAGTGTTTTCCTGGAATTCCTTCAACCATTCATCTTGCTCCTTTTGTCTTTGGGCTGAATTTTCCAGGAATTTATTAATTGTTTCTTCAAGACTGGGCTTTCTTTCTCCATAAGGCCCACGGTTGTAATTTCCACGATACCCATTACGATTGTCACCGTAAAATGGTCGATTTTCTCCATACTTAGCTTCTTCAATATCTTCTTCGTCCACATGAGGACAATTCTTCGTAAGATGTCCTCTTCCACAGCTTTCACAACCCACTAGGATGGCATGAACGGTTTCTCTGACCTTCAGCATATCTCGACAGAGGCTTTCAATTTTACTGGCTATAGCAGCAATTCCGTCGAAACTTCCACCTTGGTTTCTTTTACTTCCACCGTCATGCCATTTTTGAGAATGGTCCGCCATTTTTTAAATGGCTTCAATAGCAGTAGTAGGAGTCATGTTCGGGATAGGTCCTTGATAGTCCAGCATCTGTCTCGTAGTTACATTTATTCCCTTGTAGAAAATATTTACCTTCTGCTGGTTATTAAAATCATTGGTGGGACATTTATAAAGAAGATCGTTGTATCTATCCCAAGCTTGATACAGAGTTTCGTCGTCTTCTTGTTTAAAATTGTGGATTTCCAAGAGTTGATTAGAAATCTTTGATGGTGGGAAATATCTTTGGATAAAGTGTTTCTTTAGTAGCGCCCAAGTATTTACCGCCCCGGCGGGCAATCTTTCGACCCATCTTCTGGCTGCTCCAGTTAGAGTCATAGGGAAGAATCTGAGCATAACAACATCATGAGACAAGCCCGGAATGTTGAAAAGGCTAGCGAGGTATAGGACATTTTCAACGTGCTCATATGCGTCTTCGTCCCTATTTCCTGAAAAAGGGTTAGCGCGAAGCTCCCTCATAAATTGGTCTTTAATCTCGAAACGAACATCCGCTCCGATTGCCGGTCTTATGAGACCCGGCCCTTGATTAGCTCTAGTCAACGCAAAGTATTCCTCAAGAGTGAGGTCATCGATGTTAACCACTTCCATGGTACCTGAAAACTTGAAATATGATCCTGAGAAAAGTTTAAATATGAAATGAAAGACTTAATATTAATCCTAATATAGCACCCCGGCAACGGCGCCAAAAACTTGATGCAGGTTTTACTGACCAGGTCTTAATATTTATAGTGTCTCGCTATACCTATGGTCTACCCTAATGCACTAACGGGCAGTGTACCCGATCGTGTGTAGTGTAGTAAATGGTAAAGCCGAGGTCGTCCCAAGATCTATGTGTGTCGGATAATTATTAAGTCTAATTGTCACAGAATATTAATGGTTTGAGATGGTTTTAATTAATTAAACTACTAATGCAGAATATAAAAGCAATTAAATGGTAGAAAGGAAATCAATAGAGGAATAGTGGTGCCAACCTAGTTAATCCTCCTAACTAGTTATGTCTACGTCTACCTACTTCCAATTACTTCAAGTGGGGTCAAATTCGAGAGGACAACATTTGGTCAATTCGCCCTAACCTATCAGCAAAGATGCCACCACAGGAGAAATCAGGCGCACCGTCATAAGTCCTGCTATTCCTGGTCCCCTAAGCCGAGTCATTAAGTACCGCTACATGCTAGATTCTAAATAGTGAGTGCCCGACCGTTAGGAACTTAGACACTACACCCCCCAACTCATAAGTTCATCCAAACGATAGGTGATCAGTTGGTCAAATCGCACAAGTAGAAAGGGTCGTCAGTTGGTCATATCTTACCCTTCCCGTCTCAGTCCGCTCACCTAGGGTCAGTTGGTCATATCTCCTAGGCAATTGGCCTCTATAGACATTCAAAACCACCGAAACAGGGGTGACTACCAAAGAACTATGCATGCACACACTTAGAAATAATTGTACAATAGTAAAGGTAAATGTAAACAAAACAATTAAGGAATCATAACTAGGCTAACACCAAAGGGTGCTTAGCCGCTCATATTAATCATGCACATCAATTCAATATTCTAAGGTACGAAATACATGAATTGAAAGTAAAAGAAATAATAAACGCTAAAGCTTATCGTAATGGTGTGATTTCTCCCTTGGAAACAGCTTCGTATGCTTCCCTAGACCTCCCTTGAGATTTTTCCCACGTTCTCAGAGTGTTGTGTGTGGAGTGGGATGATTAGAAATGCTGGAATCCGTGGGGTATTTATAGGCCAGGTCTGGGTTACGGCGTAACCAATATATGAGTTACGCCGTAACCTTCTATTACTCTGTAAATGCACTAGATCTGCTAGTTACGGCATAACCTGATAAGTGGTTACGCCGGAGTCTTTAATAAACTCGGTTACGTCGTAAGTGTAGTAGTAGTTACGTCGTAAGTATCAGCGGCGTGGAACCTCTTTTGACCTAATGGAGTTACATCGTAACCTTTGGAAGGAGTTACGCCATAACCTCTTGATACGTTTGACTTCTGGGCCACGCAATAGTTACGGCGTAATGTGAGAGATAAGTTACGTCGTAACTTCTTCAATATAGGCATACTGTGATAAATCTTTAGTAATGTTTCCATTTCCACGTCTCTTAAGCTCAAATGCTCGTAATTTACCTGAAAGTTTTAAACAATGGAAAACAAGTGTAAATCCATATAAATGATATAAATAACGAGCATTAACGGGGGAAATTGACACTTAATAATCAGGACTATTTGATGTTATCACTAATACATGGGGAAAATTTGGCTTGCAAAAGCTGATGAAGAATGGTGATGGTGTGTTTCTTTTTAAGTTTGCTACTAAATAAATGGACTCCCACTTTATCCCTTAATAGGAACGAGGTAAACAAGGTACCGGTTTGGATTAAAATGCATAAGATACCTTTGGTTGCTTATTCTGAAGATGGTTTGAGCTTGATTGCTATGCAAGTAGAGAAACCTATTATGTTAGATACTTTTACAAGCTCTATGTGTGTCGAGTCTTGGGGCCGTATTAGTTTTGCTCATGCTTTAGTTGAATTCAGCGCGGATACAAAACTAAAAAGTCAGGTTACAATGGCAATTCCAAATGAAGATGGTAATGGTTTTACTACTGAAATTATTAATATCGAATATGAATGGAAACCTCCTCATTGTGGTGAATGTAAAACTTTTGGACATGCTTTGTTTGAATGCCAAAATTGTGTTAAGGAGGTAGTTCGTAGTAATACTAATGTAGCAGCAAAGGCTTCTAAAGCTTCTTCTACTTTGGGAAAGACGGATGATGGCCTCATTGAGGTAAATATTCATAAGAGTAAGGGGAAGAATGTGGTTGCTCCTTCTCGGCCTATTGGGGGTATTCAGCTTAATAAGCCTAAACCAAAATTTTGGAGACCTGTCTTTAAGATGCCGGTTGCTACTAAGGAGAAAATCACTAATGAGGCAAGTACAAGTAGGAAGTCTATTGCTACATCGAACCCATTTGATGCTCTTGATATGGCTGATACTGATGATAATGGTATTCCTTGTGAAACAAGTGTTTCTCCTAAGAATGGGGCTGATTTGGAGGCTGGTATTACGAAGGACACTAAAGTGGCTGAAGAGGATAGTGATTATGAGGTATGCCTGATGTTGCTAGTTATTCTAAGGGTGGAAATGGAAGTGCTACTCCTATTGTTGAGGAAATTGGGAAGATTGAAAAGCTAATTATTAAAGGGAAATTTACTCTTGTGGATGATGTTGGTAAACCTCTTAAAAAGGTTGATTCTTCAACTAAGGTGGGTAACCCATTCTCTAAGGTGGGTAATGTGGAAGTTTCTGACAACGATGACGATAATGTTTTTGATGATCATATTGGGACGTTGTATTCTGGAAGTGAAGGTAAGGAGAAAAGTCTTTATGAGCAATGGAAAGCGGATACGGGTGACGGCAACAATTATGATGATGATGATGATGATTTTGGCCTCTCTCCTGCACAATTAAAGGCTGCTGGAATTCAAGATTTTTGTCTTAACTAGATTTTTTTATATTTTTTGCATAAATTTTTTGATGTAGCTTATTTTATGCTGGGTTTGGTTTGGTGGTCGTGTTGGTTATAGCTAGTTGCATTTATAGTCTGTCATAAATGATTTAGTGGTGGTGTCAAGCGATTGCTTGTGGTTAATGTGGTACTTCAACTACATTTCATTGTACTTAAACGTTTTTCAGAGTAATATATTTTACCGGGTGGAATACCATTTACCCAAAAAAAATGTAGTTAGTACAATACTATCGGTTAGCGAGTCAGAGACTCGACACATCTGAGTGGCCAGAGCCCAACACAAATTCTTACCTAGAAGGAAAACCTAGTGAAGCTCGAACTTGAGACCTCATGGAAACAAACGCCCCCAAAATTTTAAGGGTTGTAAATCTAGAAGTTTATGCGAAACAATAGCATGACAAATCTCCATTACTGCAGACGTGACCCTAATAACGTTTTTGGATCATTTATCTCAATCCTATCACTACAACAATCAGAGCTTTCGCAGGGGAAATATCATGGCTTTCGCCGGGGACATGTCCCCTGCGAAACCTTTCCACGGAGACATGTCCCCAGCGAAAGACCCCCGCCAATACCCTCTCAGGAATACTTTTCCCGGGGACTCAAGTCCACCTTTACCGGGGACAAGTGGGTCCCACAACCATTTTACGCCGGTCAAACACGTCCGACATGGCACTCATTTTTGCCGTGGATAAGTCCCCGAGGAAAGTGGTAAAATAAAATTATCTTTCACACTTTCCCCGGGGACTTGTCCCCGGTGAAAGTGGTAAAATAAAATTATCTTTCACACTTTCGCTGGGGACAGGTCCCCAGGGAAAGCCACTGACCCATTTTGCAGCATATTGCTGCAAAATGGGTAATTTCCAGATTTTTTCGAGAATTTTTCGGGAAAAAATCTACAATGTTACAACCAGCTTTCAGAACATGTTTTATGCTATCACAACACAAATTCGCTAAACATTATAACATATATAACCATCAATCGCTAACATAGTCATGTGTTTCCAAAATCGCCAAAACGGTTCAAAAACCGTTAACACATGATCATCTACAAAACTATACATAAGCTACCTATCCGCAAATGGTACAAAACTATACGTATAATCCATTTAGTGGGATTCTGATAGCATCAAATTATCCTGAATATTAAGTGTCAATTTCCCCCGATAATGCTTGTAATTTATATCATTCATATGGATTTACGCTTGTTTTCCATTATATTCCACTTTCAGGTAAATTACGAGCATTGGAGCTAAAGAGACACGAAATTGGAGAGTTTACTGAAGATTTATCATAGTATGCTCACTCTGAAGAAGTTACGGCGTAACTCATCTCTCATATTACGCCGTAACTAAACCTTGGCTCAAAAAACCAACTTACCAAGAGATTACGGCGTAACTCTTCCCTAAGATTACGACGTAACCATATTAGGTCAAATGAGGTTCCGCGCCGCTGATAATTACGCCGTAACTCATGCATCAAACTATGGCGTAACTAGGATTATTGAAGAATACGGCATAACCACTTCTAAGGTTACGCGGTAACTAACAGATCTAGTGCAATTTACGAAGGATTAAAGGATTACGGCGTAACTCATTTTATAGTTACGCCGTAACCAAGACCTGACCTATAAATACCCCACGATTTCCAGCATTTCAAAGCATCCCATTTCACACACCACAAGCAAAGAACGTGGGAAGAAGCCAGAGGCAGGTCTAGAGGAGCATAAGGAGCTATCTCCAAGGGAGAAAGCACTCCCCTACGATAAGCATTAGCTTTTTATCTTTTCGATACTTTCGATTCATGTATTTCGTACCATTAGACATTGAATTGATTGTTATGATTAATATAAGCGGCTAAGAACCTCTTGTCGCTGGCCTAGTTATGATTCCTTAATTGTTTTGTCTGCGTTTACTTTACTTCCGTATAATTATTTCTAAGTGTATGCATGCATAGTTTATTGGTAGCTACCCTTGTTTCGGTAGTTTTGAATGGCGATAGATGCCAATTGCCTAGGAGATATGACCAACTGACGCTAGGTGAGCGGACTAAGACGGGAAGGGTAATATATGACCAACTGACGACCCTTTCTACTTGTACGATTTGACCAACTGATCACCTGCCGTTTGGATGATCTTAAGAATTAGGGGGTGAGTGTTTAAATTGCTAACGTCCGGGCACTCACTATTATAAGTCTAGCATGTAGCGGAACTTAATGACTTGGCTTAGGGGACCAGGAACAACTGGACTTATGAAGGGACACCTGACTTCTCCAGTGGTGGCATCTTTGCTGATAGGTTAGGACGAATTGACCAAATGTTGTCCTCTCCACTTTGACCCCACCTGAAGTAATTGGAAGTAATTAGGCGTAGACATTACTAGCTAGGATGAATAACTAGGTTAGCACCACTCTCCTCTATTGATCACACCTTGGCCTTCATTTGCTTTATTAGTTAATTAGTTAATTCCCTATCTAAATCATATTAAAATTTGTGACACCTAGACTTAGTATTGATCCAACACACATAACTCTTGGAACGACCTTGGTTTTACCGAAAACTACACTACACACGACCGTGTACACTGCCCGTTAGTGCATTAGGGCAGACCATAGGTATAACGAGTAATTATAAATATTAAAACCTGGTCAATAAAACCCGCATCAAGTTTTTGGCACCGCTTCCGGGGAGTTATACTAGGATTTTCTATTAAGTCTATTTTTAATTTTTCGTTTTTAATGTCAGGATTCAAGACTAGAAGCTCAAAGCCATTTTTGGCTACCCCATTCGATGATCCGGAAAAGCACTTTCGGAAGAAAAAAAATTACTCACCAATTCCTATTCATAACATCTTTTCATTTTACGAATCTGACCAGTCTGATGTAGAACCGGAAGTCATTGATGAAAATAATATCGAAGAATTAACCATGGACCAGTATTTGGAGCGACCAAATGAGAACTGCCAACGAACCTTCACACGAGATTCTGGCATGGAAAAATACTATATTCCGGACCAATTTATCAGCGAATTGCACGAGCTCAAGTTTTCAGGAGATGATAATGAAGATGCTCAAAATCATGTGGAAGAAGTGCTCTACTTATCATCTCTTTTCAATGTCCGAAGTATCCCTAGCTATTCCGTTACAGCTAGGATTTTTCCTATGAATCTTACGGGAACTGCAAAAAGATGGTTCAATAAGCTCCCTGCCGAGTACAAGGAAACCTGGGGTAAATTAAGAAGAGAATTCGTTCAACAAATTTTCCCTCTGATGAGTGTCTAAATACTCATCATTTTTATACTGTCTAGACTACAAAAACATCTGAAAACACTCAGAAACACATCAAAATGATCAAAATATCACAAATTAGTGTTTTATGTGTTTTAAATGCAAAAATATCAAAATCAGATGAAAAATGTATCAAGTTTGCAAAATTGGCAGTTTTAGTCCCCCAAGTTTTAAAAGTTGTCAAATCTAGTCCCTGGAATATCAAAATGTGGAAATTTATCATTCAAGGTCCCTGAAGTATTTTAAGTTGTTAAAAATGATCCTTGAATGATTCTTTGGTAAATTGGCAAGAAAAGTCCCTAAACTTTGAAATTTTGCAAAATTAGTCCTTGGACTTTTAAAAAATGGATTTTGTGCAAAAAATGGTCCTTGCTCTATAAATGTTTATCATGTTTAGTCCTTGTGAGAGCATTGGAAATAGTGCACTTTCAGTCCTTGGGGTTTGGTTAATTTACACTTTTGGTCCTTATTGTTACCACTTAACCAAACGGATCCCATTTCATATATCTAGCCCAAATCCATCTTGGCCCAAAACATTGACCCGGCCCCATTATCCAACCCGGTCAACCCATCAGTCAAATAAAACACTAACCCGCCAAATCCTCCTTTCTTCCCCACTTGATACCTGCTCTCTCCACACAACCTCAACCCCCCTCCTCACCTTATCACAATCCTGTCCCCCCTCCTCCACCTCACTCCAAACTACATTAAATACATCTTTAACCTTCCACTCAACCTCAACTGCTCATATCCCTTATTCCCGCCAAAATTGACAAAGTGGCCAAATCTCACAAAAGTCATCCAATTGCTCTGAAATCAGGTGGGATCCATTCAGACATGAGAGAGAAACAAGTGGGAGTATAAAAGAGAGAAGAAAGAAGCAGTTTCAAGTAGTAGTTAGTTTTTAAAAATTTTCTTAATGTCGTTTTCTTTATAAATGTCTTAGTTCAATGCAAAATGTTGTAATTTTAAGTTTTATGTATTACATTTAAGTCATAACATCCTTGTAATGTGTTTTTTGGTTATCAATCTAAGATTTCATATAAGTTTCAAAAATTCATGATTACTGTTGCACCTTTCAATTTCGAATTCTCATGTACAAGCTTCTAGTATTATATTTTTGAGCTCAAACAAGTTAATTAAAGCTTCTTATAGCTTTCTATAAGTTCACAAGTCAGTTTTAATCAAATATGGTATATGGTCAATGAAAGTTAACTGGGAAGCTAAACTGGACAATGGTGATCTTGGGTTGATGCAAGGGTGTTGCAGAGGTTGAAATGGACTAGTTTAGGTTAGTATTGGGTTCTGGTTTTGGCCTGCTTAAGCTGGAAACAGTGGTTAGTTATATTTCACTTTTCAATTTTTCAAGCAAAGTTGCATATCAGTCTTGTGTATGCATCTGTGGTCACAACTGTTTTTCATGTGTTTAGATAGTTGTATTTAGGTTATTTGGACTCAGTTGGGTCATTCTTACAAGTTTGTTTAGTGTTTAGCTTATTTTGAGTGCAAATCAGTTGGAATTAAGGGTGTTTGGATTAGTATGATAATCTGAGTTTGAGTCTTTTTTTGTATTAGAAATTTGAATTACCTGTCTCAAAATAACCAATAAGACTCATGTGAGTCAGTCAATTGAGCCTTAGAACCTTAAAAGTCAATCTCATGAGTTAACTGTCTTAACAGTTTATCTGTTAAGTTTTTGTAAAAACAAAATCTCTTTTTGTGTTTAAAATACCATAACCTAGCTTTCAGTAACTTTATTTCATCACATTACTTCATTTCCAGTCCTTAAATCCAGATCTAAACTCATATTAGTCAAACTTTCAGTTTTGATAAAAAGTCAAATTGTAAAATCTCAGTTTTTGGCCAACAAGAAGGATTTTTCATTCACTCATTTCTGAGCCAATTTTAATGAAAATTGTAGGTTTAGAAAGCTCAGCTGGTCTTGTTTCTTATTAGTAATTTTCCAGATTTTTAGCAAATTTTTAGAAGCCTCATAAGGGCTTGCCAAAATAGGTCCAAGTGCCATGTGCAGAGCACAGTGGCCTGCACAGGGTTTATGCATTTCTTGCAAAGCCTGCATTTGGCTCATTTGAGCTTGTCCAAGTCTGAGTTTTAGGTTTTAGTTAGTCACCCAGGTTATCTTTAGGTTCCATTTATTGTTTTTCAATATTAGCTTATTGTGTGGCTTATGCATAAGCTCAAACATACCACCCTTGTCACTGTTTTCTGCCATAAGCTCAATTTCTCCAAATCTGTTGTAATTGCTTATCAGTGGTCTAGGCTAGTTGATTCTTGTTGCTTTAGAGTTATTTTAGCATCTTGTTGCCTCTGTATCAGTTTGGTACCCTTTGGTGTGGGTTTGGCTTATCCAAGTGCTTATTTATAAGCACTTGGCACATCAGTTGCATATTCTTCCAAACAAGCACTTGTTTTTCTAATTTTCCTAGCTTCTAAATATAATTTTAAAGTTTTCCTGAAATTTTCAGATTTTTCTAAGCTTGTTTGCTATTTTTCTTAATTTAAATAGTTTTTAAGCATTTTTAAATAGTATTTAATACAAAAAATTCAGAAAAGTATCAAAAAAATAATTTTTCATTTTTCTTAAGTTAAGATAAATATAAAAGTCATAAAAAATATTTTTCCATAATTTTCTTAGTTTAAAAAGTATTTTCTAGCATTTTAATTAGATTTAAATAGTAATTAATTAATAATAAATATATAAAAAGTCAAAAAAATATATTTTCAGTTTTAAAATTAGTTTTATCATATTTTAGATTTTTCTAAGTTTTAATTTTATTTTTCTAGTCTTATTTCATATTTTCTTTTATTTTAGAGTATTATTAAATAGTTAAAAATAGTCTTTAATTAATAATAATTAGATAATTAGTCATAAAAATAATTTTTTTTTCTAATAATTTTCTTATATAATTAAGATTGTAAAAATGTATTTTTCATATCTGTAGGTATTTTCCTGCTTTATTTTCACGTTTTATTTTGTACGTTAACGTAGTTTTTAATTTAAACATACGTTTTAGGTTTTAAACGTTCATCACTTTAAATATAGTGATAGCGTTTATTTAATATCTTTTATCTTTTTAATTTTCTTAATTTGTATTTAAGTCGCTTTAATTTATAACTTTTTCAGTAGTGTAATTATCCGATCCAAATCTTTT
This sequence comes from Chrysanthemum makinoi, assembly GCA_910596185.1. Lineage (NCBI taxonomy): Eukaryota > Viridiplantae > Streptophyta > Magnoliopsida > Asterales > Asteraceae > Chrysanthemum > Chrysanthemum makinoi. The sequence goes on from OU343225.1 coordinate 50,216,484, forward strand.
CTGATCACTATCATTAGTGATCATTCTATCGTCTGATCTAGTGTTTGCACACCATTGAGTCTCCGTGGGACTTAACGACCCGGGAATCCATTGTATTCTCTGATCTTCATTTGCATTTGTGTCTGAGCTGTTTTAAGTCTGTTACGGTCTGCCATTCACAAGTGGCCGGCTTGTGTGATTAGACTTGACGGTTCAGCGCGGATCAAATTTTGGCGCCGCTGCCGGGGAGGCTTTAGCGTGTGTTTAGCCTTTTTCAGACCCATTCTTGTGCATATACCATCTTTTGTAAAAAGTTTTTGTAAAGTTATCAGAAAATCCAAAAATATTTTCATTCTTTGTTTTTTGCAATATGTTTTTCAAAAATCCAAAAATATCCATCTTTACCCTCTCACATCTTTTGATTCTTCATTTCTTTTACCCTCTATCCATTTGATTCTTTCTATGTCTCATCCTCACCAATTTGGTTGTGAATGGTGTGGGGGACCTCAAAATGGTGGAAATTGCCCCGGTTGTGGCATTGTGAATCCGGGAAACGGGTTTGTCTATGACCAAAATCCCTACAATGAAACAACTAATTTCCTCAACCAACCCCCGCACTATGAGATGGAGACGTATTCTTGTGAATTTTGTGGGGGTCCTCATTATGATTACCAATGTCAATCATGGAATCAAAATTTCTATGAATCTGATCCTTGTTATAACACTCCTTGTTTTGACAATTTCCAACCCCCACGATTTTCCGTCATTGAACAATTTCCCGTCATTGATCAACATCCTCGTGAGAAAAGTATGCTAGAAGAACTTGCCGAAGACCAAACGTCTCGCAACGAAAAATCTATGCTAGAATTACTTGAAGAAGAGGAACGAGCCGCTAAGATTCAAAGATGTCTTGAAGAAATACGAGTCGAGGAACGAGCACTTGCAAGACGTGCCCGATGGCTCGCGACTTACATCGACGATGATGATGATAGTGACGATGATGATGAAAGTTTGTCAGCTGAAACCACACACGAAGAGCCCGTTAACTCTCTAAGTATGGGGGACGAGCATCTCAGCACTATTCCTGAAACGGAATCATCGGATGTTGAGAACCTTATCCCGATCCCAAGTGAGTCCGAGGGAATTCTTGACAAAGAGTGTGATGTGTTTTCTCCTCTTACAAATGATTTTGTTGAGACTTTCTCAGATTTTGACAGTGATTATAGTGATGCCGATTCTTTATATTCTAAAGACATAGAATTTATTGATGCATTACTTCCACATTCCGAGATCGTCAACTTAGAAGAGGATGTTGACCATGTTGTTTCCACAACAATTAATACGACTATCACTAATCCCTTATTCGAATTCGATTCTGAATTTACTCTAAATTCAGTTAATCCAATCTTTGATAGTGATGAGTCTGACACGGAGACTATAATGGACGAGGTGCATATTTATAGCCCACGAAGTACCGCACATGTCCCACCTCCGTATATTCTTCATGAGGAGTTCGCCGGTGAACTCACTCATATCATATCTCCGCTGGAGTATGATTGCGTGGATGGCAAAAATAATGATCGGGGGGAGAGAATCTCAATTTGCATAGTTATGACAAATCTTCCCACCCTCCCAACCGAGATGCCTTCCAACCCTAAGAGCTCAACCAATAAAATCCAAATAAGTGCAACTGCACTTAATCCCGAGGAAGAAGATCTAGTCATGATTCTTATCATGATTTTCCTTCTTTTCTTCACCTACTCGGTGACTTCCTCTCTTCTTCACTCCTTCGGGAGTAAGGACACTATCTTTGATCCCGGCATTTTCAATTATCATTTTTGAGCCGGTTCTCTCTATATCTCATCGGTGTGGAACTTTCGCGTGCTTCAAATGTTTATACAAACATCTTGAATGAAAGTCCGATGGAGATTGTTTCTTCCACCTTGCTTCCCCATGAACCAATGAATTCGGGGTCGAGTCAAGCTAGCGACTCGAAACCAAAAATAGTAGCATGCCATATGGGTTTTCACCCATATTTCTGACTTCTTTCTATTTTCTACCACCCTAGTGTGGGGGGTGCCCCACATGTTGTATATAAGTGTTTCAAAAAAAAAAAAAAAGAAAAATCTTCTTTCCAAATAATGGCCGTAGTATTTCCCTTTTACGTTCTTTGTTTCGGCATAACCGCCGGTACTTTGAATATTGAGGGCAATATTCATTTCTAAGTGTGGGGGGGAATTCTCACGAATTTTATTATATAATTATCTACCCAATTCCCCCGTTTTTGGCCAAAATGTTTTTTGGAGTAAGTGTTTTACACTTACTCATTTGGTTATCAGTCCGCCATGTCTATAAGACAAAAGGATTGGCTAATCCAGGAGCAAAAGGCTCTTGGTAAAGATTTCTCAAATCCGTTTATATGGCTTGCAATTTGCCCAAAATTGTATGGTTCTCAACTCACCATATCCTAAAAAGTGAAGAGTTGGCTAGCCCGCAAGGTTATGGCTTGTGGTAAAGGCAGTGGAAAAACCATAATTGGTAATCAGCTCACCAAAGATAATTCTGATAATTTATCTAAGAGTTGGCTAGTCCAGAAGGGTACGGCTTCTGGTAAAGACAAAATCAAATCCGTTGAAAGCTGGTGGTTTGCTCAAAATCACATGGTTATCGGTGTACCATAGTTCTTACTTGAACTGAAACATTTGGCTACTCCAGAAGTAATGGCTTTTGGTAAAGAGTTTTTAAAATCCATTAAAGTTTAAATCATTGCTAGGGACTAGCAATATCTCAGTGTGGGGGATTGATGAGTGTCTAAATACTCATCATTTTTATACTGTCTAGACTACAAAAACATCTGAAAACACTCAGAAACACATCAAAATGATCAAAATATCACAAATTAGTGTTTTATGTGTTTTAAATGCAAAAATATCAAAATCAGATGAAAAATGTATCAAGTTTGCAAAATTGGCAGTTTTAGTCCCCCAAGTTTTAAAAGTTGTCAAATCTAGTCCCTGGAATATCAAAATGTGGAAATTTATCATTCAAGGTCCCTGAAGTATTTTAAGTTGTTAAAAATGATCCTTGAATGATTCTTTGGTAAATTGGCAAGAAAAGTCCCTAAACTTTGAAATTTTGCAAAATTAGTCCTTGGACTTTTAAAAAATGGATTTTGTGCAAAAAATGGTCCTTGCTCTATAAATGTTTATCATGTTTAGTCCTTGTGAGAGCATTGGAAATAGTGCACTTTCAGTCCTTGGGGTTTGGTTAATTTACACTTTTGGTCCTTATTGTTACCACTTAACCAAACGGATCCCATTTCATATATCTAGCCCAAATCCATCTTGGCCCAAAACATTGACCCGGCCCCATTATCCAACCCGGTCAACCCATCAGTCAAATAAAACACTAACCCGCCAAATCCTCCTTTCTTCCCCACTTGATACCTGCTCTCTCCACACAACCTCAACCCCCCTCCTCACCTTATCACAATCCTGTCCCCCCTCCTCCACCTCACTCCAAACTACATTAAATACATCTTTAACCTTCCACTCAACCTCAACTGCTCATATCCCTTATTCCCGCCAAAATTGACAAAGTGGCCAAATCTCACAAAAGTCATCCAATTGCTCTGAAATCAGGTGGGATCCATTCAGACATGAGAGAGAAACAAGTGGGAGTATAAAAGAGAGAAGAAAGAAGCAGTTTCAAGTAGTAGTTAGTTTTTAAAAATTTTCTTAATGTCGTTTTCTTTATAAATGTCTTAGTTCAATGCAAAATGTTGTAATTTTAAGTTTTATGTATTACATTTAAGTCATAACATCCTTGTAATGTGTTTTTGGTTATCAATCTAAGATTTCATATAAGTTTCAAAAATTCATGATTACTGTTGCACCTTTCAATTTCGAATTCTCATGTACAAGCTTCTAGTATTATATTTTTGAGCTCAAACAAGTTAATTAAAGCTTCTTATAGCTTTCTATAAGTTCACAAGTCAGTTTTAATCAAATATGGTATATGGTCAATGAAAGTTAACTGGGAAGCTAAACTGGACAATGGTGATCTTGGGTTGATGCAAGGGTGTTGCAGAGGTTGAAATGGACTAGTTTAGGTTAGTATTGGGTTCTGGTTTTGGCCTGCTTAAGCTGGAAACAGTGGTTAGTTATATTTCACTTTTCAATTTTTCAAGCAAAGTTGCATATCAGTCTTGTGTATGCATCTGTGGTCACAACTATTTTTCATGTGTTTAGATAGTTGTATTTAGGTTATTTGGACTCATTTGGGTCATTCTTACAAGTTTGTTTAGTGTTTAGCTTATTTTGAGTGCAAATCAGTTGGAATTAAGGGTGTTTGGATTAGTATGATAATCTGAGTTTGAGTCTTTGTTTGTATTAGAAATTTGCATTACCTGTCTCAAAATAACCAATAAGACTCATGTGAGTCAGTCAATTGAGCCTTAGAACCTTAAAAGTCAATCTCATGAGTTAACTGTCTTAACAGTTTATCTGTTAAGTTTTTGTAAAAACAAAATCTCTTTTTGTGTTTAAAATACCATAACCTAGCTTTCAGTAACTTTATTTCATCACATTACTTCATTTCCAGTCCTTAAATCCAGATCTAAACTCATATTAGTCAAACTTTCAGTTTTGATAAAAAGTCAAATTGTAAAATCTCAGTTTTTGGCCAACAAGAAGAATTTTTCATTCACTCATTTCTGAGCCAATTTTAATGAAAATTATAGGTTTAGAAAGCTCAGCTGGTCTTGTTTCTTATTAGTAATTTTCCAGATTTTTAGCAAATTTTTAGAAGCCTCATAAGGGCTTGTCAAAATAGGTCCAAGTGCCCTGTGCAGAGCACAGTGGCCTGCACAGGGTTTATGCATTTCTTGCAGAGCCTGCATTTGGCTCATTTGAGCTTGTCCAAGTCTGAGTTTTAGGTTTTAGTTAGTCACCCAGGTTATCTTTAGGTTCCATTTATTGTTTTTCAATATTAGCTTATTGTGTGGCTTATGCATAAGCTCAAACATACCACCCTTGTCACTGTTTTCTGCCATAAGCTCAATTTCTCCAAATCTGTTGTAATTGCTTATCAGTGGTCTAGGCTAGTTGATTCTTGTTGCTTTAGAGTTATTTTAGCATCTTGTTTCCTCTGTATCAGTTTGGTACCCTTTGGTGTGGGTTTGGCTTATCCAAGTGCTTATTTATAAGCACATGGCACATCCGTTGCATATTATTCCAAACAAGCACTTGTTTTTCTAATTTTCCTAGCTTCTAAATATAATTTTAAAGTTTTCCTGAAATTTTCAGATTTTTCTAAGCTTGTTTGCTATTTTTCTTAATTTAAATAGTTTTTAAGCATTTTTAAATAGTATTTAATACAAAAAATTCAGAAAAGTATCAAAAAAATAATTTTTCATTTTTCTTAAGTTAAGATAAATATAAAAAAAGCAAAAAAATATTTTTCCATAATTTTCTTAGTTTAAAAAGTATTTTCTAGCATTTTAATTAGATTTAAATAGTAATTAATTAATAATAAATATATAAAAAGTCAAAAAAATATATTTTCAGTTTTAAAATTAGTTTTATCATATTTTAGATTTTTCTAAGTTTTAATTTTATTTTTCTAGTCTTATTTCATATTTTCTTTTATTTTAGAGTATTATTAAATAGTTAAAAATAGTCTTTAATTAATAATAATTAGATAATTAGTCATAAAAATAATTTTTTTTTTCTAATAATTTTCTTATATAATTAGGATTGTAAAAATGTATTTTTCATATCTGTAGGTATTTTCCTTCTTTATTTTCACGTTTTATTTTGTACGTTAACGTAGTTTTTAATTTAAACATACGTTTTAGGTTTTAAACGTTCATCACTTTAAATATAGTGATAGCGTTTATTTAATATCTTTTATATTTTTAATTTTCTTAATTTGTATTTAAGTCGCTTTAATTTATAACTTTTTCAGTAGTGTAATTATCCTATCCAAATCTTTTCTGATCACTATCATTAGTGATCATTCTATCGTCTGATCTAGTGTTTGCACACCATTGAGTCTCCGTGGGACTTAACGACCCGGGAATCCATTGTATTCTCTGATCTTCATTTGCATTTGTGTCTGAGCTGTTTTAAGTCTGTTACGGTCTGCCATTCACAAGTGGCCGGCTTGTGTGATTAGACTTGACGGTTCAGCGCGGATCACCCTCCTTCGAAGATGGCTAAGCTTCTTAGTAAAATCCACCAATTCGTTCAAGAAAGGGAAGAAACGCTTTATCAAGCATGGGAAAGATTTAATGAGCTGCTTTATCGATGCCCCACACATGATTTGAACAAACATCAGATCGTCTATGTCTTCTACAGGGGAATTAATGCGTTAACACGGGAATTACTCGATTCTCCTAGACCTACTCCTAGCATGACCCCTGACCAAGCCTTGGAATGTATTCAACGGATTTCTGAACATTTCTACAAATGGCATATGGATACAGGGTATGGACCAAGTGACAACTTTGATCATAAAGTAATGAAAACATTGTCGAAGCAAGAATACAAATATGGTGAAATTTTCGAAAAGCGAAGGCTGGAAAGGGAAAGAGAAGCTGAAGCCTGTAGGGTTGAAAAGGTTAAGAGTGTATTCGAAACCAAAACCCGAAACAGCCTTAAAAAGAAGATTCTTGACCATATCAAGGAATCAGGGGAACGAGATGAGAGAATTGAATAGATGATGAAGGCATTCGTGGAAAACACAGTTTCTTCTCTCAAGACTCATGAAGATCGAATTAAGGGATTGGAGAAAAGTGTGATCTTGTGTTCGCAAGCCATCACAGATTACCTAGCTGCTCAAGAAGAAGAAGTTAATGCGGTTGAGACTATCTGTGAAGAGCCCACTACCTTTTCGGAGAAGGTTAAACGAAGAATCAGTATGGAGGAAATCTCGCTTCTGGAAAAAGCTCTACCGGTAAACGTCCCTCTTAATTCCATTAAAACTGATTATAATAATATTTTGCAGGAATTAAGCAACGATTCTAATGAGATGGTTCAACTTAACGAAAGATGTTCAGCTGTTTTAACAAATGAACTGCCACAAAAGCACCTTGCTTGATTAGGAATCTCAATATGTGTAATGCCCTAGCTGATCTTGGAGCGAGCATAAGCATAATGCCTCATTTAATGTTCCTTCGTATGGCTGTGGGAGACCTCAAGCCAGCCAAAATGAAGATTGAAATGGCCGAAGGATCCATGCAGTCACCTTTGGGAATCATTCAGAATGTGTTGGTGAGAATTAAGAAATTTATCTTCTCGGTTGATTTTGTGATTTTGGATATTCTCGAAGAAAATAGAATGCCTGTTATTCTAAGAAGACCTATGCTTGCTACTGCTCATACAAAAGTGGATGTCTTCGCTCGTAAATTAACTCTGGAAGCTAAGGGGGAGGTTGCTGCATTCAGACCTAACGAACTTTTGGCCATTCCTCAAAAAGTATGTGCAATTGACCCTATAGGATATTTTGGTGATACTCTGGAAAAATTTCTTAGCGATCCCCCGAATCCTGGCATGATAACTTCTGGGAAAGATTTTGATGTTTTTGTCAACTTTGAAGAAGATGATAACTTGGGAATCAGTACCGACGAACTCTCTAGTGACGTCGAAATGGCTCATTGGCAAGATAACTCTGAAAAAACGTTTTCACAATCTGACCAACCACAGTTTTATGAGATGGGTGCGCGTATCCATCATATGAACCCCTATTATCTGAAGATTTCATGCAAAATTGGGTTCATTGATTTCCATCCATTCATCGACACAAATTCTCCAGTTAACATTATTTCAAAGGAATGTTACAACCAGGTTATAGAGAAAGAACTTGAATATCAAGGAAACAACTTCCTTGGGATTGCAACAAACATCCGTGTCTTTGTAGGGACTCACTCATTTTTGGACAATTTTGTGGTTTTGGATGATGTTAGCGAATTCGTGGCAGATGGGCTAACCGGGGTTATTTTCGGGGAAACCCTTTCAAGAAATATATGGGTTAGATAAAAATGAGAAGGAAGGACTGGTATGGTTAAAGATTAGAGATGATAAAACAATATTTAGAATGCCAAGGACTGTCAAGAGTTTTAAAAATTGGACTAAAAAATAGTTAAGTTATGCTCGGTCGCTGCTAGGCATTAGTGACGAAGATAAGGCCAAATGTTTTGACCACGCCTACCAAAAGATCAAGAATGTTTACTTAGGGTGTTTAGAACTAGGAAAGGGACTACAAACGGGATGAGAATCGGATCAGCTGGCTTCAACGTGGAGATTGCCCTATCCACGAAATGACAAACAAACACTTCTAGCCCCGAGGCTCTGAGTTTAACTTAAAGACTCGTAAATAAAGAAAAGTTATCTTTCGGGAGACAACCCGAATTATCCCTTTCTTTTGTTTTATTTAAATTTCTGTTGGGTTTTGTGTTTTTAACCATTTTTGCAGGAAACAAAATGGGATTACTGCTACAGCATCTGATCTGACTATAGTTACAACGTAACTCATCTTAGTGGTTATGCCGTAACAACCCATTTTGCAGCAGAACTTTAGAAGCATTACCATATAAGGCGTAAACCCATCTCAGTGGTTACGCCATAGCCACACGCTTTACAGCATATGCTAGCTTTTTCCAGTTACGGCGTAACTCCTTATTAGAGTTACGACGTAACTCTCCTCTGCATTACTTCTTTCATTTTAAACACAGTAACCTTGTATTAGTATTTTAAATAAACTTTGTGGGTGTGTTCCCTATAAACCCTCACGAGACTTCACTCGTCCACTTGGAACACCAAGTGGTTTAAAAGGCTTGTTGCATATGCTAAATGCAACCGTGATTCCTACGAAAGTGGGTTAGGTTTATTTTTCATTTTTTCATTTTTCTTTTTTAGAATTATGCTTGTCGGTAGTGTGATTTCAGGGATTGAAGTTTTCTCGTGGATGCTTATACGAAGGCACATATCTTTTTCATGGGCCTTCTTTCTTTTTGGAGCAAATTTCAGGGAAGTTCTCGCTCCAATTCTACTTTTCTCTTCACCTTTATTTAACGCTTAGTACAAAAGGGACTTTGTACAATTCAAGTGGGGGGACGGGAGTAGAATTGTCTCTTGAACTTTATTTTGCCCTCGTTTTTCTGATTTATTTTGAAAAATTATGCCATTTTTAAAATTTTGACTTGTTTTTCCTAACCTAACTAGATTAGACCTTAGCCGAGTACATACAACCCTTGATATTATATGGTGAGATTAGCCTTATCCGTTTCCCAATGTTTACCCCAAATCCACCAAATTATGAGTGTGCCGGTAGCTTATAAACTTTAGAACTTGGCCTTTGCATCAGTTAAAGACCATAGACGAGGTATGTTGAGTTAGCTCGATGTATTTGGACTTTTCAATTTAAGAAGAAAGTATTATAGGATTATCACCCAAATAGCCTACCATTGTGTCTATCGATTAGTCACCTCGACTTTTCGACCCCCATGTGAAACCCTTTTGTTGAACTCACTTTTAGTGTAATATACCCCTAGATACACCCATCTGAGCCATTCCTTTTATTTTGTTAACCCATTATATTCTTTCGATACACCTATACACGTTCGCCTACCCTGTCGTCTTTCTTTGTGATTGGGGAGTCATCATTTGCCTAAGTTTAAGGTTCAAGTGGAAAGGTTCAGGAATCATGCTCTCATCGACGACATACCCTTAAAGATCATTGGAGACCCCCCGAATTCCCATTTTTCATCTCAAATGGGGGATGTTATGTTTATTTGTTTTATTTATGTTGAAAAAAAATAGTTATGTTATTCAGTTTATTATAAAGTGCGATATTATAAGCACTATGTTATGAGATTTATATAGATTTAGTATCGAGGAGGCCACCTCAGTCACATTTGAAGATTAGAGTTGGAAATTATGCCAACAATTAGAGAAAAGGTGGTGTGCCCATCATGACGTCCTCTAATGACACATCTACCTAGTATTTCATGATCCGGTTTTTTAACTTCAAAGCTTGAACTTTGGGCGGACGGTAAGTGGTGATGGCTTAGTTATGGATTTAGACAACCTGCTTGATTTTCATTTTACACCATTTATATATCCCATGTCTTATCCTACCCTTTAGTCATGAAGCGTTTCTAGGCGATGCAGCGATCAATCTTTGGTGTCTTGGCCATGGATTTGGTCATGTATCATTGATTTTGTCCACTTCTCCGTGACATGTTAGTAATGACGAGTCACCCTTAACCTTTGTCGCGTCTACCCATATTGCCTTCAAAAACTGTTTAGCCCTTAACTCTAGTGGTGGAGATTTGTGTAACCGCCAAGCTTATGGTAGAATACATGCTATGTGTTGGGAATTCTACTAAATAAGAATTCTGCTGAAGATACTGCTGACGGATTCTGCTGAAGTGCTAGATTCTGCTGAAGAAGTGATTCTGCGGAAGTAGTAAAACCGCGTAGTTTGTTTCTGCGGATATAAATATTACGCGTAGTTAGGATATGCATGAGCTTTATTAGGAAGTGATAATGTATATCTCTTTTAGTTTTATGATTATACGTTTCTTGGGAAACGGTTTAGGGTTCCTTGTCTATAAAAGGAACACATTAGTATGAATGATGTACGAGTTTGAAAAACAAGTTTTTAGTTTTATTCAAATATCCATAGAGGATCAAAGTATTCTTAGTATTATGTGTTGTTACTTGTGTTTGCATGATTTCCGCTTTATATTGGTGTGTTTGTGATTACATAAACATTACTAACGATCCACGAGCGCTCAAAGATCTATCAAGGTCTTAGGTTCAACAAGTGGTATCAGAGCCTCGGGAGAGTCTTTGTGATACTAAGAACATCCTTTTCTTTACACCCTCACAACCAAAACTACCATAACAAAGCCTGGGTCAGACGATGGAGAGGAAGTTACTCAAAATCAAAACACCACATCTTTGCAACAACTCAATCTCACAAATAGCAATGCAAAGTTCCCATACCTCAAGAAGGAGGAGTATGAATTGTGGGCTATGAAGATGCATAATTGGATCTCCAATATTGATTGGAATCTTTGGGAAGTTGTCCGTAAGGGTAAGAGTTTGAAGAAGTGCGTCAAAGATGCTGATGGGGTTATTACCATCGTTGGTCCCAAAACTGCTAAAGAGATACTAGTTGTTCAGAGAGAGAATAAAGTCAGAACTATTCTCCTTTAGGCTATACCAGATGATCACATGGGTGACTTTCACTACATGGAGGATGCTAAGGACATCTGGATGGCAATCAAGGCTAGGTTTGGTGGGAACGATGAGTCAAAAAGGATGAGGAAATCAATGCTAAAACAGCAGTTTCAAGAATTCCAAATCTCTAAGGAAGAAGGTATCCACAAGGGATATGACAGGTTCCATAAGATTTTAGGTCAATTGAATCAGATGAAGGCCAGGCCAGACAATGAGGATTGCAATTCAAAGTTCTTACGATCTTTACCTCCATCTTGGTTGCAAGTAAGCATTGCTCTCAAAGCAAAAGGTGGGCTGGATATGATCACTTTTGATGATCTCTACAACAGACTTAAAACTCTTGAGCCTGATGTCAGAAGTCCCTTTCATTTATCCACTCCCACTCACTCAGCTTTTGTTAGCACCTCCTCAAATAAGATGACCTATGCTCCAAGCCCAATTTCCTCAGCATCATCTTCCTACATCACCACTACATCAAATTCTCAACCTAAATCCAGTGGTGTATTGGAAGATGTACTTCACTCATTTGTTGCTGATTATGAAAATCAGTAGCAACTAGCTTTTGAGGATTTTGAACAGGTGGATCCACTTGATATGGAAGAGATGAACTTGAAGTGGCAACTGGTCATGCTCTCGGTGAACATCAAGAAGTTTAAGAGTAAGTTTGGGAGAAAGTTTGGTTTCCAGGGAAGAGATCCAGCAAGATTTGACAGAAGGAAAGTCAAGTGCTATACTTGTTGTCAAATGGGTCGCTTCTCAAGAGAATGCAAGGATAGAAAGGCTGGTGATGAGGTTAGGTATTCTACCTATCACCAGAATCAAATGGAAACTGGAACTTCCAAACCTGGACCCTCCAAAGCTTTGGTCACTCTGGATGACCATGTCAAATGGAAGGTGCATGAGCCTGATAATGATGAAGCTCCTGGTTTTGAGCATGGAGGATTGCTGGCAAGCTGTACTACAAAGGATCTGCATGATCAAGTTGCCTTAATGGGCATCTCTCAGCTACATAATTGTGTTTTTGGTTGTAGTGAAAGATATAATGAACTTAAGGAAGCTTATGATGAATTGAAACCTAAATATAATGAATGTTATGTTGAAGTTGAGGCTTACAAAAAGGCTTTCAAAACTGTAGAAAGACAAAAAATTTGGTTTCAAAAGAATCAACTTGCTTATGATGAAAAGATAAGGGTGTTAGAAAGTGATTTGGAATGTACTAGAATTGATTTAAAACGTACTGAGAAAGAAAAAGCTAATGTAGTTTTAGAAAACCAAGTGCTTAAAAAGAAACTAGATGAGGAAGTAGCCAGACATAAAGAATGGTTAATATCAGGTGACAATTTAGCTAGCTATCTCTATGGTTCTCAATCTGTAAACTCTGGGATAGGTTTAGGTTTTAAGAAGTATGTTGGCTTAGAAGCTAGGAATGATATGCGTAAATCTACACCAGCAGGATTAGCTAATTATGTAAAAGAAGGAGAATTACATGTTGTACCTGGACCTATTAGAGGAGAACATATGCCCACTGACCTTTCCATCACAGTAGACTTTGATGGATCACACCATCTTTATGGCAAAAAGTTAAGAGACTTGCCAGACCCTGATTCAACATCTACTGACCTTGTCTCTTGTTCTGACAGTGACAATTCCTCTGACCAAGGGTCTACTACGTATACCAGTTGTGATTCAAGTGAAAAGTCAGACCTTCCCAAGACCTTACCCAAGCCTACACCCAAGACTCCCTACAAGCCTGTTAGAGTTGCTGCTGAGGAATCAACTTCCAAGACAGTTTCCTCTGAAGACTTGTCATTTAATGCTTTACAAAATAATGCCTTTAATTTTGTTAAAAAAAATTCTGTTAATGTTTGTGGTTTGAATGCTTTTGCATGTAATGAAACATCTTTCAATTTGAATAAATATTCTAAAAAGAAGAAATGTTTTGTTTGTGGAAGTAAATTTCATTTGATTAAGGATTGTAATTTTCATGAGCAAAGAATGGGTGTATGTGCTAGTCAAAAGAAACCTAGACCAATGTGGAAAAATGTTAATGATATGCCATCTTTTGTTCAACAAGCAACTCATAAAACCAGCAAACACAATTCTGGTTGGAGAAGATCTGTTGCTAGACCATATGTGAGACCAACTAGTTCATATTTTCAAAATGGTTATTGGCCTGAATGTTTTGACTCAATGTATGATGAAAAGGGATATTGGGATACTGCTGTGAAGCCCTCAGCAGGTTGTTCTTGGACTCAAAAGGGACCTAATTTTCAATGGAGGCCCAAGAACAATGGTGGATCTTATACATCTACATGGCCTAACTCTTATGATCCACAAGGCAGGCTCAAGTCAGTGATGACTTGAGTCTCCAAAGCGTACTTATATTTTGTATATTTTTTGTTGTTGTTGTAGGATCATCCTCTGAATAGTAAAGATGTAGGCATAGTTGATAGTGGTTGTTCCAGAAGCATGTCAGGAAACAAAGAGAAGATGCATAATTTTGTACCCATAAAAGGAGGAGGCAATGTGACTTTTGGTGGAGGAGATGGTAGGATCACTGGGAAAGGCACTGATAACGCCTAAAATAAACATGTTTTTAGTAGCGTTATTGTTGGTTTTGTTCATGATAATTGGCTATATTTACTCATAACTGTTGCAAAAGTGCAAAAGATGCGTATTGTGAATGTATGTGTAGCCAGGTATCACGAATGATGAAGAAATGAAGTTTTTATGCACATTTGGAAGATTCTCGAAGAAGGAAGTCGAGCAAGGAAGCTTTTGGATTCAATGATTGGGAAGTACAATGATTTCTAAGTATCTACAGCTAGGAAAGATCAAGTTTTGCCTTGGAAATCATCAGCGAGAGCAAAGAATGAAGCGAATAAACAAGAAAGTCAACAAGAGTCAAAAGAGCAACACCCAGCCGTTCGGTCGTGAACTGTAACTGGATCCGGCTGGGCAAATGGTCAAATCGCAACCGATCCGGTTGCCATCGCAACCGATCCGGTTGCAGAAGCTGCAGTTACACAAAGTTGCATTTATTGTTACCTTAACTCCCCATAATCATTGGAGGCCGATCATTTCTTGCTATTAACTATTTGGGAACGTTTTTGGCCAGTTGTGGAAGCATATTTGGCTATATAATGAACCTAGTCCTAGTTTACTTGGTGTGACACAACCAAAAGTTTATTAGTTTACTTCAAAACTAATACCAACCATATTATTCAACCCAAAACCTTAGTCTTTACTGAAAAATGTCCAGGAGCAAGGAGGGAACAATTCTCATCCATAGTTTTGGTAAGTTGGAGTTATACGGTGAATCTAGGTGATCAGAGGCGCGTGGTTGCTACAATCCACGAATTCTAATTCTTGTAATCACAAAAGTTTAGGTATTCTATGAACTTTGTTATGGATTTCTATTCTCTTGAATTATTGGAATTACTTTGTTATGATTTGTGTTTAGTTATTATTATCATGGAGTAGTTTTGGGATATACTTGTGTGTTGGGATGTAGTTAATCATTCTAGTGTTCTTAATATGTGATGCATGTATATATGATCTTGTTTAAATGAGTTTGTTGGAAAAATACTAGTCTTGGTTTGATTTGTTGATAAAACATGTTTTAAGAAAAAGGACCGAAAGGATTTCTCTTGTGTTTTATTCCAAAAAGTTGAGTGACAAACTAGTATGGAGATACGGTGATTGACAACCACCATGTTTGCTTATTAAAACAAGACTAGGAACATTTTCATCACGAAAGGGTCGAAAGATTCATAAGAACAAATTTAATAAGAACATGTTGCAAACAAATGGAATTTCTAAATGATAATCATTAGGATAAGGACCGAAAGGATTACCTAAATGTTTTTGTTCTTAGAATGATTTTTACAAACATATACCATGGTTGGAGATCATTTGCTTATGATTTGTGCATCACATCAAGAGTTTACACCAAACCTTCATGAACACTATTTGTGATTGATTATAGACTACACACAAGTATATATATTTCTTATTATTGAATTTCACTATAACATCACTGTTTGAGGAAGCCTTGCCAAGCTTTCTTGTTGGAGACTTTTCATCAAAACAATTTCAATAAAAAAAAATCCCTTGGGACGATCTCGACTTACCCAACTTTGCTATCACGGACGAGTATACTTGCTCGTATGTGTTAATAGAATTAAACGGTTAAATCGTGTTTATATATTTTAAAACCTGCACTACACGGTAACACATCAAGTTTTTGGCGCCGCTGCCGGGGATTTTATTTCAACTTTGATTTTCTGTAAAATTGTTAGTATTGGAATTGAATTTGGTAAAAAAAAAAGTTTTGGTTAAAAGTTAACCGATTCGGTTGCAAACGTTAGAGTTACTGAGTGATTTTTATTTTTGATTTCATGGTTCTAGCTTACTTAGTGATTTGTGTTATAGTTCCTAGAGTAATTCTTGTCATTTTAGATCTTATTTAGAGATTATGTTTTGTAGTTTAATGATTTCTTGGATTTATTTATATTTTCTTTATATTTGTTATTATTATTAGTTAATTAGTTTTAGATTAATTCAGTTTTTAATATTAATGATTAGATAATAATTTTTCAGTTATATGTTTAATTATCTTTATGGTAGTGTTAATTGGTAGTTAATATAGTTTTTAGTTTTATGTTTAATTATTAAGTTATTAAGTATTGGTTAATGTAGAGTCTTAATTAATTTAGAGTTTAGTACACTTAATGATCTGTTTTTTAATTTCAATTAATATTCAGTTTTTTTCTTAAAAAATAAATAAATAAATAAAATAATAAAGATTATTTTGTGTCGATCTAACCGATCGGTTGCAACCCGCAACCGGATCCGGTTGATTACTTGGTCTAGTTATTACCACCAACCGATCCGGTTGGTGCTCTCGTTAATTTTTTTTTATGATTTTTAGATTTTGAGTTTTAACTTATGTTTTTAGTTTTGTTGAGTATCTTAACTTGCTTAGTTTATGTTTTCTATAGTTTGTTCTTGTTTTTACTAACTCTAACGCTTATGATTCGGATTTTGTTTTGTTTTTTTTTTGTCTAGTTTAGCTAATTAGTATGGATAGTTTGAGTGGAATCTCGGAATACCTTCGTACTTTGGATGAAATGTTCAAGGATACCGGAAATTCATTGGAAAAGATTGGAGGTATCTTGGAAGAGAGTAAGAAAGATTTGGGGATTGATACGGTTAATATGGAGGAAACGGGTGAAAACAAAGTTCAACTTCCCAAGAAGGGAAGGGTCGTAGTATTCACACAAGCACCTTTGACGGTGTATGATTCACCACTAATGAGGTTTGGTACGCCGTGTAGCATAGAAGGAGTAAGTGCTTGGGACGCGCAACTTAATATGGCTTATGGAGAGAACTACATTTTGGAGAAGGTTCTTGACAAAATTGGTCATGTACGTTTGGACTATGAAGCCTATGGAAGAAGGATGGTTAAAAATCTTAAGGTCAATATTCATGGACACATTTTTGAAACAGATTTTGTTGTGTTAGAAGAAGGGAATGCGGATGAACCAAATGTATGTTTTGGTCGAGACTTTCTTGTCACGACCAATTGCCAAGTTGACTTTGCAATGGGTGAATTGAGGATTAATATAACTGATTTGGAAGAAGAAAAAGGAGTGAACGAGATGCTAGTGGAAGTGTGTGCCAACATGGAAGAGAAAGATGTGGAAGTAGTTAAAATGGGGAAAGCAAATCGGAAGAAAACTTCATCAAACAAACTAACCCCAACCACAACCACTAACAAAAATGATTACACACCAACATCACCTCCCACTACAAATACTTTCAAGCCTTTAACCGACAAACAAAAAGAAGCTATTATAGAAGTGCAAAGAAAGATAAAGAGTAAGAAGCACATAACCAAGACACGAGTATTTATAATGGTTCGGCTACAAGGACACCTTCCTTGCCCTACTCCACTCCCCGAGTCACCTACTCGAGAGTTCGTAAACACTACACGACACCAACTCCTTATGGCGGAGAAGCCTTCACAACGTCGCCTACTCTTTTTTCGGTACTAGGCTAACCACTGGGTTCTTCCACAAGGTAGAACCACACCTATCACAACGTCGCCTACCTTTATCCGGTACTAGGTTAAATACCGAGTTCCATTACAATGGAGGAACTACTCCCCAACACTACACAACACCTATCCCAAAGGATACCCACTCCTTATTACAACATCATCAAGGATATCAACATCTTTGGATACAACCTATCTCTATTTGTACATCGATGCACCTCATCGATTATACGACCTTGGCATCTTTCACTACCGCCACTTGACTTAACTTTTAGGCATCTTTCACTAATGCCCTTGACACGCACGTTTAGCACCTTTCACTAATGCCTTCGTCTTGACTCCTTTGGCATTCTTCACTAATGCCTTTGACACGGACATTAAGCACCTTTCACTAATGCTTTCGTCTTGACTCTTTCGGCATCCTTCACTAATGCCTTTGACACAACACTTCTATGGAGAAAGAAAGAACAATCAACAAGAGAACATCAGTAGTCTTGATGATGACGAAGCATGGCAACTCATGGACTTGAGCTTGCTCGACTTCAAGAGGTGGTGATCTCGCCTTTAAGAGGAACTTAGAGAATCACACAAAAACAAAAGACAAACTACATAGAGAGATCCTTAGGATCTAAGGTTAGAAGGTTACAATACTTGGGGAAAGTATGTGTGGGAGTGGCAATCCAAAATGAAGAAATGGCTCACTATTTATAGAGGAGAAAATGCTACTGTTCCACAAATCCCACAGATCCCTCACTTGAGGGATCCGTCCAGTGTAATCCTGGGGATCCGTAGGACGCTCCTCTTTGCCCATGGGTTTTGGGTCATGGGTCATGGGTCCTAGACTTTGGACCATGGGTATCCAAGTAGATACAATGCATCTACAAGATGCAATGCATCTAGTCCATAGGTTATGGGTTAAGACCATGGGTCATGGATAATATCCATATATGACTTATGCATGATGTCATGCAATGAGTTATGGGTCATGCTTCATCGGCCTGGGTCATGGACTTTGGGTTTTACCCAACAACATTTAATGTATTTGGTCAATGGGTCAAATACTTAAACTTCTACCCATTGTATTACCCATTATGATACATACTAGTTATGTATATATTTGTCCAATATGTAAACACTAGTTGTTGTACATATGTATTACTAAATCATAAAACCACTTTTACTTGTTTAGTATTTTATGTGAAAACGTATGTGTGTTAGTAAACTATTGGCTCAATCCATTTACGTATTTTATTTGTTTCGTTAAAATGATTTTACGTTTGTTATCGACAAAACATTAAAAGATCGTAAAATATAAATAAACGTTTTTACGGCTTATTTGTATTAACACACTGCTAATGTAATGAAGCACTGCTAGCTTGTTAGGTCGGTTTAACTTGTAATATTATAGAATATCTTGAGTAGGTCGATTTGTATTTAGAGAAGTATGGAAAGTATAGTTATCTTGTAGAATAAGTAATGTATATTGTAAAGGACTCCTTAGCCTATAAAAGGAGGTCCTAGGTTAGAGTTAGATATACGTATTGGTTATATCTAAGAGTCGATACACTTCAAGGTTGTAAACCCTAATACTATTCAGAGTATTCGTATAATAATATATTGAGGTGTTTAGTGATAATCAATGTTATTCTTCTTAAGGTTAAACATTAAATTCCGCGTAGTGTTTAACAGTTTGTATTCATTTAAGTCAGCTTCTATACAAGATCGTTTGCACAACTGGGATCAACAAGTGGTATCAGAGCGTGTGATCTAGAAGCTGTGATCAAGAAGTTGTGTTACTCAGATTTGTTCTAATTCAACAAGTTCAAGATGTCTGAAGAAACTCACATGGTTACTGCCTCCAAGGTGCCCATGCTGAAGCAGGGAGAGTATGAAGTTTGGAAGATGTGAATGAGGCAATACATTCGCATGATTGACTACAACATCTGGGAGGTAATTAAAAAGGGTAATTCTTTACCCAAGAAGGGTGCTGATGGAAAAGAGCTTGGAATTGTTAGTGAAATTGATAAAGCTCAAAGAAAGATGAAGATCAAGGCTCATAGTATTCTCAGTATGGGAATACCTAATGAGTATGCATTGGACTTCCAAGAGTATGAGACTGCTAAGGAGTTGATGGATGCCATTGAACAAAGATTTGCTGGTAATGATGCTACCAGAAAATCCAGGAAGAACATGCTCAAGCATCAGCTTGAAAACTTCACTGCTCTCAGTGGAGAAAGTCTTGATGGAACTTACAACAGACTACATAAGCTCATCAGTCACTTGAAGTTGGTGGACTATAAAGTTGCTCAAGAAGACATCAACCTCAAATTCATTAGAAGCTTGGCACCTGAATGGGCAATGCACACAGTTGTGTGGAGAACACAAAGATGACTTTGAAAAGATGACCTTGGATAATCTCTACAACAATTTAAGGTCTATGAGTCTGAGAAGAACATTGCTAGCTCAACCTCTTCAACTCAGAACATTTCTTTTGTGTCTACAAACAATAGCAGGGGTTCTCATGATACTTCCAGTGCTACCTATGAAGTTTCCACTGGTTATACTAATGTTTCCACTGCTAGTGATAACATTAGTGATGGAGCTATTTGTGCTTTTCTGGCTGATCTCACAACCAGTGTTACAGTGCTGAATCAGGATTTGGATCAAATTGATCCTAATGATCTTGAAGAAATCAATCTTTAGTGGGAGATGGCTATGCTCACTTTGCAAGCTAGGAGATTTTTAAGGAGGACTGGTAGGGAGATCAAGTACAATGGTCAGAGAAAGGTTGGGTTTGATAAAAGCAAGATGGAGTGTTATAACTGTAAGAAGAAGGGGCACTTTGCAAGGGAGTATAAGGATCCAAAGAGGATTGGTGATAACTCCAGGAATGCAACTGAAGATCCAAAGCCTTCTTCAGCATTGGTGGCTCAAGATGGACTTGGAGACTATGACTGGAGTGACCAAATTGAAGAAGGACCCAATGCTGCTTTACTTGCAAGTGAAGCTTCCAAAGTGCACAACTTTGCACTCATGGCATATGCTTCATCATCTTCTGGTTCTGACTCTGAGGTATCCAATAATTCAAATAGTTCTGTCTGTTCTTATAAATCTTGTCAGGATACTTTAGAAGGTTAGAAAGCTATAATAGAAAGTCTTAGGAAAGAAGTTGAAAGACTTGAATTGGATAACGTAGGTTACAGAGTAGGACTTCAAAATGTAGAAGAAAAACTTAGGTTTTGTAAAAAGTGTGAGTTTGAGTATGCTGATAAGATAAACATTCTAGGTGGAGAGATTGACAGTAGAGATAGAGAAATAAAAGTGCTTAAACAGAAACTTGAAGAAGCTGAAAGTATAAAACAAGAGGGCCTAGATGAAAAAAGAGAAACATGTAGTTAGGGTTGAAAAACTTACTTTTGCGTCTGAGTTAGTTAATAAGTCAAATGGATGTCAATTAATGAAAAAGGGTTCTGGCATAGGGTACAATGATATGCCACCACCCATGCTGATGAAACATGCACCACCTGGAACAAAGTTGTCTTTCAGTAGTGAGTTTAGTGTTAACAAACCTGTAGGTGAAGAAAGTAAATCTAAGTCATCTAAGGTTGTGTCTGATATGTCATCTGATGGTCCAGTCATTGAAGATTGGGAGTCAGATACTGAGGATGAGAGGTCTGAGTCAACATAGTCTGAAAAGTTAGAAAACATTAAAACTATTGATTCAAAACAAGCTAACTTTGGTATGCCTAGATTTGGAGCACAAATCTCTAAGAAAATTGTTGAGTATAATGAGATTCCTAGAGAACAAATAAAAAGATACAAACCTAGGGGAAATCAAAGAAGCTTTAATGGATTAATCTCAAACAGATTAGGGGGTGAGTTTAAGTGTGTTAAAAAGGCTTGTTTTAAATGTGATAGTTTTGATCATCTTCTGAGAAACTGTAACAAAAACCAATCACCAATTTGGAACCAATGGAGGAGGGTAAATCATCAAAAAATTTAAAAGAAAACAATCCCTCATCCTAACAGAAACATGGTTCCAAGAGGAGTGCTAATAAGAAATGGAACAACTAAATCTGTAATCACTGCTGCACCAAAAGGAGTTCCAACCACTGGTTCAAAAACTGTTTTCACTGCTAAGCAAAACGATTCCACTGCTAAGCAAAATGTTACCACTGCTAAGGAAATAGAAGATTTAATTACAGTGCCTAAGGTAATAACTGATACAGTGGTTGGAAGCCATTTTTATGCTGTAAAGGCCTTAGCTAGCTGGCAGTTGAAACCAAAAACAAACGTTCTACACAATGCCAGTAGTGCATCAATGGACTTAAATAAATATGACTATGTTGATGCACAGGGCAGACCTAAGTCAATATTGGCTTGGGTCCACAAAAGAAACTAATATGTTTAATTTCATGTGCAGGGCAATCTACAGGATGAGCTAAAGGGTAAAGGAATATTTGACAGTGGTTGCTCTAGGTACATGACATGGGATGGGAGCAACCTTTAGGATTTTGAAGCTTTTGATGGAGGCTATGTGGCTTTTGGAAATGATCCAAAGGGAGGTAAAATTCTTGGTAGAGGAACAATAAAGACTGAGAAGGTATATCTGGTACACGGACTGAAGTACAATTTGTTCAGTGTTTCCCAAATGTGTGATAAAAAGAATTGGGTACTTTTTGGGACAATTGAATGTGTGGTGTTATCTCCTGATTTTAAAATGCCTGATGATAATTTTGTGCAGCTTAGGGTTCCTAGAAAGGATAACATATATTGTTTTGATTTGAAAGATGTCATTCCTAATAGATCCCTAACCTGTTTTTTGCTAAGGCATAAGTTGATGAATCAAAATTATGGCATAGAAGGCTAGGTCACCTAAATTTCAAAACAATCAATAAATTGGTGAAAGAGAACTTAGTTAGAGGTCTACCTTCTAAGGTTTTTGAAAGTAAATATCTTTGTGTGGCTTGTCAAAGTGTTTAAAGGTGAGTGCCATGAGTTTTCTCAGGGCGACAGCTCATTGGTTCATTCCTCTAGGGATTTTTGTAATGGTGAAATATGTGAAGTATGGTAAAATTTGATTTACTAGTGCCAAGTATATCTTCATCGGCTCTTCTTTTACAATGTAATCACCCGTTACTTGGGAGGCTAACAACAATGAGTCTATGAATACTTTGATTTTTTAACCTCTATTATACTGGCTATGCATAAGCCTGCTAGTAACGCTTCGTATTCTGACTCGTTGTTCGAGGCATCAAATTTGAATTTCAGGGCATACGTGAAGTCGTACCCTACCGGGCTTGTGAGCACTAATCCTTCCTCTGAACCTTGTTTACATGACGCATCATCAGTGTATAAAGTCCATGTTTCGTCCTTTGCTCAGCTTCAGCGTCCTGGTTGACTGTTGACCAATAGTACCCCCATCGTGATTGCTTCAGCCGCTAAAGCACCAGAGCCTGAGTGCATGCTGCACATTATGTTATGGATGTCTTGAATGATTGTTCACGCCTCTGTTGGTCCAATGCGTCACGCCTTTGGACCTCTGAACGTGTTTCGATATAAGGACCCATCCATGATATGGTACATGATGGCCTTGCACCTGATTTTTAGTGCCTCTAGTTTTTTAAGTGGTAGGATACCTTGGGACAGCCATTTGAAGATGATAGTCATCCAAGTGTCATCTGTCTCGACCTAGGAGACTTCCGCATGCTTGAGGATGGATTTCTCGTTGATGACTTCCACCAAGACCTCCCTTTCCAAAGTATTCAAAGGTGACTTCAACGAGTTTGCTCAAGGCGACAGCTCACTAGTTCATATTTGAATACTTTGATTCTTTTAACCTCCATTGTATTGGCTATGCATAAGCCTGCTAGTAACACTTCGTATTCTGACTCGTTGTTCGAGGCATCAAATTTAAATTTCAGGGCATACGTGAAGTCGTGCCCTACCGGGCTTGTGAGCACTAACCCTTCCTCTGAACCTTGTTTACATGACGCGTCAGCAGTGTATAACGTATAGGTTTCGTCATCGTGGCCCTTGGTTATTTGTTGTGCTTTTGACTTCTAGTCTGGTATTGTCGGAGGTTGTGTCGACCTTGGCGAGGAAATCTACCATGATCTGCCCTTTGATTGAATGTCTGGATTCATAGGTGATTTCGTATTCGCTTAGCTCAATCACCCTTTTTGACATCGTGCTTATGTACTTGTGCTTTGTTAAAACCTGTTTCAGGGGTTCGTATGTCAGGACTTGTATCGGATGCACTTGGAAGTATCTTTTGAATCACCTGGATGATAGTAATAGGATAAATGCCAGATTTTTCAGTAGAGGATAGTAGATTTTTGCATCCATCAAAATCTTAATGAATAAGTAGATTGGCTTTTAAACCTTGCTCCTTTCTGCTAAGAGGACTGAACCGATTATTTCTTGGGATGCTGCTAGGTATATTGTGAAGGTTTCAGTAGGTATTTAAGCCGTCAGGGTGGGTAGCTCGACTAGGAACACTTTGAGGTCCTGAAATGCTACCTCAGGATCTTCTGTCCACTTGTATACTTTCTTTTTCTTGCACTCGATCAACACTTTGAAAAATGGTAATTGTTTTCCGGATGCCCTTGATAGAAACCGGCTGAGAGCTAAAAGTTCCCGATTTAGGCTTTGTTATTCCTTCAAGTTCTTGGGTGGAGTCATATCTAGTACCGCCTGAATGTTTTTGTGGTTTGCCCTGATTCTCGTGGCGTCGATTATATGACCTAAGAATTGACCTTCTTCTACCCGAAACATATATTTATCTGGGTTTAGCTTCATGTTGATGCGTCTGAGGTTTTGGAATGTTTCGATGATGTCGCGTAGTAAAGCATTTTCTATTTTACTTTTGATGACCATATCGCCAACATATGCTTCAAGATCGACGCCTATATGAGATCTTAATTCTCTATCTACCAGTTCCTGGTATGTGGCACCCGCATTTTTTAGTCCAAAATGCATCTTGGTGTAGTAGAAAAGACCTGATTGGTGTAGAACGCGGTTTTGTCTTCGTTAGACTCCTTCATCAGGATATTGCGATATCCTTTTTATGCATCAAGAGAGCACTTGTATTTGAAATCGGCTAGGGATTCCACTTTTCAATCAATGGGTTGTAGGGGTAGCTATCTTTTGGACATGCCTTATTTAGGATGGAGCAGTCGACACACACACACCATGTAACGTTAACTTTCTTGACCGTAATTGGGTTTGGGACCTAGGTTTGATATTTAACCGGATGTAGGATGCCTGCGTGGATTAGGTCTGTAACATCATAATCCATAGCCTAAGACCTCTTTATAGAAAGACTGCGTCTTTTCTGTCTAATAGTTGGTGTGTATTGATTTTGGGCCCAGGCTATGTTTGGCTAATTCTCTTAGGACACCAGTCATGTCTAATGGTTTCCAGGAAAATACGTCTAGGTTGTTTGCTAGTAATTATACCAGTTGGTTTTGAACCTGAGGTGGGAGGTTGACTCCGACTGTAATGGGATGATCTGGGTATTTGGGGTTTCTCATGACCTTTACATGCTTGGGGTTGTCTCCCTAAATAGGTTCCCACGCGATCTCCCTAGTGTTGCTTTCTTCTACCGCAACGGTCAGGCTTGCATCTCTGCCAGGGTAGTCACTTTTAACTGTAACGACCCTCGCCCCTATTGGAAAATCTACCAAAGATCTGATGGCTGAAACTTTCATATTGAACTTTTCAAGGGTTGTTCTTTCGAGTAATTCATTATACTTGGATGTAGATTTGACAATGTGGAATTGTAGAATAATTTTTTCTCGACAGTGGGTGTGTTCATACTGTGAGTTTTAAGGTGGCTACGCCCTCGGGATAAGATCTTTCCACTAAGAAGCCAATCAAGGGTGTGGTTTGTGGTTTTAAGCCTAACCTGATGTGTTCCAGGAGTTTGTTGAAGCTGTGTTCATACATTATGTCGACAAACCTTCCTCCATCCATGTATATTCTACTAACTCTGTGTGAGGATATCATTGTTTTTATGGCAACGGGGCCAGACGATGGTATGAAGGTATCCCATGGAATGCTTCGCGATGGGGTTCCCGGCCAGTCTTCCATGACCTCGTTGCCTTTGTTCATGCATGAGTGCCATGATTGGATCATGTGGACACTTACTATTTTTTCCTTGAGGGTTTGCCGTTTCATTTGGTTGGTATTGTTTGTCCTGGATGGTGTATTAGGGTTAGGGGTTTGTACACCCATGTATTGAGATTAGCCCTGAGAGTTTTTGTATTGGATTTTCTAGGTTTAGGTAATGGTGTCAGGGTGTCTTTCTGAGTTAGGCTCATAGTTATGCTATACTCAGGGTTGTTACTAAGTAGTGGTTTATCTTGATTGTTATGTGTAAGGTAATGCGCAAAAAAGAGTAAGTAGGTTAGAATGCGTTTACCTGAGAACTGGCCAACCACCTTGCTTTGCGAGTTATTCTAGGTAAGCTGGTGTGGTGTGGCATGACCTGGATGTTTTACGGCTCCTTTCCCTGACACCTTCTATCGCCCTGTGCGCCTCTCCGAACTCTAAATTTTTAAGTTGCCGCTGGTTGTGGAGTTGGCCTGAGAACATGATGTTCGTCATGAGACCATGTAGGTTCTTTTTGGGAAGGTGATGTGTGCAGGTTAACGTAATTGATTACTGCATGCAGTTCCCTTAAAACCCATATTGTGTGGTTTCCGAGTGACTTGTGAGTCTCTTTTTTGGGTCTTTGTTGACTCTTCTCTGGGTGAGGAGGGTCATCCACTCTGGGGGATCCGAGGTGGTAGTTGGTTATGTCCAAAATTTAAGGGGGTTGTTCACCAGACAAGTTTGGCTGGGAAACTTGTGCAAAAAAGAATTAAAATGAGATTTTTGAGTGAGAAATGAATGAAAATAGGTGAAAATTTTTAAAAAATTTGCGGCTATTTCGTATCATGTCCCCACGGATGGCGCCACGTTTACGTATGAAAAGTAAATTGGCTTAAGATATGTGATGGGGATGGTTTTGGTGTTTGGTTTCTCATGTAGAACGGTAAGGACCAAATCAGAATGGTGAAGATCAAGAAGCTCGGGTAACACATAAACAAAGACCATACTTGACTATTGTGAAGCAATATTTGCCTAAATGTGTGATACTTATGAAATTGCGTGTGCTGCCTTCTATTTATAGAGATGCGAATAGGGTTTAGAGATAAACATTTGTGGGATGATCAACGGCTGCCAGGGAGCCAGGTGTTGATCATCTGAGCAGCAGACAAGGGGGACATGTGGATTGTCCTCCTTGGCTCGTACAAACTGGTGCTTGTCATGTGTCCCTACTGTACAATGTCATATGGTAGTACGAGGCTCTAGCCTTTGAGATTTTTTTAGATCGAGGCTCACGACATGCATGAATCCCACAAAAATCGCGAGCCTTGGGATTTTGCTCCTTGGCGCCTTGGGGATTTTTGCGCCTCGGAGATGTAACGGGTCTTTGGGCCCTTTTTCTAAATATTAAGATAATATAAATGGGCTTTATAAGTTATATACATGGACCTTTTAAGTCATAGGGTGAGTATTCGTATGATTTATAAATTTGAATTGATTTTATATTTATTATATTGATTGAAATTTTCTTAAGAAGTTACTTTATTTCATTAAGTATTTTCTTTATGACATATTATCATGAAAATGTGGCATTGTGCCTTAAATATTAATACGTTGCTTACTTGATATTTTGGGTTAAATTGTGAGCTTTGTTAGATGTAAGTCTACTAGTGTAGGACACAAACATATTTAGTCTGATATGGATTTTAATCTCTATATAGGTCATCGAGCCAAAGAGTTGATCCGTTTTAGAAGTGACAACTGATTCATTTTAATCTTTACAATGGCAATATGTGCTATGTATTAAGTATTTTAATGTTATTTTGTGTTATTTAAGCTACATAAATAGTCATATATGTTATAAAAACTTAACGTATTTAGTGCGCCTTGCATTCATTTATCCCGCACCTTGGAATGCGCCTCGAATCGATGCTCTTTGCTCCCCTTTGCGCCTTAGTGCGCCTTGAGCCTTTCAAAATATTATATGGTACAAATTAACCGTTAGTGACAGTTGGGGAGCAGTGGTACTATGCGCTCAGTATAGCCTGATGAGTGTCGTCAAGCCTTACGTGGCCTGGGATTTAAGTCGGGCCGCTATTAAGTGTTTATTGATGGGTGTTGGTAATGGGCTTAATTCAAGCATGTATTTAGTGGGCTTGAGCCACTAATATTGATACATTATCAATATCATAAACACAAAATAATTATATCGATGTTTCGATGTCCTAAATTAAGATTATAGAATGTTTAAAAAGATTAACATGCTGTTTAAATTCAATAAAACATAATCTATAAGTTTGGAGTTTTTTTGTTTGTGGTTCAACAAAAGTAATATCGAATCCAAGTAGATCTTAAGATTTTAGGGTCAAAATTGGAATCGTATAAGATCTTAAGCTTGCAAAATCTTACGTAAGATGAGGATCATTTTTACTTTACACTATCATAAAATCGTAAGACCGTAAGATCATTAAAAATAAATATTATACTCATATCTATTACAATGGCTTCAACATGCATTTCTTATGCAACCCTTTGTTTTGCTCGCACTTCTCATGGTCAAAATAATACTAGTATGGCGGGGTTACAAAGACAATCATATTCAGCACAACCCGCAAAAATTACCATGTATTTTTAGCTATTTACGGTTTTTAATAAACAAACTTTGTTTATTAAATATCCAACAAATATCTAGCGATTTTTATAAGAAAATACCGATAAAACATCTATAAATTGCGGGAAAAAAATGAGCCTAATATTGCTATAATTTTAACTTAATTAAGCTTTTATAGAAAATGTTTGAACTTTGTTTATGACGATAAATGTTTTTTTACAAAAAAAAAACAAAAGAAGATTTTAAACTACATAATAATTTTAAAAATGATTAATTTCATATATCACCCTACTTTCAAAATAATTTTCATATATACCCAAAGTGCAAGTATTGAATGCATAATGTACAATGTTTTTTATGTATGTTTGGGTATATATGAAATTTTCAATAAAAATGAGGGGATATATGAAATTGCCCCTTTTAAAAATTGCTCAAAAATTTGCTTAAATATAAATTTATTAAAAGTTTCCAAATCACACCCCTAAACTATATAACTGTCACAATTCTCATTTTCCGGTCATTTCTCATACTCCATATTCATCATTTCATAACGGTTCATTCATGATTTTGCATTTCACATTAAACGCGTAAATTTTATATTAAATAAACGTTATCGCGTAAATTATTATTTTGAACATTTAATCCGGTACTTCCAAAAATGATCCCGATATATTTTGTACTTACAATTAGTTTATAAAAACTATATTTTGAGTTTACCTAGTGTTCTAAATTTATTTTGTACATAAATCGTTAAATTTATATTATTACGACGCTTTTCTTAAAAAACTACACGATAATTATATTATCACTCAAATTATGCAAGAAACATATTTTTTTACAATTTTTATAACTACAATATATTTTACTTTGGCCTATTAAAACTTATTTGTAGACACTACTACTCAAATTTCACCAATATATACAAGTTACAACAATTTTTACTTAACTATACATTTACTTACATTTTTGACAATTACTTATACATTATATAAAAAAAAAATATGAATTATTGATATCCATCCCCCCAAAACCGGTTTTGAGGGGGGGGTGAGTCAAGAGTGGGTAGCAATTAATGTGGTGAATTATTTTCTTGTGATAGTATAGATATATACTCAACCCTTCACTCATTCACTCATTCATTTCATTCTCATCTTTGAAGTGTTAGTAAAAAGTGTTTTCTCCTTGTTTCTTCATCTCTCAAAACCGGCCACATTCAAGAGTAGCAAGGGATCATCATTTTTTTTCAAGTTCAAGCATAAACAATCTAGAATCACACTCTTTATAAGGTTTTGAAATAAAAACCTAGAGTGTTTAGGCTAACCTTGGTTCTTTGCACCTCATCATAATACTTGTAAGCATATTTCTATCATTTTACATATTTCATCTTCATTTTATATTTATCTCTCCATTTTTGGAGCAAACATGCAAGACTTGTGTTGTTTATACCATTTTTTCATGATTTTTAGTGTTATATATATATAAGGTCATCCTATAATTATCCCCTTGGTATATGTTGGTCTTGATGATGTCTAGGAACCCATGACACCCTAAGAAGGTGTATGGTAGGATTAGATTAGCTTTGGAGTTGATTTGAAGGGATTGGAATAGGTTTAGTACGAGAAAAACTATTTTCGATAAGTATAAAATGTGTTCTGTCCTTATTTTATTTTTCTGGAAAATCCGACAGTAGGCACGAAATTTTGGCCTTGATATTTAGAAAATATACTTTAAAACGAATCCGTGGCCGCTTGAACGGATAAAACGGAGTTATAACGAAGAAGTTATGAATTTTTAAAGTTTGACGACGAAATATATTTTTTTCTGAAATTTCAGCAACCTATTATTGTTTTATTCGAGTCAAAAACGAGCCTTAAGCTTCACAAATTATTTCGACTTATCAAAAATATATTAGTATACTTTGATACGAAGCTAAGGACGTATAATACGTAGAAAACGGATTTGAAACGACTAAGATATACACGTTTTCATAAAATTGCCGTAACTATTATTTTCTGAAAAACTATATTATTTTTACGAGACAAGTATTACGGTAACTAAAACGACCATGTTGAGGGCTATTTTTAACTATGATGTGGAACTTTTTGGAACGAAATGTCTTCTAATAAAATCAAGATCACCTAGCATATTTTTCAAAACAATCAACCGTTTGTATAGCGGAGTTTTAATAAATTAATTACGGTTGCTCAAACTTGGCCGAAACTCACTTTTTACACAACAATTAGACAAAATCACCATCTTTAGCCCTTATTATCTTTATGTTCGAGACCTTTATGTCGAAAACTCCTGAACTGAAACTTTTAGATTTCGATACAAACTTTCTAAAACTGTTGAATTCGTTTCCTAACGATCGACGTACACCATTTTACGACTAGTTTTTCGAAGCCATTTTTGTCAATTTCACGAAATTTCCGACGACTTCATTTTACGACGAAAAGTGATAATTTCACTATAAAACATTACGAAACTATTGTAGGATGACATTTGGACGTAAATACTTGTAAAGTAATTTAAGAATGGTCAAGACGTCAAAAAAGTATTTTTCGACGAAGAATATTATTTTCAAAAACTCATAAGTGGTATAAATAACATCCGAATTGCGTGCATAACATTACATCATGACTTATTGCATATCATATCATTCATAATAGGTCAGTTACGAGATTCACGCTACATTTCGGTGTAACCACTTTTGTCATCGCATCTATTCATCAAGTGAGTAATCACATCCCCTTTTTACCGTTTTTACTATATTTTGGGGCGAAATGCATGAACCATTCTTGAGCTAAATTGATCACTACTTTTATTAATTAGTTTGACTAGAACTTGTGAACTCGAATCAAATCCTTGAACTTAATTACGAAATTATGACTTGTTGGAACTTATTGAACCGTATATGTTATGACCTTGTCCCAAAGTCTCCCATGTTCGGAGCATCACTATAAAGTCTCCCATGTTCGGAGCATCACTATAAAGTCTCCCATGTTCGGAGCATCACTATAAAGTCTCCCATGTTCGGAGCATCACTATAAAGTCTCCCATGTTCGGAGCATCACTATAAAGACTCCTATGTTCGGAGTATATCTTTGGGAAGAGGCACCCAGTATATCTTTGGGAAGAGGCACCCAGTATATCTTTGGGAAGAGGCACCCAGTATATCTTTGGGAAGAGGCACCCAGTATATCTTTGGGAAGAGGCACCCAGTATATCTTTGGGAAGTGGCACCCAGTATAATTTGGTTTCTTCAGGAGTATCCCTGAATTATTATATTCGTGGTAATATATTGTGAACTATTATGACCGCCTATACTTGACTACTTCATACGCTATCTTTTGTGCAATGGGTTGTGAATACACAGGTTGCAAGTTTTGTATGGGCGGAACTTGGAACTGAGTGGATTTACAATGCCTTTGCTTTGTGACCTCATTTGGCAACGTGTGCATGAGCATAAACTAGACGCTATATTTTGTGCAATGGGTTGTGAACACACAGGTTGCAAGTTTTGTATGGGCGGAACTTGGAACTGAGTGGATTTACAATGCCTTTGCTTTGTGGATTATTTTCGATGACCGAAAGCTTTGAATATTTCTTACGAGTTTTCTTATTTTGCTAAACGTGTTTACTCACCAACTATTTTCATAGTTGACCCGTTTTTCTCTCATGCATTTCAGGTGATCGTTAGTAAGCTTTTTCTATCAGGTCTTGCATAATGAAGTTTTCACTTGTCACTACAAATCATTATGGAATAGAACGCAATATTTTGGGAACTAAACTTTGTAATATATTTGCCGATGACGGCTAAACTGGTATTGTAATGGTGTACTATTTCTTTTAAATATTAACGTTGGTATGTTCTATTATCTTGTGCTTGTGTTCCCTTCCGTTACACCTCGTGTTTCCGCCTCCGGCGAGGGTGTGACAGATTGGTACCAGAGCCAAAGGTTATAGAGAATGCCGATTTTTCAAAAATAAAAATCACAGCTATAACCGGAAAAATTTTTATTTTATTTTATTAAACATTGAACATCATCCGAGTCATCTAGTCCTATCGTTGCATCGTTAATCATAAATTATACATAGCCTGATCAACTATGTCTAATTTATGAAGAACCATGCAATGATAAGAAGGGTAAATTTAAATCATGTTTAGTCGAGTCTTTTGAGTCTGGTCACCTGAAGTTGCATTGGTCGGGTGGGTATGCATAGCATGTTTTTACGATCACGTCTTCATTACCGTACCTTGTTCATATCTTCTCTTTTCCATCTTTCGACTTGTTAGACATAGCATGTCTCTGTTCCTGTCATGTTTCGATCACTATAACACATTACCACCGTTCTGCACCTCATCTGACTTCGTTCGAATGTCGTTTACTCAACCCGATGTTTTGGTCCACTGTAAGATCATGGCTGCAAGAAACACACGCTCAGGAGGTAATCGTCCAAACCTGGCATTGGCAATAGAAGGCCCACAAGATCAGAACATTGAAGTTCCCCCCGCACGTGGTCGAGCATTCTATCTGGGTACCGAGGAAGCCCGCAACGCTTAACGGGTACATTCCTTTGAACAACCGCTTTATTTCTGTACGACATGATTTTGAGTGCATAACTTCCTTCCAATTCTTACCACGTTCACGACATTGATTAATTTGAGACCTATTGATATCGACCTTAGTTGTTATATATATTTTGTTGATTTGATTTGAATTGTGTAAGCAAATCCAAGATCGAACGAATCTTTCAAAAGACTTCATTCAAGGATGTTGAATCCTACCTTTCTAACAACTTGTTTCCTAGCTTGATCTAGTGACAGTTCTTGTTTGATGAGTTGCGAAAATCAAGCTAAGAGACAAGTTTACTCAAGTCGGTTTAGTTTAATCTCATGACAGTTCTTGTTTGATGAGTTGTGAGATTAAATTAGAATCGACTACCTAAAGGTCTTTTGAGAGCTACGTTCGATATTGGGCAAGTTTACCCTGTCCAATCTAATCACGGGCACGTACTTAGTTGAATGGGGAACCTGTACGCATGGGCATTGATATGATCATTTAGACTGTTCGTACGAGCATGAACTTTAGAACTCTTGTCGAGGTTCGGACCATAGTATCGTTAATCGAATCACGAGGACGTGATTCCGCTGACACGGGAAGAATGTCACAATTCTCATTTTCCGGTCATTTCTCATACTCCATATTCATCATTTCATAACGGTTCATTCATGATTTTGCATTTCACATTAAACGCGTAAATTTTATATTAAATAAACGTTATCGCGTAAATTATTATTTTGAACATTTAATCCGGTACTTCCAAAAATGATCCCGATATATTTTGTACTTACAATTAGTTTATAAAAACTATATTTTGAGTTTACCTAGTGTTCTAAATTTATTTTGTACATAAATCGTTAAATTTATATTATTACGACGCTTTTCTTAAAAAACTACACGATAATTATATTATCACTCAAATTATGCAAGAAACATATTTTTTTTTTTACAATTTTTATAACTACAATATATTTTACTTTGGCCTATTAAAACTTATTTGTAGACACTACTACTCAAATTTCACCAATATATACAAGTTACAACAATTTTTACTTAACTATACATTTACTTACATTTTTGACAATTACTTATACATTATATAAAAAAAAAATATGAATTATTGATATCCATCCCCCCAAAACCGGTTTTGAGGGGGGGGTGAGTCAAGAGTGGGTAGCAATTAATGTGGTGAATTATTTTCTTGTGATAGTATAGATATATACTCAACCCTTCACTCATTCACTCATTCATTTCATTCTCATCTTTCAAGTGTTAGTAAAAAGTGTTTTCTCCTTGTTTCTTCATCTCTCAAAACCGGCCACATTCAAGAGTAGCAAGGGATCATCATTTTTTTTCAAGTTCAAGCATAAACAATCTAGAATCACACTCTTTATAAGGTTTTGAAATAAAAACCTAGAGTGT
Source organism: Chrysanthemum makinoi (assembly GCA_910596185.1). Lineage (NCBI taxonomy): Eukaryota > Viridiplantae > Streptophyta > Magnoliopsida > Asterales > Asteraceae > Chrysanthemum > Chrysanthemum makinoi. The sequence continues at coordinate 50,250,465 of OU343225.1, forward strand.
TTAGGCTAACCTTGGTTCTTTGCACCTCATCATAATACTTGTAAGCATATTTCTATCATTTTACATATTTCATCTTCATTTTATATTTATCTCTTCATTTTTGGAGCAAACATGCAAGACTTGTGTTGTTTATACCATTTTTTCATGATTTTTAGTGTTATATATATATAAGGTCATCCTATAATTATCCCCTTGGTATATGTTGGTCTTGATGATGTCTAGGAACCCATGACACCCTAAGAAGGTGTATGGTAGGATTAGATTAGCTTTGGAGTTGATTTGAAGGGATTGGAATAGGTTTAGTACGAGAAAAACTATTTTCGATAAGTATAAAATGTGTTCTGTCCTTATTTTATTTTTCTGGAAAATCCGACAGTAGGCACGAAATTTTGGCCTTGATATTTAGAAAATATACTTTAAAACGAATCCGTGGCCGCTTGAACGGATAAAAACGGAGTTATAACGAAGAAGTTATGAATTTTTAAAGTTTGACGACGAAATATATTTTTTTCTGAAATTTCAGCAACCTATTATTGTTTTATTCGAGTCAAAAACGAGCCTTAAGCTTCACAAATTATTTCGACTTATCAAAAATATATTAGTATACTTTGATACGAAGCTAAGGACGTATAATACGTAGAAAACGGATTTGAAACGACTAAGATATACACGTTTTCATAAAATTGCCGTAACTATTATTTTCTGAAAAACTATATTATTTTTACGAGACAAGTATTACGGTAACTAAAACGACCATGTTGAGGGCTATTTTTAACTATGATGTGGAACTTTTTGGAACGAAATGTCTTCTAATAAAATCAAGATCACCTAGCATATTTTTCAAAACAATCAACCGTTTGTATAGCGGAGTTTTAATAAATTAATTACGGTTGCTCAAACTTGGCCGAAACTCACTTTTTACACAACAATTAGACAAAATCACCATCTTTAGCCCTTATTATCTTTATGTTCGAGACCTTTATGTCGAAAACTCCTGAACTGAAACTTTTAGATTTCGATACAAACTTTCTAAAACTGTTGAATTCGTTTCCTAACGATCGACGTACACCATTTTACGACTAGTTTTTCGAAGCCATTTTTGTCAATTTCACGAAATTTCCGACGACTTCATTTTACGACGAAAAGTGATAATTTCACAATAAAACATTACGAAACTATTGTAGGATGACATTTGGACGTAAATACTTGTAAAGTAATTTAAGAATGGTCAAGACGTCAAAAGAGTATTTTTCGACGAAGAATATTATTTTCAAAAACTCATAAGTGGTATAAATAACATCCGAATTGCGTGCATAACATTACATCATGACTTATTACATATCATATCATTCATAATAGGTCAGTTACGAGATTCACGCTACATTTCGGTGTAACCACTTTTGTCATCGCATCTATTCATCAAGTGAGTAATCACATCCCCTTTTTACCGTTTTTACTATATTTTGGGGTGAAATGCATGAACCATTCTTGAGCTAAATTGATCACTACTTTTATTAATTAGTTTGACTAGAACTTGTGAACTCGAATCAAATCCTTGAACTTAATTACGAAATTATGACTTGTTGGAACTTATTGAACCGTATATGTTATGACCTTGTCCCAAAGTCTCCCATGTTCGGAGCATCACTATAAAGTCTCCCATGTTCGGAGCATCACTATAAAGTCTCCCATGTTCGGAGCATCACTATAAAGACTCCTATGTTCGGAGTATATCTTTGGGAAGAGGCACCCAGTATATCTTTGGGAAGAGGCACCCAGTATATCTTTGGGAAGAGGCACCCAGTATATCTTTGGGAAGAGGCACCCAGTATATCTTTGGGAAGTGGCACCCAGTATAATTTGGTTTCTTCAGGAGTATCCCTGAATTATTATATTCGTGGTAATATATTGTGAACTATTATGACCGCCTATACTTGACTACTTCATACGCTATCTTTTGTGCAATGGGTTGTGAATACACAGGTTGCAAGTTTTGTATGGGCGGAACTTGGAACTGAGTGGATTTACAATGCCTTTGCTTTGTGACCTCATTTGGCAACGTGTGCATGAGCATAAACTAGACGCTATATTTTGTGCAATGGGTTGTGAACACACAGGTTGCAAGTTTTGTATGGGCGGAACTTGGAACTGAGTGGATTTACAATGCCTTTGCTTTGTGGATTATTTTCGATGACCGAAAGCTTTGAATATTTCTTACGAGATTTCTTATTTTGCTAAACGTGTTTACTCACCAACTATTTTCATAGTTGACCCGTTTTTCTCTCATGCATTTCAGGTGATCGTTAGTAAGCTTTTTCTATCAGGTCTTGCATAATGAAGTTTTCACTTGTCACTACAAATCATTATGGAATAGAACGCAATATTTTGGGAACTAAACTTTGTAATATATTTGCCGATGACGGCTAAACTGGTATTGTAATGGTGTACTATTTCTTTTAAATATTAACGTTGGTATGTTCTATTATCTTGTGCTTGTGTTCCCTTCCGTTACACCTCGTGTTTCCGCCTCCGGCGAGGGTGTGACAATAACAACCTACAAAACTTCCTTTAGCTTTTACTTTTTACAATTCTTTTACATATCAAACTTTATTTATCAAATATATATTATATGTCAACAATCGTTTGCAATACTTTTACTTACATAACAAACTTTTTACAATACTTTTTACAATTCCTTGCAATACTTTTACTTACATCTTATAAAATATATATAAGGCATAGAAACTTAAAATCAACTTCTTATTTTTTGGGTAATAAGTTAAAATGATTGCAAGTATTTGAATGATATAGCCACTAGACTCAATACAACAATCAAAATTAGTTTATGAAAAAGTTTTTAATTGAAATTTTAGGTTTTTGTAATTATGTTAGGTTAATAAATAATGAATATGAATTGCATCATGATAAGATCGTTTATAAGCTCAGCTAGGGATCAATAATAAAGATTAATAACATGCACAGCGGAATAAACAAATCGTTACTTTATTATTGAACAAGGTTTTTAATCAATAACACTAACTAATCTTAGACGTTTATAGGAACACGTCTACTAACTAAACTAATAACCTAGGCGTTTACAAGACTATACGCCTAGGACACACACACACCTTTTAGTCGACTACATCTTGGAAGACATAATTAAAACCTACACCTATGTCCTCTTTATATACTAGAGGATAAGGACTAAATAATAAAACTTCCATTGCAAGCAAGCCCTTCCATCTTTTAGTAGGTTTCCTTCTTGTCATATTAAGTCCCTCTTGTTTCATTCTTTTTGTCTTTATCAACTCAAACGTATAATTCCCAACAATCTTCCCCTAGTTGATAATGAAAAAACCATTCTTGAACGAACTTCCCTAGACGAAGTAGAGAAATTGAGATCAGGGATCTCACCATGAATGAAACAAGTATGTCTTCCTTTGTCTTCCCCTTAATCCATGCCATGTCACTCAAACATCTCTTCCCCTTTTTGTTATTATCTAAATAGGGAACGTATGCAAATAATGATCTTGACCACCACGAACCAATATCATACTTCCAATCTAAGACTTCCAATGCTTCAAATCGCCCACCATTACGCACCATAGTAAAAATGGATCCAAAACAGTAGAAAACTTCAACTAGCAGTAGTAATAATGATCAACAATAGTAAAAATCAAAAACTTCCCCTTGAGTGATGCATGTAGATGGTTAAACATTTAACATTAAGCTTCTCCTAAAAACCATATGTTAACCATCTTCTTGATTCTTCAAAATCTGTAGGCTTTATGTAATGATCACTTGTGAAGAAAACCAAATATAACGAACTTGACGAAGAAGTAAAATTTCTCAAACTTGTGTCTTAAATCTGTACTATCCACGGAACTCCATACTTATACCCACAAATATAAGTAGACCGCAATCCCTTGACAAGAATCCTCAACTAGTATGAGACACTGAGCACTACAATGTAACTCCTTTAAGTGATAGTTTACTAGGTCTTCATCCATCCACCCTCTTGACCTATGAAAACTAGATTTTGCAAGTCTTATATAATAAGAACACAAACCAAGTAATTCCACTTCACCTTCAAATAAGTGATAAATAATCCTCTTCGTAATCAATTCTTCAATAAATCAAATACGAGCCTTTTAAATCCTTTTAAGAACAAATAACCAAACTCTTTGTGTGTGTGAACAATAACATGTGTGTGTCGTCCAAAAACCATAACAATAATTATGCTCGACTTCCCCTTAATTCCAAATCTTCTCATAATAAACCATTATACTGTCAATCCAAATAAGTTTTACCATGCAAAAACCTTGAGCAGTACTTTGAGAAGGAGCAGTACTTTCATCCAATCAGCAGTACTTTCAATCATGGGCAAACAATACTTTCAATAAAATCTGCAGTACCTTGAAGCAGTACTTTGCAACAGTACTTTCATCTAAACGTGCAGCACTTTCATAAGGAGACCAGCAGTACTTTGAAGCATAAGCAGTACTTTAAAAAATCAGCAGCACTTTCGTCAATAATCAGCAGTACTTTGAATTCCAAGCAGTACTTTCATATACTGAACAACAGTACTTTAAAAATCAAGCAGTACTTTCGACATAACAGCAGTACTTTCACATAAAAGCTCAGATGGAAGATCCCTTCAGTGGAAAGTTAGATTAATATATAGAGAACATCCACCCAAAATTTCGTTACGATCCAACAGTTAACGAAAAAGTTATGATCGTTTCAAAACAGTGCTGTTGTAACCTTACGAATTTTCTCAGTTTCAGCAGCTGACTTCGAGAGCTTATATCTTTCAATTCAGAGCTCCGATTGACAATCCCTTCGGTGAAAATTTAGATAGATATACTGAGATATCAAGAGCTCCCCGCTCTGATACCAATTGATAAGATTGTTTGTAAGCTCAGCTAGGGATCAATAATAAAGATTAATAACATGCACAGCGGAATAAACAAATCGTTACTTTATTATTGAACAAGGTTTTCAATCAATAACACTAACTAATCTTAGACGTTTATAGGAACACGTCTACTAACTAAACTAATAATCTAGGCGTTTACAAGACTATACGCCAGGGACACACACACACCTTTTAGTCGACTACATCTTGGAAGACATAATTAAAACCTACACCTATGTCCTCTTTATATACTAGAGGATAAGGACTAAATAATAAAACTTCCATTGCAAGCAAGCCCTTCCATCTTTTAGTAGGTTTCCTTCTTGTCATATTAAGTCCCTCTTGTTTCATTCTTTTTGTCTTTATCAACTCAAACGTATAATTCCCAACACATCACATAATTTAGTTATATGATAACTCGTGGTATCAAATAATACAGACATATACAATATTTTGTGTGCAAAATGAGTAAAAACAATTAAGCGATTTTATGTGAATATATAATAGAAGTTTTATCAAAAAATACACTGACATAATGTGCGTGCGTTTTATTTCACATTAAACATATAACATGAAATAAATTATTGAAATCAAAACTCTTTGTATGGTGTTTGTTAGGGGTGTTCAAAAAATCCGAGAAATCGACGAACCGAGCTGATTCGATCAATCCGAAACCGTAAAAACCGATAACCGAAGAAACCGAAACCGAAAAAACCCGTTTATCACGGTTCGGTTTTGGTTTTTACTTTTAGTTATCCGTGGTTACCCGAACCGAACCGTGTATAATATACATGAAGGTTTTAACAAACCATTCATAAAGATGTACAAGTATTAACTATATTATTGCACTACTTTTATCATATAACGCATTTTTACTTATCTAATATGATCATTTACCAACGTTCATGGATTATATATGATTAATATGATCGTAATCTATAAACGTCAAATAATTAGTATTAGTTCTTTTGTTACATATGATAATTTGAATGTTTTTATTGCGACGGAACCACATTACTATTACTCTAATCTCTTAAATGTTATTTAATCTTACTAGAATGACATATTACGTTCAAATTTATGTTATTGTTTGCCCGATTCGATTCGATTAATTTTTTTAAATGGTTAACCGTGACCCGAACTGCGGGTAACCACTCATTTCGGGTACCCGCATGTCCGGTTACCCGCCTAGTACAGTTCGGTTTTGGATAGTAAAATGAATTACCCGCCTCGCAATGAATAGTTAAAATCTCTAACCGAACCGAGCTGAACCGCCCCGTGAACACCCGTAGTGTTTGTTAGTTAAACAAAAGTCCTCTTCACCGCCTTAACAAGTCAGCTACGTGCATCTACACTCTAAAATGTTGGCTATAGGGTGTTAACTTAAATCTCATCGGATAATTCAAGCCCCCACCAATAGACTTACGTATAATTTGATTAAAAATTATTAGAATTTTAAAATAAAATGCTTATTTTTCTTATAATAAGTCAAATTTAATTATTAATTTTGTCATAAAAAGAAAGGGTGGCAATCAAGTCGTATTCGTATAAATCTATTTGGGTTCGCAAGTTAGCGGGTTATTATAAGCTCAACCCAAACACGACTCATTTATTATTCGTGTCAAGAATCTCAACCTTAACCCATACCTACATAACACGTGTAACACATTTGTGACACATTTAACCATTTAAGTAAGTAAGTCAAATGGTGAATAAGGTTGGTGGTTTGTCGAATTAACTCGTTTAAAAATGCAAAAATGATATAAGGATCTAAAATACAATAAAAATAACATATAAATAACTATACAACAATTTCAATGATATAATGACTTTTAATCATAATTCACACATATTTAGTACATAATAAAATACGTTTAATCTAAATCCAACATAAAACCCAAGTTATATATTTTATTTTTCGAGGTTTATATACTTAAACGGGTTTACGGGTCGACCTATTTAATATTTAATAAATCCAAACACAACCCACTTATTAAACAGGTTAGGCAGGTTGGCCTGTTTTTTACCCAAACCCGTTTATCCTTAACCCAAGCCTGTTTAACTTCGTGTCAGGTTCGTGTCGATTATCGTTTCATGTCAAAAATTGACACCCCTAATAAAAAGTATATCAATAAAAAGACTTTGAATTTTAAGTGAAATAAGCAAATATTGCAATACTTTTAACTTATATCTTATAAAATATAAGGATTAAAACTTAAAATCAACTTCTTATTGATCCATAGATGTAGTTTTCAAAAGAATTAGTTTTGCTATTCAAAAAGGGCTAGCGGCACAGCTTGTTGCCCGTTTGTCGTCTACCGCTTTGTAAATGTCATAAATGATTAATCATTCCTAAGATCAATATTTATGTAAATATAAGTCAAAATGATTTCAAATATTTGAAAGATATAGACAGTAGACTCAATACAATACTACATCCGTCCCAAAATTATAGTCCTCATTTGACCTTTTTGGTTTTTTTTTTTTTTTAACTTTTACCTTAAATATTTTTATTTATGTTATACAATAATTGATAAAAGTTATACCAATGAAAATACAATTAAAAAACTCAATCAATTCATATATACTGCATCAAATATTATATAACACAAACAAAAATACTCAAGATCAAAGTTGTCATAGAAAGACAGAAAAAAGTCAAAAGGGGAGTATAATTTTGGGACGGAGAGTAATTGATGAGTGTCTAAATACTCATCATTTTTGTACAATTTAAACTGCAAAATCATCTGAAAACACTCAAAAATGCATCAAAATGATGAAAATATCACAAATCAGTGTTTTATGTGTTTTAAATGCAAAAAGATCAAAATCAGATGAAAAATGTATCAAGTTTGCAAAATTGGCAGTTTTAGTCCCCCAAGTTTTAAAAGTTGTCAAATCTAGTCCCTGGAATCCAAAAATGTGGAATTTTATCATTCAAGGTCCCTGAAATATTCTAAGTTGTTAAAAATGGTCCTTGAATGATTCTTTGGTCAAATGGCAAAATTAGTCCTTGGACTTATAAAAATGGAATTTATGCAAAAAGGGTCCTTGTACTATCAAAGTTTGTCAAGTTTGGTCCTTGTGATAAGTTTGGAAAAGTGTCATGTTCAGTCCCTCAAGTTTGGAGAATTTGCAAAATTGGTCCTTGTGTGTACTAAACCAAACCGGACACCCTTATCAATATCAAAGCCCAAATCCATATCACTTATCCAGCTGGCCCAAACCTTAGCCCAATCCCACATGAACCTTGACCCTTGAGCTAGGTCAAAATACATTTTGATCCCTGTCACAATCCATTTTGACCCACCCCGTTATTATTAAACCTCGGTCAAAACAAGTCAATGGCGCCAAAACCAGGGTTACTATTCATCTCCTTCACACACAAGCTGAAAACCAGAAACCAGAGCTGTTTGTTCACTTTTTCAAATCCACTTGCTCCTATCATATCTCCCCTACCTTACCTTGTCCCCCTCCACCTCCACATCTTCCAAATCCCATTAATATCAAAAACCTGCTAAAGAAGAAGTTGGCGCCAAAATCTACACATGGACGAATGAGATGAATTAGAGAGATCCAATGGCTCAAAGGAGGTGGGAATGAATCAGAGGTCAACATAGAGTCCAAAAAGTCTATAAAGAGGAGCTGGGATGCATTGTATCAAGATATCTAATATAACTTAGTTTCTTTAATGTCGTTTTAGCAAAAATTCAATTTTCAGTGTATGTTTTAACTTAAAAGCTTCATATTTCAAGTTTTCCTTGTGTAATAAATCTTTTGTAAACATCAATTTCAGTTATAAGACTTGTTTTCATTCTATGCAAAATTTCCAATTTCAAAAATCTTATGTGAATCAATTGTTGTTGTAAGGTGTTATCTTGGACTAAATAAGCCACATAAGCTCCTAGATAGCTTCTAAAAGCTATTAGTAACTGTTAAAATCAGTTTAGAATCAAAAAAGGAAAATTCACCAAAAATACAAATTAAATAGTTGAAAAATAAAAAATCCATTGGAAATGACATTCACAGCTGGAGCAGGGTGAATTTTGGATGGCCTTGGGTTAGTGGCTTAGTGGTAAGCATATAGGAGTGTTCTTGGTTCCTAGTTCTGTGATTTCAGTTGGATAGCTTTTGTAAGCCTTTTTGTTCATTTTTGCATTTCACTGCTTTAGTTGTTTAGTAGTTGTAATTTCTGTTTCTTAGTGTTCATTAGTTAGAGTTAAGTGTATTTAAACATAAAAATCAGTTGGTTGTTATTTTAAATTGGTAGTTTATAAAATCTCACTTTGACAGTTTTTATAGCAATAGTTTAATCTCTTTGTTGTATGTTGTTATTGTTGTTATTTAATGTTCATTTAGTCTCATTACATGATATTATAAGGTTTGTAATAAGTAGCATGGTCTAAATCACTCATTTGCTTTGAAATTCTTCAAAACAGTCATAAGAAGTGGTGTTTGGTTCTCTGTGTTTGAAAGTTCTCTGGTCATTGGCCTTGTTTGAAGTTTGTTTAACTTGGTTCTAATAACTCATCTCAGTCATAAAAACCAGTGCTCATAAGCAAAAAGTCAAAATTAGCTTTTGATCAAATCTTGTGACTAACTGTTGGGCTTTAATGATTCATGGTCATGATTTTGTGTTTACAAGTTGTTATCATTGATCAAATTAGTCTTAGCTCACCTTAAAACAACCTAATCAGTGAGTAGTAGTGATTCAAAGTTCATCTTGGTCAAACTTTTAGTTTTTCTTAAAAAGTCAAAATTTGCATTTGGTCGTTTTTGATTAAAAAAGATATTTTTAGTGTAAGTTTAATAGTAAGATTTAGCTTAAAATCTTTTGGGGTATTAAAGTTTAGTTGCTAAACTTAATTAGAAAATTACTAGTTCTCTTTGAATCAGCTTTTTAATAGCTTTTTAACTAGCTTATTTTGAGTACCTGTTTGAAAATGGTGCCCTGTGCACAGTTGGGTGGTCCAACTTGATAAGCTCACATAGAGCTTATTAGTTGCTCAAATCTTGTGATTTTTGGTTCTTTGGGTAGTTGACCTAGCCTTCTTGAGGTCTCAAGCTTAGTTTTCCATTTTGAAGCTTAATAGCTAGGGCTGCACCTAGCTTCTTTTTTGTCCCAACACTGAGTATCAACTGTCTCAGCTTGAGCTGAGCAGTGATCTGGTATCACTTTCACAAGCTCTTATAAAGCTCTACAGTTACCTATAGCTTTTGATCTTTGGCTCTTTTGAAAGCCAACCTAGCCAGCTTGTTGACTCAAGGCTTGTTTTGAGCTTGTGAGCTTATTTCACTAGCTTATTTTGGCCTTGAAAAAGTCCACAGGACTGTTAGGTTATTCAGTTTAGTACAAGTGCTTATTGCTTATTTCTAGCTTATTAGTGTGCTTATCTGTGTAATTTAGCTTTATATAAGTAGCATTATCCTATTTGTAGCTTATTTAACTTGTGTTTCCAGTTTATAACTTTGTTTGAGCTTAAATTCACCAAAATAAGCTCTTAAGCTCACTGTTGGCTTATAAGCTTCTCAAACAGCTTATTTGTAGTTTGTAAAATTTTTGTCTTTATAAAAGTTTCATATTTTAAGTAGTTAAGTAGTTTTCAAAAAGAAAATCCAGAAAAACATCATTTTTAAAACAGTGATAGTGTTTATTTAATATTAATTAGCTTTTTGATTTTTCTTTTTAGCTTATTATTAAGCAAATCTTGTTTTTATACTTTTCTTAGTTTTTTGTCACCTTAAGTTATTTTTATAAAAAGTTTCATAATTTTCCTAATCTTTTTAGTATTTATTATAATTTTAAATAGTTAAAAGTATTAAATAATTAGTAATAAATAATTAAAAATCATAAAAAATATCTTTTCAGTTTTAAAATTAGTTTTATCATATTTTAGATTTTTCCATGTTAAAATTTCATTTTTCCAGGTTTATTTTATATTTTCTAGAATTTAAGTGTATTTTAAATAATAATTAATTAGTAATAATTAGATAAAAAGTGTAAAAAATATATTTTTAGTTTTAAAATTAGTTTTATAATATTTTAGATTTTTCTCAATTATCATTTTATTTTTCTAGCCTTATTTTGTATTTTCTTCTATTTTAGGTCATTTTTAAATAGTTTAAAATAGTTTTTAATTAATAATAATTAATTAAATAGTGGTAAAAATAATTTTCTTTTTCTAATAATTTTATTTTATTTTTAGGATTCCAAAAATGTCATTTTCATATTTTTAGGTCTTTTATTTTTTAGATCTCACTTTTTATTTTGTACGTATACGTAGTTTTTTAAATGTGCGTTTTACGTTTCTTTTATCTGATTGTTGTGTTTTCCAATTCTGTTTCCAAAATACATTCCAATCAATCAGTAGTGTAATAATTCATCAAAATCCTTACTGATCACTATCCTTAGTGATCACTCTATCATCTGAGTTAGTTTTGGCACACCATTGAGTCTCCGTGGGACTTAACGACCCGGGAATTCATTCTATTCTCCAGGACTTCATTGTATTTGTGTTTTAAGCAGTTTTAAGCTTCTTACGGTTAGCCATTCACAAGTGGCTAGCTTGTGTGAGGTAGCTTGACGATTTAGCACAGATCAAATTTTGGCGCCGCTGCCGGGGAGGCTTTAGCGTGTGTTAAGCCTTTTTCAGACCCATTCTTGCACATATACCATCTTTTGTAAAAAGTTTTTTTGTAAAGTTATAAGAAAATCAAAAAGTTCATTAACACTTTTCCTAAAGTGTTAAAAACCCAAAAAATATAAAACAACAAAACAATCGGAACGTTTTCTATCTTGTATTTTCTTTGAGGTGATTCTTAAAGAGATACGATTTGGTTAAACGAGACGATACCAAAAATATTGTCCAAAAGTTTTTCAACCCATCAGCACAAATCATTACCTACGTCTTTTCAGTGGTACTTAAATACATAAAAATCAACCACCGCAAATCAAGGCAGTACACCTACTAACTGGGGGTGTGACCATAATAAGTTCCCGAACCACAGATTTAAAACTTGCCTTTGTGTCCTTGTGATTTGGTGTACCTTTTTCAAAGAAGCCATTTCATTTGTGATTATTGGTTAAGTTCACTTGTCGTTTTGCCTCGCATTTGTTTTGAAAATTGATTTTTATACTTAGTGCATGCGCACTCGTTCTTCCAGTTCTACAAGTCCACTTTCAGAACTTGGAAAGATTCCTCGTAGACGTAGAGGACGTTCAGCTCCTTCAGCCGTGACTGAGGAACGTCTACCACCACCACCACCTGTCGTAATGGCAGAAGACAAACCCATGAACGAGCTTCTCCAAGCACCCATCGAGGGTTACGGAGATGCTATTGTTGTCCCAGCCATTGTGGCTGATACCTTTGAGCTCAAAACCGGGTTGCTTAATCTAGTAACCCAAAGCCAATTCTATGGTTTTGAGCGGGATGATCCTCATGCACACATTCGATGGTTTAACAAGATTGCATCTACCATCAAGTACAAGAATGTCCCACATGAAGCTATCAAGCTTCTTCTGTTCCCATTTTCTCTAGAGGGACAAGCCCGGAATTGGCTTGAGAAACAACCCCCTCGTTCCATTGAGACATGGGAGGATCTAGTTACCAAGTTCGTTAACGAATTCTATCCTCCATCCCGAACCACAAGTCTTAAGAATGAGATAATGAAATTTTCTCAGAGATTTGATGAATCGTTCGGGGAGGCATGGGATCGTTACAAAGAGTTGCTTCGCAAGTGTCCGCATCATGGTTTTACCGAGTTAATGCAAATGGATACTTTCTATAATGGTCTCAACCAGACTAATCAAGACTCTTTGAATGCCTCCGCGGGAGGTAATTTCCTGAGCAAGACTACCAAAGAAGCCTTGCAAATCATTGAGAACAAATCTCAGGTCCGCCCTTTCCGAGCAAAGACATATCAGTCTCAGGCTGGACCTTCTTCTTCTTCATCTCCAGTGAGTACATCTAGCACCGATGCTAAGATTGACAAACTCACATATATTGTTCAGGCTTTGGTTCTTGCTAACCAAAAGAAAGTGACCTTCACTCAGACACCAACACATGGTGAAGTGAAGAAAGTCGAGAGTTGTGTTACTTGTGGTGGTCCTCATGCATACTACAATTGTACTGCCACCGATGGTAGTCCATTTGAAGCCAATGCTCTAGCCGGTAGTTCACATCAGGGAGGTAATCAATACCGTCCTCAAAATGAACCACACTACCGTGCTAACACTAATCAGGCACCACCCGGTTTTAACCAGAATCATAACATGCAAAACCGGAATCAGAACCAACCTAGAATGAACCAAGGTTATCAAAACCAAGGTAATTTCTATCCTGCACCAAATCAAGGTTTCCAACATCAAGGGAACCTTAATCAAAACAACTTCAATCGAGGGAATCAATTTCATGGGAATATGAATCCTAATCAAGGAAATTTTCAAAACCAAGGCCCTATTCCTAACATTAGAGGCCAGAATTTTCCTAATCCACCTCCCGCCATTGTTCCAACTGGACCATCATCTGATGAGTTGTTGAAGCAATTCATGAAATCCCAAGATGAAATGAACAGGTTGTTAGTCAGTCAGATTGCTGATCTTAAGAAGTCTTTAAATGATCAACCCTCGGGCTCAGGAAAACTTCCGAGCAACACGATCGCTAACCCGAGGGGCGATGCAAAGGCGATCACAACCAGAAGTGGTGTTTCATATGATGGACCTGCTATTCCTACTACCTCTTCTTCTTCTATCCCAAAGGTAGTGGAAAGTGAACCTAGGACACACAATGGACCTACGACTCCAATGCCTCCTCCACTAGGAGAAATGAGTCAAGTTACCAAGGATACAACGGACAAGGTGCATTATTCAAGCCCACGAAGTACCACACACGTCCTACCTTCGGTAGTCCAACCTCAAGTTGTCCAGAAACCCAAGTCTAATCCAGGAGTTGTTTTTGAACCTCCTGTAGCTCCTGTGGAAACCAGAAATCCAAATCTTTTATTCCTTACCCATCACGTTTGAATGAGCAAAAGCTCCGCGAGAAAGCCAGTCATCAAATGGACAAATTTTTTCAAATTTTCCAAGAGTTACATTTTGACATAAGCTTTGCGGATGCTATCATCCTGATGCCCAAGTTTGCATCAACTCTCAAACACATGTTAAGCAGCAAGGAAAAGCTGTTTGAAATGGCTAAAACTCCTCTTAACGAGAACTGCTCTGCAGTTATTCTGAAGAAGCTTCCTGAAAAGCTTGGAGATCCTGGAAAATTTCTCTTACCTTGTGTATTTCCAGGAATGGTTGAATGCTTTGCCCTAGCAGATCTTGGTGCAAGCATCAATCTGATGCCTTATTCAGTATGGAAGAAACTCTCTCTTCCGGAACTGACTCCTACATGCATGACTCTCGAGCTTGCAGATCGTTCCATATCCCGTCCTCTTGGCATTGCCGAGGACGTATTTGTGAAAGTAGGAAAGTTCCATTTCCCAGCTGACTTCGTGGTTGTTGATTTTGATGCCGATCATCGGGTTCCTCTTATTGTTGGTCGAGGATTCCTGAGAACGGGCCGTGCTCTCATAGATGTATTTGAGCAGGAAATCACATTACGTGTTGGTAATGAAGCTGTTACTTTTAACCTTGATCAAACTTCGAGGTACTCCGCAAATTATGATTCTGAGTCGGTTAACCGAGTAGATATCATTGATGTTGCTACTGAAGAGTACTCTCAAGAAGTTCTTGGTTACTCTCATAATTCTGTGAGTGGTGATCCCACCACATCTTCTCAACCTATCATAACCAATTCTACCCCTTCTATTACTCCTTTTGAGGGAAGAGACTTCATCTTGGAAGAGATTGAAGCATACTTGGCTAGTGATTCTGTTCCATGGGAAATTGATCATGCTCCAATTGACATTGAGGGGGATATACTTCTCATTGAGAAGTTGCTTAATGATGATCCATCATTAACCCCTCACTCTAGTGATTCAATTCCAACTGAGATTAATCAAAATGAGATTAATCTGGAGGGAGATATTCTTCTTGAGAAATTGTTAAATCATGACACTTCTCCTCCTCTCCCTCCCGTCAAGCTTCATAACAAGGAAGTCAAGTCAGTTGAGAAAACTGACGAATTTCCTGAGGTTGAGCTTAAGGACTTACCTCCTCATCTCGAGTATGCATTTCTTGAGGGTGATGATAAACTACCCGTCATTATTGCTAGAGATTTGAGTAAAGATGAAAAAGCTGCTCTCATAAAAGTCTTGAAGTCACACAAGCAAGCAATTGCTTGGAAACTCTCCGACATTAAGGGTATTAACCCTGAGTTTTGTACTCACAAAATCTTGATGGAGGATGACTTCAAACCAGCAGTTCAACATCAGAGAAGAGTAAATCCAAAAATCCATGATGTTATCAAACAAGAGGTTATCAAACTTCTTGATGCAGGATTGATTTACCCGATCTCAGATAGTCCTTGGGTTAGCCCAATTCATTGTGTTCCGAAAAAGGGTGGCATAACTGTTATCACAAATGAAGATAACGAGTTAATTCCAACTCGATTGGTTACGGGATGGCGTGTGTGTATTGACTATCGTAACTTGAATGACGCCACTCGTAAAGACCATTTTCCTCTACCCTTCATGGACCAAATGCTTGAGAGATTAGCAGGGAATGAATACTATTGCTTCCTTGATGGTTTCTCGGGTTATTTTCAGATCCCTATTGATCCACAGGATCAAGAGAAGACCACATTCACCTGCCCATACGGAACTTTTGCCTACAAACGTATGCCTTTTGGCTTATGCAATGCTCCTGGCACGTTCCAACGATGTATGATGGCCATTTTCCACGACATGATCGGGGAAACAATGGAAGTGTTTATGAATGACTTCTCGGTCATTGGGGATTCATTTCAAACATGTCTCTCCCATTTAGATAAAATGCTCAAACGGTGTGAAGACACCAATCTTTGTCTAAATTGGGAGAAAAGCCACTTTATGGTCAAAGAAGGCATAGTCCTTGGCCATAAGATTTCAAAAAATGGGATTGAGGTAGATAGAGCAAAAGTCGATGTTATTGCTAAATTACCTCATCCTACTACCGTCAAGGGTATTAGGAGTTTTTTAGGTCATGCCGGTTTCTATCGTAGATTCATACAAGATTTTTCTAAAATCGCCCGGCCTATGACTCATCTTCTTGAAAAAGATGCTCCTTTTATCTTCTCACCCGAGTGCATCAAAGCTTTTGAAACATTGAAGAAAAAGCTTACTGAAGCACCCATTCTCGTTGCTCCCGACTGGGATTTACCCTTTGAGCTCATGTGCGATGCAAGTGATTTTGCTATCGGTGCAGTCTTAGGGCAACGTAGAAACAAGCATTTTCAGCCTATCCACTACGCAAGCAAAACTATGACTGAAGCTCAAACTCATTACACCACCACAGAAAAAGAGCTATTAGCCGTGGTGTATGCATTTGAGAAGTTTCGGCCATACTTAATCTTGACCAAATGCGTGGTGTATACGGATCACTCGGCTCTCAAATATCTCTTTGCAAAACAAGATGCAAAGCCGAGATTGCTTCGTTGGATTCTCCTCCTGCAAGAATTTGATATCATCATACGTGATAAAAAAGGAGCGGAGAATCTAGCTGCTGATCATCTGTCCAGATTAGAAAACCCTCACCAAGATGTTTTCGAGAAAAAGGAAATAAATGAAACATTTCCTCTCGAGACGCTCAATGCGGTTTCTTTTCGTGGAAATTCTACCACCCCATGGTTTGCTGACTTCGCAAATTACCATGCGGGTAACTTCATTGTGAAAGGGATGTCAACCCAGCAGAAGAACAAATTCTTCAAGGATATTAGACATTATTTCTGGGACGACCCCTTCTTATTCAAAATCTGTGCGGATCAAGTCATCCGACGGTGTGTTTATGGACAAGAAGCTCTTGACATTCTCAAAGCTTGCCATGCTGGACCCACCGGGGGCCATCATAGTCCAAATTACACCGCCAAAAAGGTGTTTGATTCCGGGTTTTATTGGCCCACAATCTATAAGGATGCCCACGAATTTGTCAAAGCCTGTGACGCTTGTCAACGTCACGGAAATATATCTCAAAGAAATGAAATGCCACAAAATGCCATTCAAGTTTGTGAGATATTTGACATCTGGGGTATTGACTTTATGGGGCCATTTCCATCTTCTCGCGGAAACAAGTACATACTCGTGGCTGTTGACTATTTGTCAAAATGGGTTGAAGCGAAAGCTTTACCTACAAATGATGCCCGGGTAGTTGTGAAATTTTTGAAATCTCTTTTTGCCAGGTTTGGAACTCCGAGAGCGATAATCAGTGATCGTGGTACACATTTTTGCAATGACCAATTTGATCGTGTCATGCAAAAGTATGGTGTTACCCACCGTCTCTCTACTGCATACCACCCCCAAACAAGTGGGCAGGTGGAAGTTTCCAACCGTGGTATTAAAAGAATTCTGGAGAGGACAGTAGGCGAAAATCGTGCATCCTGGTCGGATAAACTGGATGACGCACTCTGGGCCTTCCGTACAGCTTACAAAACACCCATCGGGTGTACTCCATACAAGCTAGTGTACGGAAAGGCATGTCATCTTCCGATTGAGCTAGAGCACAAGGCATACTGGGCCTTAAAGCATGCAAACTTCGATATACAGACAGCTGGTGATCACAGAAAAGTTCAAATGAATGAATTAAATGAACTTCGTGATCAAGCATACGAAAACTCTTTGATCTATAAGAAAAAGACAAAGAAGATTCATGACTCTAAAATCAAGAACCGCGTTTTCAACGTTGGTGATCGAGTCCTTCTTTTCAATTCAAGATTGAAGATTTTCTCGGGAAAGCTCAAGTCCCGTTGGTCTGGTCCATTTACTATCACTAAGGTTTATCCTTATGGTACCATTGAGTTATCTCAACCTGATGGTCCTAATTTTAAAGTGAATGGTCATCGAGTGAAGCATTATTTTGGAGAGGACATTCCCCCTGTGGTTGTCCCGGATCTACAAACTTTCCCCATGAACCAATGAATGCGGGGATCGAGTCAAGCTAATGACTCGGGAATCAAAAACAATAGCACACACCATATGGGTTTTCACCCATATTTCTGTCTTCTTTCTCTGTTCTACCACCCTAGTGTGGGGGGGTTGCCCCACACTGTTGTATATAAGTTTTTCAAAAAAAAAATAAATAAAAAAAAATAATCATTTCCAAATAATGGCCGTAGTATTTCCCTTTTACGTTCTCAGTCTCGACATAACCGCCGGTACTTTGAATATTGAGGGCAATATTCATTTCTAAGTGTGGGGGGGAATTCTCACGAATTTTATCATGTATTATCCACCCAATTCCCCCGTTTTTGGCCAAAATTTTTTTTTGGAGCAAGTGTTTTTCACTTACTCAGCAAATGGTAATCAGTCCGCCATGTCTAACACACATAAGGATTGGCTAATCCAGGAGCAAACGACTCTTGGTAAAGATTTCTCAAATCCATTTATGGCTTGCAATTTGCCCAAAATTGTATGGTATTCAACTCACCATATCCTAAAAAGTGAAGAGTTGGCTAGCCCGCAAGTTTATGGCTTGTGGTAAAGGCAGTGGAAAATCTATAATTGGTAATCGACTCACCAAAGATAATTCTGATAATTTATCTAAGAGTTGGCTAGTCCAGAGCAAACGGCTTCTGGTAAAGACAAATCAAATCCGTTTACAGCTTATGATTTGCTCAAAATCATTTGGTTATCATTGTACCAAGGTTCTTACTTGAATCAAAACAATTGGCTACTCCAGAAGTGATGGCTTTTGGTAAAGAGTTTTTAAAATCCATTAAAGTTCAAATCATTGCTAGGGACTAGCAATATCTCAGTGTGGGGGATTGATGAGTGTCTAAATACTCATCATTTTTGTACAATCTAAACTGCAAAATCATCTGAAAACACTCAAAAATGCATCAAAATGATGAAAATATCACAAATCAGTGTTTTATGTGTTTTAAATGCAAAAAGATCAAAATCAGATGAAAAATGTATCAAGTTTGCAAAATTGGCAGTTTTAGTCCCCCAAGTTTTAAAAGTTGTCAAATCTAGTCCCTGGAATCCAAAAATGTGGAATTTTATCATTCAAGGTCCCTGAAATATTCTAAGTTGTTAAAAATGGTCCTTGAATGATTCTTTGGTCAAATGGCAGAAAAGGTCCTTAAACTTTGAAAAATGTCAAAATTAGTCCTTGGACTTATAAAAATGGAATTTATGCAAAAAGGGTCCTTGTACTATCAAAGTTTGTCAAGTTTGGTCCTTGTGATAAGTTTGTAAAAGTGTCATGTTCAGTCCCTCAAGTTTGGAGAATTTGCAAAATTGGTCCTTGTGTGTACTAAACCAAACCGGACACCCTTATCAATATCAAAGCCCAAATCCATATCACTTATCCAGCTGGCCCAAAACTTAGCCCAATCCCACATGAACCTTGACCCTTGAGCTAGGTCAAAATACATTTTGATCCCTGTCACAATCCATTTTGA
The DNA here is from genome assembly GCA_910596185.1 of Chrysanthemum makinoi. Taxonomy (NCBI): domain Eukaryota; kingdom Viridiplantae; phylum Streptophyta; class Magnoliopsida; order Asterales; family Asteraceae; genus Chrysanthemum; species Chrysanthemum makinoi. Next base: position 50,269,923 of record OU343225.1, read on the forward strand.
CCCACCCCGTTATTATTAAACCTCGGTCAAAACAAGTCAATGGCGCCAAAACCAGGGTTACTATTCATCTCCTTCACACACAAGCTGAAAACCAGAAACCAGAGCTGTTTGTTCACTTTTTCAAATCCACTTGCTCCTATCATATCTCCCCTACCTTACCTTGTCCCCCTCCACCTCCACATCTTCCAAATCCCATTAATATCAAAAACCTGCTAAAGAAGAAGTTGGCGCCAAAATCTACACATGGACGAATGAGATGAATTAGAGAGATCCAATGGCTCAAAGGAGGTGGGAATGAATCAGAGGTCAACATAGAGTCCAAAAAGTCTATAAAGAGGAGCTGGGATGCATTGTATCAAGATATCTAATATAACTTAGTTTCTTTAATGTCGTTTTAGCAAAAATTCAATTTTCAGTGTATGTTTTAACTTAAAAGCTTTATATTTCAAGTTTTCCTTGTGTAATAAATCTTTTGTAAACATCAATTTCAGTTATAAGACTTGTTTTCATTCTATGCAAAATTTCCAAATTCAAAAATCTCATGTGAATCAATTGTTGTTGTAAGGTGTTATCTTGGACTAAATAAGCCACATAAGCTCCTAGATAGCTTCTAAAAGCTATTAGTAACTGTTAAAATCAGTTTAGAATCAAAAAAGGAAAATTCACCAAAAATACAAATTAAATAGTTGAAAAATAAAAAATCCATTGGAAATGACATTCACAATGGAGCAGGGTGAATTTTGGATGGCCTTGGGTTAGTGGCTTAGTGGTAAGCATATAGGAGTGTTCTTGGTTCCTAGTTCTGTGATTTCAGTTGGATAGCTTTTGTAAGCCTTTTTGTTCATTTTTGCATTTCACTGCTTTAGTTGTTTAGTAGTTGTAATTTCTGTTTCTTAGTGTTCATTAGTTAGAGTTAAGTGTATTTAAACATAAAAATCAGTTGGTTGTTATTTTAAATTGGTAGTTTATAAAAATCTCACTTTGACAGTTTTACTAGCAATAGTTTAATCTCTTTGTTGTATGTTGTTATTGTTGTTATTTAATGTTCACTTAGTCTCATTACATGATATTATAAGGTTTGTAATAAGTAGCATGGTCTAAATCACTCATTTGCTTTGAAATTCTTCAAAACAGTCATAAGAAGTGGTGTTTGGTTCTCTGTGTTTGAAAGTTCTCTGGTCATTGGCCTTGTTTGAAGTTTGTTTAACTTGGTTCTAATAACTCATCTCAGTCATAAAAACCAGTGCTCATAAGCAAAAAGTCAAAATTAGCTTTTGATCAAATCTTGTGACTAACTGTTGGGCTTTAATGATTCATGGTCATGATTTTGTGTTTACAAGTTGTTATCATTGATCAAATTAGTCTTAGCTCACCTTAAAACAACCTAATCAGTGAGTAGTAGTGATTCAAAGTTCATCTTGGTCAAACTTTTAGTTTTTCTTAAAAAGTCAAAATTTGCATTTGGTCGTTTTTGATTAAAAAAGATATTTTTAGTGTGAGTTTAATAGTAAGATTTAGCTTAAAATCTTTTGGGGTATTAAAGTTTAGTTGCTAAACTTAATTAGAAAATTACTAGTTCTCTTTGAATCAGCTTTTTAATAGCTTTTTAACTAGCTTATTTTGAGTACCTGTTTGAAAATGGTGCCCTGTGCACAGTTGGGTGGTCCAACTTGATAAGCTCACATAGAGCTTATTAGTTGCTCAAATCTTGTGATTTTTGGTTCTTTGGGTAGCTGACCTAGCCTTCTTGAGGTCCCAAGCTTAGTTTTCCATTTTGAAGCTTAATAGCTAGGGCTGCACCTAGCTTCTTTTTTGTCCCAACACTCAGTATCAACTGTCTCAGCTTGAGCTGAGCAGTGATCTGGTATCACTTTCACAAGCTCTTATAAAGCTCTACAGTTACCTATAGCTTTTGATCTTTGGCTCTTTGGAAAGCCAACCCAGCCAGCTTGTTGACTCAAGGCTTGTTTTGAGCTTGTGAGCTTATTTCACTAGCTTATTTTGGCCTTGAAAAAGTCCACAGGACTGTTTGGTTATTCAGTTTAGTTCAAGTGCTTATTGCTTATTTCTAGCTTATTAGTGTGCTTATCTTTGTAATTTAGCTTTATATAAGTAGCATTATCCTATTTGTAGCTTATTTAACTTGTGTTTCCAGTTTATAACTTTGTTTGAGCTTAAATTCACCAAAATAAGCTCTTAAGCTCACTGTTGGCTTATAAGCTTCTCAAACAGCTTATTTGTAGTTTGTAAAATTTTTGTCTTTATAAAAGTTTCATATTTTAAGTAGTTAAGTAGTTTTCAAAAAGAAAATCCAGAAAAACATCATTTTTAAAACAGTGATAGTGTTTATTTAATATTAATTAGCTTTTTGATTTTTCTTTTTAGCTTATTATTAAGCAAATCTTTTTTTTATACTTTTCTTAGTTTTCTGTCACCTTAAGTTATTTTTATAAAAAGTTTCATAATTTTCCTAATCTTTTTAGTATTTATTATAATTTTAAATAGTTAAAAGTATTAAATAATTAGTAATAAATAATTAAAAAGCATAAAAAATATCTTTTCAGTTTTAAAATTAGTTTTATCATATTTTAGATTTTTCCAAGTTAAAATTTCATTTTTCCAGGTTTATTTTATATTTTCTAGAATTTAAGTGTATTTTAAATAATAATTAATTAGTAATAATTAGATAAAAAGTGTAAAAAATATCTTTTTAGTTTTAAAATTAGTTTTATAATATTTTTGATTTTTATCAATTATAATTTTATTTTTCTAGCCTTATTTTGTATTTTCTTCTATTTTAGGTCATTTTTAAATAGTTTAAAATAGTTTTTAATTAATAAGAATTAATTAAATAGTGGTAAAAATAATTTTCTTTTTCTAATAATTTTCTTTTATTTTTAGGATTCCAAAAATGTCATTTTCATATTTTTAGGTTTTTTATTTTTTAGATCTCACTTTTTATTTTGTACGTATACGTAGTTTTTTAAATGTGCGTTTTACGTTTCTTTTATCTGATTGTTGTGTTTTCCAATTCTGTTTCCAAAATACATTCCAATCAATCAGTAGTGTAATAATTCATCAAAATCCTTACTGATCACTATCCTTAGTGATCACTCTATCATCTGAGTTAGTTTTGGCACACCATTGAGTCTCCGTGGGACTTAACGACCCGGGAATTCATTCTATTCTCCAGGACTTCATTGTATTTGTGTTTTAAGCAGTTTTAAGCTTCTTACGATTAGCCATTCACAAGTGGCTAGCTTGTGTGAGGTAGCTTGACGATTTAGCACAGATCAGTAATCAATATTAGTTTATGACAAAATTTTATATACGTTTTATTTTTAAAATATAAACTATTTAGTTAAAAGAAATTACTAGTACATTAATTGAACTTTTAGGTTTTTGTTATTACGTTAAATTAATAGATAGTGAATAATAATTGCATTACATAATTTAGTTATATGATAACGCCTAGTATCAAATAATATAGACAAATGCTATATTTTTTGTTCAAAATAAGTAAAAATAATTAAACAGTTTTAATTGAATAAATAATAGAAGTTTTATCAAATAATACACTTCTGTAATGTGCGGGCATTTTATTTCTTGTTAAACATATAATGTGAAATAAATTATTGAAATCAAAACTTTTTGTATGGTGTTTGTTAGTTTACCAAAAGTCATTTTCGCCGCCTTAACAACTTGCTACGTGCCTCTACACTCTAAAATGTTGCATATAGGCCCTATTTATAGGGTATTAACTTAAATCTCACCGGCTAATTCAAGCCCCCACCAATAGACTTATGTATAATTTGATTAAAAATTTATTAGAATTTTAAAATCAACTTCCTACTTATCTTATAATAAGTAAAAATTTAATTAGTAATTTTGTTATAAAAAGTATACCTATCAAAAGTATACCAGTAAAAGTCTTTGAATTTTAAATGAAATAAGCCAAGTATTGCATTACTTTTAACTTACATCTTATAAAATATAGGGATTAAAAACTTAAAATCAACTTCTTATTTTTTCGGTAATAAATCAAAATGATTGATAGAATTTGAATTATATAGACAGTAGAGTTAATAAAATAATCGGTATTAGTTTATAGAAGAGGTTTTTATTTACATTTTACTTTTAAAATACAAATTGTTTAGTTAAAAGAAATTATTGGTATAATAATTGAACTTTTAAGATTTTGTCATTAGGTTAGGTTAATAGATAAAGGATATGAATTACATTATATAATTTAGTTATATGATAACGCCTGGTATCAAATAATATAGACAAATGCAATAATATAGACAAATGCAATAATATACATAATTTTTAAATGCCGTTCAAAAAAATAATATAGACAAATGTAATATTTTTTGTTCAAAATAAGTAAAAACAATTAAACAGTTTTAAGTGAATTAATAATAGAAGTTTTATCAAATAAAACATTTCTGCAATGTGCGGGCATTTTATTTCTCGTTAAACATATAACGTGAAATAAATTATTGAAATCAAAACTGTCTGTATGGTGTTTGTTAGTTTAACAAAAGTCATCTTCGCCGCCTTAACAACTCAGCTACGTGCCTCTACACTCTAAAATGTTGCATATAGGGTATTAACTTAAATCTCACCGGATAATTCAAGCCTCCGCCAATAGACTTACGTGTAATTTGATTAAAAAATTATTAGAATTTTAAAATCAACTTTCTATTTTTCTTATAATAAGTTAATTAGTAATTTTGTTGTAAAAAGTATACTAAAATCCAAATTCGAGCCAAAATCCAAATCCTTTCACAAACCAAACGCACCAATTAGACTTTTTATATTAAAATGATGAGAAAGGTTCAATTTCTAGCTAAAATTGGTATGAAAAATAAATATTTTAAGTCGACAATATTGAAAGCATTTTTTTTAAACGACAATTTTTTTCACACCTATATCACCTATCTCGCAATATATCTCACAAATGTCTCTACATAGACTTGAACTCACAACCTCTAAGTTGATGGGCAATTCACATACCACTATAGTTGAGTTTGTAAATCGAAAATGTTGAAATAAGATATGTTATTATATATATAGAACATGGAAAAAGCGACATATGTAAAACCAATATAAAGCATTTTCTATGCAAAAATGAGCGAGGGTTAATAAATTGACAAATTTAATTATGTTCACACCATGATATTATACAATTAAAAAAAAGATCCATATCAAATAAAAATCTTTTTAAATGATAAAATATTGTGTAGAGGAAACATTTTTACCTGTCATTGTTCATTTAAGTAGATTATTTACAAAAGGACAAACGGAATTACGAAAGTACATTGTCGAGAATCAATATAAAAGAGGCTTTTGCTTTTTTCCTCTTCATATCAAGTTTCCTTTCCTTCTCTAATCAAGAATTACAAGTCAAACACCAAAAAGGTAAGATAGCAATATTAAGATCTCCATGGCTTTATGCTATATTGTTATTCTTATCTTTACAAACTTTAAATCATCATTTATGTAACTTAACTTAGTATATGGTTCTTTCATGTCATAGTTTATGATGTCATCTGCAACCGAGAAAGATGTTTCGACCGAGAAAAGGTAAAGTATATCGAATGATCATTCAGAGTGCATCTTAATTCAAAAATATGAATCATATCACGAGCCTGATTTTTGTTTGTTTCCATTTCTAGAGTTGCACTTGTCACAGGAGGAAACAAAGGTATTGGGCTCGAGATATGTCGTCAGTTGGCCTCAAACGACATCAAAGTCATACTAACCGCTAGAAATGAGAGTCGTGGTATAGAAGCTATTGAAAAGCTCAAACTTTCTGGTCCTCTAGATGTTGTTTTTCATCAACTTGATGTTAAAGACCCATCCAGTATTGCAAGATTAGCCAAATATGTCGAATCACAGTTCAAAAAACTTGATATCTTGGTGAGATTTTTGTTGCAATATAATTTGCTAAAGTGATTAATAATGACCTACACACAGTTTTTAACGGGTAATTGTAATATATCATTTACAATATGATAGTTTCTAAAGTTTTTTCTTATGATTTTTAGTTATGTTTTATATATTCAGGTGAATAACGCAGGTGAGAGTGGAATAATCGTCCATGAAGATAAATTTAGAGCTTTCAAGGATGGAGCGGGATATGTAAGTACATATACAAGACCACATCCTATTTATTTTGCGATACCTTATACTTAACATGATGATAAACATTCCGATAAAGGTTATGTTTGAGAACAAAACTTGCTCTAAATTTGGTTGGAGTGGTTATTTTCGAATGCATCTAACCTTATTTCATATGGTGTACTACATGATTTTGAGCATTTGTGTTTTCAAATCGATCTCAAGATGATGGAATATTTGTACGTACACGTGCTTTTCTTATCCTTAGGTTTGTTAAACACCATCGTGTACGTGTCGAAAAACATGAGTAGCTCTTTCTACACGTGTTAAAAAGTTTTGAATTTGGACCCTTGTGATATTTTGTTCATGTTCAGGTAATTATCTCTGAAAGATGACCAAAACCTAACAATTTGGTGTGTGTGTCCACATTTAGAAGTTTTGTGGTTGATGTGACCAACCTATCTACATATGGAAAGATTAGATTGTATATATTCTAGCTTTATAACAAGCAAGAGTACTAGCTAAACTTCGTTAATACACTTCTGAAGAGTATATAAATGAATCAGTTAAACGGCAGAAAGACAGTTAATATGTATGTATATACCAACTTTACAACAATTGGGTATGATATTATGTGTTGTTTGGTCAGAACGAAGTGTATGATGAAAATGCAGACCTTTTAAATGAGATTATTGAGCAACCACACCATTTGGGAGAAGAATGTATCAAAACAAATTATTACGGAACTAAAGGAGTAACGGAAGCGTTTCTCCCCCTCCTCCAACTCTCTAAATCATCAAGAATCGTGAATGTTACCTCAAACGGTGGAGAACTTCAAGTTAGTAATCTCACAACCACTATGATACTTTTCTTTTGCATATGTTAAAATGAATTGAATGAGGCTAACTTCTTGTTCATTCTTATTTTTAGCGTCTACCTAATGAGAAGCTCAAAAAAGAGCTCCAGGACATTGAACACCTTACGAATGAGAGAATCGATGAGATTATCCAATGGTTTTTGACAGACCTTAAAGCTAATAAGTTACTAGAAAATGGGTGGCCTCTAACCGCATGTGCTTATAAAATTTCAAAAATTGCGGTTAATGCGTACACAAGGCTTTTGGCTCGAAAGTATCAAAATATTCGTGTCAACTGTGTCCATCCAGGTTATGTCATAACCGATATCACATCTAACACTGGTGAGCTGACATCAGAAGAAGGTGCTAAAGCTCCTGTAATGGTTGCTTTGTTGCCCGATGATGGTCCTTCGGGGGTCTATTTCAATCGAATGCAAATATCCTCATTTTGATCAACATCACTATCAGTTTGATCATAACAACACATCGGAAGCTATGAGTCGATGTTAATTTACTCTTGATAAATTCAATCATTCTGTGGGTGATTGAGTTTTTGATGTTGTAATTTATGTATATCAATAAGATGTAACCATGTTTGTATCTAGTTCCAAAAGTCATGTCATCACTGTTGACTAACAAATGTTTAATGTGGCACTGCACTTTACTACAATCAACATAAAAAAATAAATAAATAAATAAAATAAAGTTTTAAGATACCATTAACAACGACATAAAAAACTAAATCTGGCCCATTTATAAATAAAGCCCATACTATTGTCCTTCTTTTGATAGTTGCCCACCAAGTTCCATTAAGAAGAATGTTAAAAATCTAGTAATTAGGAATTAAGAAAGTTGATTGACATGAAAGAAGGACTTATGTTTTGTAACCATCTGCACTTTAAAGTTTAAACCAACAAAAAAAACATACTAACCAGAAAAAGCAAATGAAACTAGAGTTATGAACCATTAACTTACAGATATTATATTATTTAAAGACTAAACAAAGGAAGTACTTTGGTCCTGGACTTCTTTTTGATAGTGGCCCATTTAGTGCCGTTAAGAAGTACTTATGGTTTCACCGGTTCAATCAGTTGAACGGTCAGGTCAAACCAATTTTATGCCAAAAGAAAAAAGTACCAGCATTTAAAGTGTATCCGAAGTGTTCATAGAGAAAAACATAACGTTTCTTTAATTTCTAAAAGGGTTAATGACATCTAATAGTAACTAACTTTATTAAATATTTACATATAAGTTATGAACCGAATCAAATACCAAAATACTAATCAAACTTTGTTTGTTTTGTGTTGATATTAACAAAAACCAGTTTTTTACCTCCAAAATCCATGTCAGCGACAAATGTACATGCCGCGTCATAAATTTGTACGTTATGATCCACGTCAGATTGGGTTCATGTCTGATAAGTGAACATCATCTGACAAAGTTTGATGGGTATTTTGAAACATTTGGCAAAATTTGATGGATATTTTGAAACAACTAACTTCACGTAATTAACTCAAAAAATAAATAAAAAATATCCCCGTATGCAATTTAACCGGTGTAGCCGACTGCGTAATGCCAAGTAAGCAAAAGTATGATATCGAGCTAAAATTTGAAAATTTCATGGGTATTGTGGTATTTTACTAGGTTTATAACTGATATGTGAATATTTGAAAAAGTTTGTTGCTATTAGATATCATTAACCTTTTCTAAAATAAGAGTTATAGAATATCAAACAAAGCATGTCTAATATCAAAATATAACTCATTTCAGTAAGAGCACTGGGTACAGTGGTGTCGTTGAAGTGGTGCCGTTGGCAAAAAGTGCTGCAACGTCAATAAAACTGTAACACCGCAAAAAATACCGCAGTGGAAGGCATCATCACTGGGGAGTTATAGAGAATGACCTCTAAATGAGACTTCATGAATGCTGAACCATACCAAAATCAGGTACCTAAGAAATACATGCTAAAACGGTCAACATATTGTTGGTGAGTTCATAGGTTTAAGTAAAAAATAATTTAAAGTAAAAGGAATATTTATCAAAAGAATTTAGTAATCGTTGCATCTCTCGCAATATCATAAAAAAATGAGACCATTGTGTAACCCACAATGTTGTGAAAATGATGAAATCATTGTGTAACTCACAATGCCTTGGAAGTGAAAATTTGCCATTAAATAAGTGTAATAATGAATCACAAGATTTTAGAAAGTATGATTGTTATGTCATGTAAAAGTAAATAAAAATGCCCTAGGCTCATGTAACCAAAGCCTTAAGTATTATATATGTATATTTGCCCCAATGGGTGTCTTGCCAAAAAACCTGGCATTACCTCAAATAATTTTGCGTCCGTCCGACTCGTACTAGTGGTCAGTAGAGCTTATCCTACTATGGACGGGGAGTTCAATCCCAATAGATCTATTCTTAATATTCGCGCTTACAACGTAATTAACGGTTCGTGATGTGTGGGACGTTGTGGCAATAGTAATAGATTAGGCAATTTGTAATGGTTTTAATACTTGTGTCCAAAGGGAAATAATTTAGTATGTAACGAGTGAAATAAGTAATGCATTTGAGCAACCAAACAAGTACTCAAGTAAAACAGGTAATATTCGAGTAAAAAAATTGCGTATTTAAGTAAAACAAGTGTTGCATTTAGGTAAAAACAAGCATGTATTCTCCCCCAAAAGTATTTCAAAACAAGTAAAATAGGGGCCATGAAACTCACCTCAGTTTGAAGCAATGCAAGAATCACAACTAACACGACTGGCAACGAGAAGTAAGCACAACAGTATCAACAAGCAAGGCACAATGATACAAGGGTATAGGCAAAACCTAATAGTATACGGTTTATTTCAGAATACGTCTCGTAAAGTAAATGAGTTTTCAAAAGATAAGTGTCTTAGTTTTCATGGATGACTCGCATCATTGTTTGTGAAAAGTTTAGTTTTATCGTTCGTGTGGTGATATGAAAACATAGACTCGACATACAACTTATGCCAAGAGAATGATATAGTTCCCAAGTGTGACTCACACCAACTGGAACTCATACTAACACAACTCACACTAACACATAATATATATCCCAATATATTATATGGAATAGTCAATCAAAATTGACCAAGACTCAACTCGAGTAGACAACCACGAGAAAGATGTCGAGACATTAACATCACACAAATAAACAAGGAATTTATAAAATAGGTCAATTGGTAGTTTGGGTATTTACCCAATATTCCTAAACAGCTCGTATAAAACATTCATGTTTTAATATTCAAAGACAAGTTTGGATTTACAATTCAAACGATAAAGGTTTTACGACTTAATAAAACATATGTTTATATTTCATGTCGGGTTTTAAAAGAATCAAAGATTTTGAAATAAAAAAGTAAATGTAGAAGATTTTATAAATTTCGGCACAATGCGTCTATTTATAGAATATTCACAAATCGTTGTGACTTTAACGAAATCAATATCTCAAATAATATTTCCAGACTATTTAATAGAAACCCATTAACGAGTATTCATTGATTGTTAGACAGTTTTTCTTTATTGTATTCGTTGTGAATTAAATATATTAAATTCCTAGTGAATCTATTATACTATATTCGTTCCAAGTCCAATAAGTCCAATGGCAATTCATTATCCGTATCCGAATCCAAATCATAATTCCAACATATTCTGAAACGTACAAAAGATTACCAATATTACATACGTTTAAATTCTCGTTAATTAATTTTCCAAATAGAATAACACTTTTACTTAGTGTAAAAATCAAACCCACTCTCTAATTACTTGTGGGCTTGTTAGTCCATGAACCAACAAACACCCCTTAAGTGACGAAATGGGCTTTGCCCCATTAATAATCAAACACAACCCCAAATGGGCCTGAGCCCGTTAGAATCAAAATAACCCTACTTGCCTTGTTACTACGCTAATACCACCTGCATTCACCTTTTCAATATGCTAAGAATAAGTTGTAAATAAGCGAGGGAATAAGCTGAACAGAAAGCGGTGCAAACACTCCTTTGTGTCGTTAACTGTGACAACCAATTGAGTAAACACCATTCAAATGAGCACAACTGCAACAAACAATTTTATACCATAATCGAGACCGATAAGCCGAAGAATAAGCTAGACAGACACAAACCTGGTTGTTAAACTGAGTTAAGAAAACAAACAATTTTACTCGAGCCGAGACATCCACACCCCCGTGGGTGTTTACCTTGGATCGAGAGCAACAACCAACCCTCACGGGTCTCAACTGAAAACAATGACACGCTACCACTCTTGTGGTTACTACATGTTAACCCGAGCACTACAACACACCCCTAAGCAGATTGTATAAACACAACAATAATAATTAAAAATCCAAATCCATGACTCGAGATCAACTAAAACCCATGTACAAACACCAATGGTCTTCAATGGCGGCAGTGAGAGAAGGAGAAGGTGGTTGTGGGAAGATTGAATGTCTGAATCCCTCCTTGTGTTAGTAATTAATATGTAATAGTTAGCTTAATTTTGGCTTTTAAGTTAGTAATTAAGGCTAGGCACATGTAGAAAGTCCATGAGCCTATGCCAAAGCCCAATAAGGGAAAGGAAGGGAAATTGCATGTTTCCCTAGTTCCTTCCTATAAATACCCATGTAAACCTTCATTTGGAGGTTGGTTGTTCACTTTTACTCATTTCCTAAGCATAAACCTTTCATTATCATTCGTGTGTTTTGTGTTAAGTGTTCAACCGATCACTTCTCTCTCTTATTTCTTCTATTGATGCTTGTCTTACATAAATGGGAACCTAACAGTGGTATCAATCGCCAAATAGTTGGGTGAACCATTTTGTTCTTGATGTTTTTGGTTATACACGTAACTCTCAGTATAGAAACTTTCATACGCAAAAAGCTCAAATTTTACCACTTTAAAATTCAAGATTCCTGTACTTTAATGGTTATTTGGTGTCAAAGTTTAAGTTTTTGGCAAAAAGTTTGAAACTTTATGTGTATTTCCATGGTTTTAAGCTTGGTTTGATACGTGTGGTCTTTCTTACGCGTAAGGTGCATAAAAGTTTTGGATCATCAAGTTTCACACTTTTGTGTTATTTTGGTGATATTAAAGCCGTTTCATCACAAAATTTTGGTTTAGAAACTCTTTTGGGCAGAAATCAAAGTTTTGGAAGATTTTGACCAATCTTACGCATAAGAAAACCCTAATCTTACGCGTAAGGTTTCCTTGGTTTGATCTTCAGTGTTCTTGGTTTACTCAGTGTTTTCTTGCTTGGATAAGCCTGAAAACACTTCGACTTTGGATATCTTTTACACTAGGATAAGTGTAAAGGATTTATTGGGCAAAACCCTAGTTTTACGCCTAAGCAAACTCTTACGCATAGAATTTTTACGCATAAGCTAAGGTTTCCTTTACACTACGCGTAAGCTAATCCTACGCGTAAGCTCACTTCTTACGCGTAAGTTGGTGTTTTTACGCATAAGGTATTCTCATTGCCTAATCTTGGTTTCTACACATAAGGATACTTCATCAACAAAGTTTCATTCGACTAAAAAGATCCATTTTACAACACAAGTTTCAAGATGTCTCAACCACCATAATCTAGCTACTTCCCTCATGTGTATCCTCAACAACAACAACAACAACAAATCCATCAACAACAACAATTTTATCAACAACTACAACAACAACAACAACAATAACTTCCACAACAATTTCCTCACGCAGCAATTCAACCACAAATGATTCAACCACCACCTAGTCTTCAAGTACAACCTTACACAAACTTTCACAATCAACATCCATCCAGGAATAGTATGAAGGAACCGTCTTGGTTTGCAAAGATGTGTGAAGCTTTAAGTAGCCAACAATCAATTCATGAGGCTGGATCACTTGATAGACCTCCAATGCTCACTCCCGGAAACTACGAGCAATGGGTAATAAGGTTCTTTAGGTTTTGTGATCTAAAGAAGCCACATGGAAAGTTCTTAAAGAAGGTCATCTTGGAAGGTCCATTTCAAATGCCTACTGTCACTGTACCCAGAGATCCAAATGCTAATCCACCAAGAGGTGATGTCACTAAACATTGCAAGTCTTAATGATCTCACTACTGATGAACTTCTACACTTTGAAGCCGATGAACTAGCAATGCAATACATCCTTTTGGGATTACCCAATCCGATCCTTCAAAGTGTTGATGCTCAAAAGACTGCTAAAGCAATGTGGGAACATATTCATCTTTTCTCATGGAAGGCACTGAACTCAATCAAGAAGACATGGAATCCAAAATCTACTTGGCTTATGAACACTTCATGATTGAACCAGGAGAGACATTAGAGTCATATCATCATCGATTCTCAGACATCATCAATGACTTGGAAAACCATAACATCATTATGCCAAGAATTGCAGTCAACACTAAGTTCCTAAGTAGTCTTGGTCCTGATTGGGAAAAGTATGTCATTTTCATCCGTCAAGCTAAGAATCTTCATCATGCCACATACGGACTGTTGTACGACTACTTGAAGCCCTATCAAAAAGAAGTTGACAAATAAAGGGTTATCCGTGGACTACCTGTTTCACCTTCACTTCCGGATAATCAACTATTAGCTTTGTGGGCTCAAGTATGTTATCCTCAATTTCCGAATTTGCCAACAACCTTCACAAATCCTGTTGGGATATGAAAGTGCTGAAGATATCAAAGTACTGAAGATATGAAAGTACTGTAAGCTGAAAAGAACTGGAAGAAGTCAAATAGTCAAAGTACTGCTAAATCAACAGAGTCAAAGTACTGCAAGAGGAAGTCAAAGTACTGCTAGAACAAATAAACTGTTATATTCGTTTATGGAAAGTATTGTAGATTACTTGTCGTACAAGGTTATCAATTGTAAACCAACTAGGATATCCTTGAGCCTATAAAAGGACTCCTAGATTGGCATTAGATGTACGATTTCAGAAAAAGAGTTTTAGAGTTTACGAATTAGAGTTTAGAGAAAAGTTCGATTATCTTAGAGTTGTATTAGTGTATCTGCATAATAAGCAGATTTAGAGTTTGTTAATAAAGTTTTTCTTCTTAGCTTTGTTAAGTAAATTCCGCGTACTTAATAAAGATTGCTCGGTGTTTCTTTGTTAATAACTTAGGATTTATCCGAGGTTATTAAACCTTAACAAGCTAGTTAAGTTAGTTTGATTAAAGTATATCGATCCAACAAGTGGTATCAAAGCTTGTGTGGAAACTCTGACTAGGAAGAAACCCTACAATATCCAAGATGTCGAATGAAGTTGTTCCACAACCCTCAATCACCTCACTCAGAATTCCAATTATCAAAAAGGGAGAATATGATCTCTGGTGCATGAAGATGAGGCAAGATATTGCCATTACAGCACCATGCTCGTGGAATGTAATTGTGAATAGGAATGAAGTTCCTCCAGAACCCATTCAAGTTGCTGGACAACCTCTAGCACCAAAGGCGCTTTTACCAAAGAAGCAACCCTAAGGAATCAAGGGAAGGCTCTTAACATTCTCTTGTCTGCCATTCCAGATGGTCATCTTCTTAAATTTCATGATGCTAAAGATGCTAAACAGCTTTGGGCTGCTCTCAAGACCAGATTTGGAGGGAATGAAGCCTCTAAGAAGATGCACAGAAACTTGCTGAAACAACAGTTTGAAACTTTCACAGCTGGAGAAAGAGAGAGTCTTGATGCTGCATATGATAGGTTCCAGAATCTTCTTAACATGTTGGAATTATACAAGGCATAAGTATCAGTTGAGGATGCTAATTTGAAGTTTCTACGGAGTTTGCCATCTACATGGCATGTGATTGCTACTATGATCGAGGACAACAGGGTTGGATGTTATGGAATTTGATGATCTTTATCATCAACTGAAGGTGTATGAACATGAGATGAGTGGTCAACCAAATTCCAAATCTCACAGTATTGCTTTTCTATCATCTGAAAAGAAGAGCAGTACTTCCAAAAGTACGGCTTCTCCTCAAAGTACTGTTTCTCAAAGTACTGCTGTTTACAATCCCCCATCATATACTCAGCCGGCCCCACCATCTACCACTTTGAACTCAGATGAAGTTGTGTGCTCTTTCTTTGCACAACAAGCAAGCTTACCTGTCACTTATGAAGAGGATCTAGCACAGATTGAAGAAGATGCACTTGAAGAAATTGATATCAAGTGGCAAGTTGCTATGATTACTGCAAGGATCAAAAAGTACATGAAAAAGACAGGCAAAGCTATTGATTTCAAACCCAAACAAGGAATAACTTTTGACAAATCTCAAATTGAATGCTTCAATTGTCAAAAGACTGGTCACTTTGCAAGGGAATGCAGATTTGCTAAGTATCAAGCAAACAGAACATCTGAGAAGCCAAAACTTGAGCTCAAAGAAATACCAATAACTGAGACAAAGGCCTTGGTAGCTCAAGAAAAGTTATCGGTGGACTGGAGTGAAGAGTTCGATGATGAACCGTGACTTCAGTATGATAGCAGTGGACGATGCGCTTAAAGACACAGTGGAAGCATTGGACCGGAGCACCGCTTTGATGAAGAATCAACATGCCGCTTTGGAATCGATGATGGCTTTGGAAGATTTGATTGGAGCAGAGAAAGTGAAGATGATCCCGCTCTTCTTGCTATGGTGGCTACTTCACCAACTCAGTCTCCTATCTCTGAGGTATGCTCAAACTGTTATGAGTTTTATCAAAAATTGCTTAACAGCTATGTGATTGAAAGAGATAATTGTATTAGGGCTAGGTCCGAGGTAGCAGGTTACCAAATCACTTTAGAGTCTATAGAAGCTAAAATCATAACCCATGAAAATAATGAAATGGCTTGGGCTGAAAAATATGAACAACAGGATTACCAGCTAAAACTTAGTGAATGGAAACTAAACTGTAAAATTGCTGAAATTGAGAAATTAACTAAGGAAAGAGATGATTTGTTAGCTAAGTTTGCTCGCTTGGAAAGAGTCCGGTTTGTCCCAAGTTACTTTTGTTGAAAAACAGAGAAGAGCTTACATTAGAACAGGCTTAGGATTTGGAATGGACTTTAGTAATGTAGATGAAAACCAATCTAGTAATCAGGATGATGGTGTTTTTGAGGACATAATCACTAGTGATGATGAGCTCATTAACTATGTAGATTCATCTAGTAATGAGGGCTCAGTAAGTGAACCACCTCCTGAATATAAGAAAGACAATGGTTATCATGCTGTCCCACATCCCATTAGTCATCAACCCATAAGGCCTGATGTTTCTCGTTATGGAGTAGACAGTCTAGAGTTTAGGAAGAAGCTTGTTGCTCAATCTAGGTCTGAGAAACCCAAAGAAACTGTTGAACACAATGTTCAAAATCCAGCAGTACCTTTAAAACAAAGTACTGCTCAACAAGCAATACCTTCTGTGAAACCTTTTCAAAACAAGATCGCTAAACCTTTTGGGATAATTTTAGTCAAAACAGATTTTATCACCGTCAAGAAGGCCAAATAATTTTGTGCATAGACACAAAAGAAATCACTTTGGACATATGGGTCAAAACCTGTGTTTTGTGTGTTATAGTCCTACTCACTTAATCAAAGATTGTGACAAACACTCGGAATATCTAAGCAAGTTTCCAAGGAATATGTCTACCAACCAGAGACCTAGAGAGCACAAACCAGTTTGGACTAATTCAAATAGGATTAATCACAGAAACTTCACATCAGATCATAGATACCCACATCGAGAAGACCTTCAAGATCTCACAAGACTTTCCAAAGTACGCCGAGACAAGGTATCGATAACACTGCTTGGAATAGGAATCCTAGGAGATCTCAATATCAACCTAGAATGTCTCACAATTCATATAGGGGATCTAGATCACAGGAACCACCTGTTAAAACTGAATGGGTAAAAAGGGGAAGTACTGGTAAGGAATACACAGACGCTCAACAAAAAGTGAATCACTGTTTTGTGACACAAGAAAATGCTAATAAACCGTGAAAGAGATTTATGTTGAAAAACCAGAAAGTTTTGAAAATCCACATGCTAAAACTCAAAAGATAATATTGGATCACCATTTGAAAGATAGTGGAAATTACATACTCAAGGAATTTGAGTTTGTAACTCCACAAGGGGAACACAAGTCAGTAATGGCTTGGGTTCCTAAGAGTTTCTAACTCTTTTCTTTGTGTGCAGGACAACCCAGAAGAGGAGCTTAAAGATCATCTTATTGTGGATAGTGGTTGCTCGAAGTATGACAGTGATAAAGAGATCCTGGCTGATTTTAGAAATATTAGTGGAGGAAAAGTTGCATTTGGGAATGATCCCAATGGAGGAAGGATTACCGGGAAAGGAACAATTAAAGCTGGAAGAATTGACTTTGAGAATGTCAGATATGTGAAGGAGCTAAAGTTTAACTTGTTGTCGGGCTCAAATCTGTGATAAAAAGCATCATGTGCTATTCACTGACACAGAATGTCTTATTCTTTCATCTGACTTCAAACCTGTTGATGATGACTTGGTAGTACTTAGAATACCAAGGACAAATGATGTGTATAGTTTAGACATGAAGAGTCTAAATTCCTATGGAAGAGCCACATGTTTGGTGGCTAAAGCAACATCTGAAGAGGCACATCAATGGCATAGAAGATTGGGCCATGTGAATTTCAAGAACATCAACAAACTGGTCAAAGGCAATTTAGTTAGAGGTTTACCTTCAAAGACTTACAAGAATGAACAATCATGTTTGGCGTGCAAGAAGGGTAAACAACACAAAGCTTCCTGCAAGAAGCTTGATGAAAGAAATATTAGGGAACCATTGGAGCTATTACACATGGATTTATTTGGACCTGTCTCGGTGGCAAGTTTAAATAAGAAGAAGTACTGTTTGGTTGTTACCGATGATTGTAGTAGATTCAGTTGGGTTTTCTTTTTGGGCTTTAAAGATGATACCTTTGATGCTATTCAGACTCTCATAATAGCACTTGAAAACCAATTAAGACTCAAGGTTAGAGGTATTAGATGTGACAATGGCACTAAATTCAAGAACAAGCTTATGGATGACTTTTGTGCTAATAAAGGCATCAAGAGGGAGTTTAGTATTGCTAGAACACCACAACAAAATGGTGTTGCAGAGAGGAAGAATAGGACCTTGATTGAAGCTGCAAGGACTATGTTAGCAGATTCCCATCTCCCTATTCAATTTTGGGCGTAAGTCGTAGTACTGCATGCTATGTACTCAACAGGGTTTCTATCACCAAACCACAGATGAAGACACCCTATGAATTGCTGATGGGCAATAAACCCAACATTCGCTTTATGAAGCCTTTTGGATGCCCTCTTACTATTTTGAATACCATTGATAACTGGGAAGTTTGATGGCAAGTCTGAAGAAGGTTATTTATTGGGATATTGCACTAACAAGAAAGGCTTTAGAGTATATAACAGAGTTACTAAGAGGATTCAAGATTGTCTTCATGTTGAGTTCTTAGAAGATCAAGACAATGAGAAAGGAAAAGGTCCCGATTGGATGTTTGATCTTGAGATTTTATCTCCTTCAATGAACTATGTACCTGTTAGAGAAGAAAATCAACATTTGCACTCTGATGAAGATATTCAATATGTTGTTCATGATGTTCATATTAGACCTGATGCAGTTCCTGCTAAAGTTCCTGAGAGTCCAAAACAAAGTACTGATGTTCCTAAGCAAAGTACTGATTCTCCAAAACACAAGATCTGTTGCACCACAATCCTCATTATCTGCTGAGGATCAATCTATTCAAGAGGAACTCAATCAGATGCTTCTTCAAGATGTATTAGCACATTCTTACACTGATGAACAAAGGAGAATTTATGAAGAGGCAAAGAAGAAGAACCAGTCTGAGTACTCTCACAAGATTTTGGACAAGACTTTCGATCAAAGTATCTGATCTGTTGACAATACTTTAGATGATTTGGATGAACCTACCATGCCCGGGTTAGAAGATACCGATGATGAGCTTGAACATGAAGGTATTTTCACAAATTTCAATGAAGGTGCTGATTATACTAACTTGAATGATACATATGCAGTTCCACAGTCACCAATCTTACGAATTCATAAGACTCATCCAACTGATCAAATCATTGGTCCTTCTACATCTGGAGTTATGACAAGACACAAAGCTAAGGGTTTCACAAAACCTCACAATGCTTTACTTAGCTTTGTGTATAAACAAAACAAAGCTAAATCATAAGGATCATCAAACCTGCTTATTTACTTGTTTCATCTCTCAAGAGGAACCCAAGAATATTGCTCAAGCTTTGACAAAAGAAAGCTGGGTTGAAGCTATGCAGGAAGAACTTCTACAATTTAAACTTCAAGAGGTTTGGGTTTTATGTGATCTTCCAGATGGGAAGAGAGTTATTGGAACAAGGTGGGTTTTTAGAGTTAAAAGGGATGAAAGAGGCAATGTTATCAAAAACAAGGCAAGATTAGTTGCTCGTGGTTATAGACAGGAGGAAGGGGTAGATTATGATGAGGTATTTGCTCCTGTGGCAAGGATTGAAGCAATTAGAATCTTTCTTGCTTTTGCTTCTTATATGGGTTTTCGTGTATATCGATGGATGTCAAGAGTGCCTTTCTTTATGGTACTATTACAGAGGTGTATGTGAAACAACCTCCAGGTTTTGAAGATCCTAAGCATCCAAACAAAGTCTATAAGGTGGTTAAGGCTTTATATGGTCTTCATCAGGCACCTAGAGCTTGGTATGAGAGGCTCTCTACATTCTTATTACAACATGGATACAGGAGGGAAGCTATAGACAAGACTTTGTTTATCAAGAGAGACAAGAAGGATATCATGTTAGTTCAAGTTTATGTGGATGATATCATCTTTGGGGCTACCAAACAATCTATGGTTAAGGAGTTTGAGCAAAATGATGCGAAGGAGTTTCAAATGAGTTCAATGGGAGAGTTAACATTCTTTTAGGACTTCGTGTTAAGCAATCCAAGGAAGGAATTTTCATTAGCCAAAACAAGTATGTTGCAGATATACTTAAGAAGTTTAATTTTGATGATATGAAGGTTGTTACTACACCTATTAAATCTATCAATTCATTGGGAAAAGATGAAGATGGACACCCTGTTGAAGTCAAGTTATACAGATCAATGATTGGCTCTCTTATGTATCTTACTGCATCAAGGCCAGATATCATGTTTGCAGTTTGTCTATGTGCAAGATATCAAGTCTCACCAAAGATCTCTCACATGAATGCAGAGAAGAGAATTTTCTGTTATTTGAAACAACAACCTAAGTTGGGGTTGTGGTATCCTAAAGAGTCACCTTTTCACTTAGAAGCTTTTTCAGATAGTGACTATGCAGGTGATAACTATGATAGAAGATCCACAACTGGTGGATGCCAATATCTTGGAAGAAGGTTAGTCTCCGGGCAATGCAAGAAGCAGACAATTGCAGCAACATCATCTACTGAAGCTGAATATGTAGCTGCCGCAAGTTGTTGTGGTCAAGTTTTATGGATGCAGAATCAACTCTTGGATTATGGGTTCAATTTTAAGAATACTCCTATCAATATTGATAATGAGAGTACTATTTGCATTGTGAAGAATCCGGTTTATCATTCCAAGACCAAGCACATTCAGATTAGGCATCACTTTATCAGAGATTGCTATGAGCATAGGCTTATTAATGTGGTTAAAGTTCACACAGATGACAATGTAGCTGATTTACTCACTAAAGGTTTTGATGTGTCACGATTCAATCACTTGGTCGTGAGCATTGGAATGATTAACTACTAAGCTATGTTTAAGGGGAGGACTATAAGGTG
Source organism: Chrysanthemum makinoi (assembly GCA_910596185.1). Classification (NCBI taxonomy): domain Eukaryota; kingdom Viridiplantae; phylum Streptophyta; class Magnoliopsida; order Asterales; family Asteraceae; genus Chrysanthemum; species Chrysanthemum makinoi. The sequence goes on from OU343225.1 coordinate 50,290,722, forward strand.
TTAGGTATAGTCCTGTGTATTGCTTGAGGGGAGGATGTTTGTGTATTACTTAGTTTATATGAAGGTTTTGGCAAAGTAATGTATTTCAAAGTACTGCTTGGGAAAGTACCGCTTGGGAAAGTACTGCTTATGTGGAAAGTACTGCTTTGTCGTATTAAAGTATCGCTCCAACGGTAATATTGAAGGATAATTAAAGCCAACGGTTATTTTATTTTGGGCAGTGATTTTTCAAAATCCTACCTATAAATAACAACTTTCCGATTTTCCCTCTCACATTATTCATTACCTCTTTTCCATACTTATCTTCCAATTACCATCTCTTTATTATTCGATATAATCTTTCTATTGTGATTACTTTTTCAACAATGGTGAATCGTTTAACTGTTTCAAAGCACAATATGGTGGCTAATTTGGATAAGACTGAGGCGAATGTGGCTTTCTATGATATCATTGATTATCTAGTTGGGTCGCCTATTAGTTATGCTCTTTTAGTTGAGCCAGATGTTATTGAACCATGGATTCAAGAATTTTGGGCTAATGCTAGAGAGAATATGGAGGAGGATGAATATTATATTAGATCCTCGCTTGTGGAAAGACTATCAAGATTACAGAGGTCTCCATTCGTGATGATTTATTATTTGGAGATAAAGAAGGGGCTATTAGATTTGCCAAGCAACTGATTTGGGATACTTTTCGTACTTTGGGCTATGAAGGTTCTTTGACTGAACAAACTTTTAAGAAGGCATTATTCTGTCCTCAATGGAAGTTTTTGATTCATGTTTTGCTCCATTGCATAAGTTCTAAAAGCACTTCTTGGGAGCAGTTTGGGTCCAATATTGCGTCTGCAGTGGTTGGCTTAGCTACGCATGAGTGTTTAACTTTTTACGACTTATTTTGGATGGAATGCTCTCTCATATATCATCTGGGGCAACTTGGTTGATGTATCCAAGGTTTATACAGTTTTTCTTGAACAAGCAATTGGCTGATGTTCCAAAACCTGCCGCTTACTACCTGTTATTGTGCAACAACCTAAAATCTATACTTTCATGGCTAGGAGAAGTAACTTGTTCAGAGGTGGAGATATTCCTTTAACAACATTCATGATGGAAATTGTACAAGCTGTTCGTGATGCAACGCACAGGATGAAGAAACCGAAGGTACCGATATCGATCATGGTACGCTTCACAAGGTACGCATCCGCAAGTACCGCTTCTCGTGAAGGTACTGTTTCGTTACACGGTGATGTTTCTTCAGTCCCGAGGTACAAGCGAAATTGAGAAAACGCCTACTTCATCTTCTGAAAGTTCTATTCCTGTTTCAGAGGGGCATTCACAACCTCAAGGTGATGCTCATTCTATACCTCGTGAAGATTTGATGTTAGATAACTATGCTTTGACAAGGGAGCTAGCTAGGTTAAACAAGACTGTTGCGACAAGCTAAAACAATTAGGAAGTTGAAGCGTAATTATTTCTGGTTGAGAAATTTTGTTAAACCATATATTCAAGGTTTCAACTTATGGGTTAAGGAGGAAAATAAACGTCGTAAAGCTCTTCGAAAGGAATTAAAAAGAAAGAAGGTTCCTCAACCATCTTCTGTCAACTTGGGGAGGAATTTAGAAAAGGAAAATTTGAAAGAAGATGTTATGAAGAAGAAAGAGTCTTAAGAAAATATTACAAAGAAGAAAGAACTTGTAAGTATTAGTTCGATTCGAGGAACAAGAAGAAGAAGTACAAGTTCAAAGTAATCGGTGTTCAAGGTACTGAACATCAAAGTACTGATTTTCATGATACATCAAGGGAAGAAGTAATAACACCAATAACTCCAAGGGTATTAAATTTTGATGAAGAAGCTGGTCCTTCTACATTTGTTAGAGAAGAAGAGGAGGAAGCTACTTACATACCTATTCATTCAGCTAGTGATGATGAATTAATTGCTACATTATTTGATTTGTCACAACCAAGAGGAGGAGTTACTATTAGAGAAGCACAAGAAGAAGAACAACCAAAAACTGATCAACCTGCAATTGATCCAAAAGACAAAGGAAAAGGTGTTCTGGTTGAAACTAAGAAAAAGAAGCTCACTTTGGCGTAACTTAGAGCATTTGAAGTGGCTAGGAATGAAGCTGCAGCTAGAAAAGTTCAAGAAGAATTAGATGCTAAAGACAGAGAAGAACAAAGAAGCTCAAGAAGCTAAAGACAGAGAAGCGCTCAAAAGGTGCAAGATGAGTTAGATGTCGAAACTAACTGAACCTTTACAGTCTACAACACCTGTTAGATTCATGTCAAGAAGACCTAATTTAGCTAAAGAAAGGAATGCAATGATGACATATTTAAAAGGCAGAGGATTTAAAGGATTGCAAAAGCTAAATTATGTGGATATGAAAAGATTATATGATGCTGAGAGAGAGGCTTATAAGAAAGATGTTGCGTGCATTAAAGACTTTAGAGAAGAAACTTATTGGACTGAAGCTGAAAGGAAGAAAAGCTTAAAGAGGAAAAGAAAACTGATGTTACAGATGTTCAATTTTCAAAGAAAGAGAAGGTTGAATTAAGATCCGAGACTAGTGATGAATTGAAGAATTATCTCAGAGTGGTAGATTTTGATTATACCAAGGAAGATGATGATTTAAAGATGAACAGATCAAAGATCAAGACTTTTAAAGTTGTGAACACCAAGAATGAAGAGTACATGGTTTTTCATAAGGAAGATAAAAGTTTTAAGGTTTTCAAAAGGTTATGGGATTTGTTGCATGTTATTGATAGAGTAGATCTATTCTACTTATATCAAGTTATAAAGGCGTATTTTAAAGATCATCCATTAGAAGGTATTGGATTGGTTTTACATGGGGATCTTGTAACTATGTGGGAAACTGATGAAGAAAGCACTCGATGATATTTGGAAAGATCAAGAAAACGGGAAATAGTTTGCTGGAGATTCTTTGAAATCTGAGTTCATGTCCCGGAGCTAGAAAATGGAATAATGATTCACATGTTTGCAGAAAGAAGATATCCTCTTACAGTTGATCTAATGAGAAGAATGCTTGAACATGGTTTGGAAGTAGAAGAGGATGATGAAACTGCTTGCATGGTGATTAATTTGTTTATAGACTGGACTACCATTGCTGAAAATGATCTTTAACTGGTATGAATTTTATTTGAATAAATGCTTTTGATATATCAAGACTTTTATTCAAAGTACTGCTGATCAGACAAGACTTTCATCAAAGTACTGTTTGATGAACTAATCCAGTTAAATGACTTTTAGAAGAAACCTTTTTTAATAATAAATATTTTTGAAATAAAGGTTGAATAAATGGTTTTTGTGATGATAACATCAATAGGTTATCAATCCACCATGGTTACAAAAGGATTGACTAATCCATGAGCAAACGGCTCGGGTAAAGATATATCAAATCCGTTTTTAGTTGTCAACTTGCTAATAAGTTGGATGGTCATCAACTCACCATATCAATAAATGTGAAGAGTTGGCTAGCCCACAAGAAATGGCTTGTGGTAAAGGCAGTGGAAAACCATTATTGGTAATTAGTTCACCATTAGATAAAAGAACTAACTAGTCCATAAGGGTACAGCTTTTGGTAAAGACTAAACAAATCTGTTGATAGCTGGTGATTTGCTAAAAATCATATGGTTATCAATGTACCATGGTCTTACACACCAAAACATTTGGCTACTCCAAAGATAATGGCTTTGGTAAAGAGTTCTAAATCCATTGAATTTTCAATGATTCACTTTGAAAGTGATGAGAATAGTATGCAACTTAAACTGAATCACTGTACAAATTGTCATATGTTGCCGTGTTGCTGAAAAGATGGAGATTACTGGATGCTGTTGTGAAGAAAACAATTCTAAAGAGATACTTTGAAAAGCAATGATTCTACAGAGATATAAACTAAAGACTGAAGAACAATCCGTTTTAAAGATGAAGCTGTTAAAGATATATTCACAAAGGAACTTGAAGTCAAGCAAGTAGAATTCAAGTTAGGGAGGATTGTTGGGATATGAAAGTGCTGAAGATATCAAAGTACTGAAGATATGAAAGTACCGTAGTTGAAAAGAACTGGAAGAAGTCAAATAGTCAAAGTACTGCTAAATTAACAGAGTCAAAGTACTGCAAGAGGAAGTCAAAGTACTGCTAGAACAAATAAACTGTTATATTCGTTTATGGAAAGTATTGTAGATTACTTGTCGTACAAGGTTATCAATTGTAAACCAACTAGGATATCCTTGAGCCTATAAAAGGACTCCTAGATTGGCATTAGATGTACGATTTCAGAAAAAGAGTTTTAGAGTTTACGAATTAGAGTTTAGAGAAAAGTTCGATTATCTTAGAGTTGTATTAGTGTATCTGCATAATAAGCAGATTTAGAGTTTGTTAATAAAGTTTTTCTTCTTAGCTTTGTTAAGTAAATTCCGCGTACTTAATAAAGATTGCTCAGTGTTTCTTTGTTAATAACTTAGGATTTATCCGAGGTTATTAAACCTTAACAAGCTAGTTAAGTTAGTTTGATTAAAGTATATCGATCCAACAAATCCTCCACAACCAACTGCAACAATTACACCATATGATCCGTCACAGCACCAATCTCAAGAAACTCAATTGGTTCCATACAACAACAACAATGATCAACCACTTTACAGTGAATCTAATGAGGAAAAAGAAGCTTTCGATGCATTGCAGCAAGGGTTTTTCATGATTGCTAGAGCCTTCGGCCGATATTCAAACAAATCCAACAATCGCATCCATACCTCATCCAACACAAGGAATCAGGCTGTTGTTAACAATGGACGTGTTGAAGTTCAAAATCGTGGTAATGTTCATCAGATGGGCGGTGGTCAAGGGTTTAATCCAATAGGAAGGAATAACATGGGTGCTCCACAACAACAAAAGACTCAAGTGGTTGAACAGGGTAATGCTCAGAATGGGGTTAATGGTCTTCGTTGCTATAATTGTAATGAGAAGGGTCATCTGGCTAATGCATGCCCAAAGCCAAGGACAAGAGGCAGTGCTTATCACAAAGAGGCTTTACTCTTGGCTCTTAAGGATGAAGCTGGTGGAACTCTTACGAACAAGGAACAGAGCTTCATGGCAGATGCAGATTCTGATGATGACATAGAGGACTTGCAGGCTAATGCAGTAGTTATGTTAATGGCTAACATGCAAGAACTCTACATGAGTGACACAGACCCAGTGTATGACACTGATGGCTTGTCTCAGGTACCGGATCAAACTATATTCATTTCTGATCTGATATCTCCGCCAACATCTGCATCCGACGAGGATCAGAGTGTTCAACATGAGCCGCCTACATCTCATTCCGATGATAATCAAATAGATCCCGTAGTTATATTTGATGATCAAGATGACCTTATGGTTACCGCTGATAATCAAATTGACTTCGTGGTTATACTTGAGGATCTGGCTAATGATCATGTTGAGACTCACGTTGAACAAGTTGATACTATGTCTGATCCAGATCTTGAGCTCGTGACCTTATTTAAAGACCAAAAATCTCGAATGGAAACATGCCTTAACTTCAATCAGCAATTAAAGGATAAAAATGCACTGTTAACTAGGGATATAGAATGCTTAAAAAGTCAACACAACGTCTTTGAAACTCAAGAAAAACGTGAAAAGGTTTTGAAGTCGTTTTTGCTAAATCTTACCAAAACGAAAAATCATTAGAACAATAGATACGTGATCTAGTCGCATCCAAGAATGCTTTATTGTTTCAAATAGAACAACTGAAATATGATCATAAACAACAACTTAACGCTCTCACTTTGGAAACTCAAAAAGCCAAATCTGAGTTGTTAACTTGTCAAAAACAGTTCTCTGAGTACAAAAAGCATTCCACGAAATGAATAGATGACTATCTTGAAGAAATTGTCGACTTACAAAACAAAATCAAATAGTTTCGAAATGTTGTTTATAAACATGGTGAGTCAATCACAACTATTCAAAAGTTTACTTTTAAACCAAATCCAAATGGGATATGGACCGAATCTTGCTGATTACAAACCTAAGTTTTCAAACAGAGCATTCAAACCAAATCCTCAAGTTTACAAAGTAACATAGAATTGATGATTCTATTATGAGTGTTGTTGAATATAATCGTCAAGAGAAATTAGATGCAGAAGACAAGAGTCGGTCAAAATTAGAGAATGTTGTTTATAATAAACCATTTAACTACTCAAAAGCCATTACTTTCGTCGCACAACAAGATAATTCTAACACACCTTGGGTTATCACACCTATTTCTGAGTCTTCTAATGTTGGTCCCCAACCCAATTCTGCACAAATTAATGGTCCGTTACCTTCACTCAGTGAAGTAAAAACAATACCCCAAAAATGTCAAATTCTTAAATATTTTGAAACATTCATTTAGGACATCAAACTTTTGGAACGTCAAATTGAATTCCAATCTGAAATTAAAGTTGAACATTTTCAATCGCCTCAAGCGCGAGCACAAAGAGAAATTTTTCCGAAACGAATTTAAGCTCATGTCCAAAATTTGAAAATGTGTGCAATCTATTGGGAAAGGGACTTTCACAAGGAACTTGGACTTATGAAAAGAGTTTTCCACCAAACGTAAAACATCGATTTCAAATAAAAAACAAAAAAAGAAAATGTTAAGAAAAGATGTTGATCGACTCTTGGAAGATGTTATTTGTGCTGATATCCATAAGGTTGTGTTACTACATTCTGTTGCATATGCATTTGATTATATCTCTGCTGATTCTATTGATTTTGTTGAAATTGTTGAGAATACTGATCCTATGTCCCAAATCAAGTCTTTAAAATTTAAAAATGAACGATTGTTTAACGAGCTTTCAAATGCAAAACGTCGTCTTCAATGGTGTCAAAAAGATTGTCAAAATTGTGAACTTGCTTTGCAAAACAAAATCAACCAGTTGCATACCAAAACTCTTAATCCAAAACTTGAGCAACTGGATGATGAAAATGTGTCTTTGAAGTGTCAAATCTCAAAATATAAACAAGAAATTTCAAAAGTTAAAAAGGAATATGGTGTCGTATTTGATTTACTCAAAAAGACTCGTGATAAAGCGGACAAAGACCTTGATGATCATCTTGCATACACCAAAGATGTTTTACGACGAGATGGACTCACTCGTTCTGAAAATCTAGATTTGTTACACAAAATCCATGATCTAAAACAGAGTTGGTAAAACTTCAGAAAAATAGGGATAGTAACACTGTATTAAGTGCACCTACACAAATTCAAAATGACTCTAGAACATCTAATGACAAACCACAAGAAACTAATGTGCTTCCCTCTACTAAAACAGGAATAGTTGCCTCTTTTCCCAACGCCCGCACTTCACAGCCTAGGAGCAATACAAGGAACAATAGGAAGTTGCGTTGTAAGAAAAGATCAATAAAGAATGCTGAAGTAGAAGAACACCTTAGGACTTTGAATAAGACTCAAGTTGCACCTACTTTAGATATTGCGTCTGACAAATGTAATGGAAAAAATGATGTAACGAATGCTGAATCTTTAAGTACTTTAAATGTTATGTTTGAAGCTTCTTGTGTTGGTTGTCGTAAAAGCATGTTTTCTGGTTGTCATGATAAGTGTGTTGCTAAAGGTATCTTGAATCGTAAGCGGAATAATAGAAAACAGAATACCTCTAGGCCCACTAATGCTTCTAAGTCTGTGCTAGGTAAACCACCTTCTAGTGTTCCGGCTACGAACATTGATGTACCCATAGTACCCCCTACACCTCCTAGGAAGAACTTATCACCTAGTGCATTTACTAAGACCAAAGCTAAGACTAGTTGGAGATGGTAGAAATGGTTACATAATACACTTGGATTTAAATGGATACCTAAAATCATTAACATGTGTATTTCTACTATAACTGCTTCGAAACCCTTTAACTCTTCGGGTTCCACATCTACTTCTATTCCATCTGTGTCGTCTGTGTCTAATGCAGGTGATACAGATCATTCTTTGGATTGTTGATAGCCGATGTTCCCGACACATGACAGGCAATCTTAAACTGTTATCAAACTTTGTTGCAAAGTTCATTGGCACCGCCGATTCGTGAATGATCACTTCGCATCTATCATGGGCTATGGAGATTACATCAATGGAAACATCGAAATTAGCAGGGTTTATTATGTGTAAGGTCTCGGTCACAATCTCTTCTCAGTAGGTCAGTTCTGTGATGGAGATTTGGAAGTTGCTTTTCGGGAGAAAACTTGTTTCACTCGTGATCTACAAGGAAATGATCTTATGTCTGGCACCCGCAATTCAAGTCTTTATACAATCTCAATGCACAACATGATTGCTTCATCTCCCATCTGTCTACTTTCAAAGGCAACATCTAAAAAATCTTGGCTATACCGTCGACTCTCACATCTAAACTTTCAAACCATAACCAATCTTGCACGATACAAACTTGTTGAAGGTCTCCTACGATTTCGGTATTCTAAAGATCACCTATGCTCAGCTTGTGAACAAGGGAAAAGCACTCGTGCTCACTTTCCCTCAAAGGTGGAACACAGCTCACAGCATGTGCTTCATCTTCTTCACATGGATTTGTGTGGCCCAATGCGCGTGCAGACGATTAATGGAAAAAGCTACATCTTGGTAATCGTCGATGACTACTCACGATGGACTTGGGTTTATTTTCTGCGAAGTAAAGATCAGGCTCCACAGATGATCATCACCTTTCTCACGAAAATTCAAGTTCACCGAACACAGAAGACAAATTCAATGCACAAAGGAACTGAATTTGTGAATTAAACTCTTCATGAATATTATGAGAAAGTGGGAATTGAGCATCAAACATCAATTGCACGTACCCCAGAACAAAACGCAGTTGTTGAAAGATGAAACCGAACGTTAGTGGAAGCTGCAAGAACAATGTTGATCAATGCTAAACTTCTAGATTACTTGTGGGCTGAAGCCGTGTCAACTGCATGCTATACTCAGAATCATTCAATGATTACTAAACGCCACAACAAAACACCTTTTGAGCTTATCCACAACCGAAAACCGAAGCTCAAAGCCAAAGCTGACATTGGAGTCTTTATTGGGTACTGTGAGAATTCTAAAGGTTACCGGATCTGGAATCGTCGTACAAAGCAGGTTATGGAAACGATTCATGCAAATTTCGATGAGCTTACAGAAATGGCTTCTGAGCATAACAGCTTGGAACCCCGGTCATAACCGTTTAAACTTCCCTCAAACCCCATCATCAGCTGAACAAAGCTTCCAGCTTACTCGTCAACAAATGGAAAAGTTTTTTGCTCCTCTGTTTAGTGATGATTTCGATGAACGTGCTCCAGATGTACCCAATGTTTCCGCTGCTCAACCTGATCAAAATCATATACCTGATACACCTGCCACAACAACTACAGTTGAGGAAGCACCACCAACTGATTCTACTACAACGGCTGAACAAACCGCATCCAATGACGCCGTTCCAGCTGATGATGTTCTGAACAATGAAGTACCCCCACCTGCAGATTATGATCCAAATACGTTCTTTAACCCTTTTGCTAATGAAACCGCCACATCTGATGTTGCGGAATCATCTACAAGTCATTTGAATCCTCCTAATCTGCAGCAAGTATATCAACATCAACCCTCCACACATCGTTGGACTAAGGACCATCCTCTCATGAACATTCTTGGAAACCCAAATCAACCAGTCGTAACTAGACAACGACTTTACACAGACGGGAATTGGTTGAAACCGCCACATCTGATGTTGCGGAATCATCTACAAGTCATTTGAATCCTCCTAATCTGCAGCAAGTATATCAACATCAACCCTCCACACATCGTTGGACTAAGGACCATCCTCTCATGAACATTCTTGGAAACCCAAATCAACCAGTCGTAACTAGACAACGACTTTACACAGACGGTGAGCATGGTATTTATGCACTCACTGTCTGCCAATCTGAACCTAAAAACATTAAAGACACAATGACCAAAGACAACTGGATTGAATCCATGCGAGAAGAACTCAATCAGTTTAAACATCTTAAAGTACGGGAATTGGTTGAAAGACCAACAGGGGTCTTCTTCATTGGTCTCAAATGGATTTGGAAAAACAAATTGGATGCTGAAGGAACCGTAATCGAAATAAGTCACGCCCGGTGGCTAAGGGTTATAGACAGGAAGATGGTATTTACTTTGAAGAATCATTCGCTCCGGTTGCTCGTCTTGAGGCTGTACGGATTTTTCTGGCGTTTGCGGCTCACATGAACATCACCGTTTATCAGATGGACGTTAAAACTGCTTTTCTGAATGGAAAACTAAAAGAAACGGTCTATGTCAGCCATCAAGAAGGATTCGTTGATCCAGAGTTCCCGAACCATGTTTACAAACTGAACAAGGCTCTCTACAGCCTCAAACAAGCCCCTCGGGCGTGGTATGATGAGTTATCCTTCTTTCTCCTTTCCAATCATTTCATTAAAGGATCGGTCGACCCAACACTTTTCATACAATATCACGGGAAACATATTTTAATTGTTCAAATATATGTAGATGACATCATTTTTGGGTCAACACAACTAAATTACTCAAACGCTTTTTCAAAACTTATGAAAAAATATTTTGAAATGTCCATGATGGGTGAACTTATGTTCTTTCTAGGACTGCAAGTTCATCAATCACCCCGTGGTATTTTCTTGAGTCAGTCCAAAATATGCCCTTGAAATCTTAAACAAAAATGGAATGCAAAACTGTGACACCTATGCCAAACCAATGGCACATACCAAGAAACTAGACGCTGATTTACATGGGAAATTGGTGGACCCTAACAAATACCGAAGTATTATTAGGTCTCTCATGTATCTAACAGCAAGCAGGCCTGATATTGTTTTTGCCGTATATCTTTGCTCCCGTTATCAGTCGAGACCAATTGAAACCCACCTCTCAGAGGCTAAAAGAATCCTCCAATACATCAAGGGAACCATTAGGATTCTGGTTTTGAACTAATAGCATTTTCAGACGCCGATCACGCAGTCGCTTAGATTCTCGAAAAAGTACTTTAGGAGCATTACAATTTCTTGGTGATAAACTGGTGTCATGGCAATCGAAGAAGCCGGATTGTACATCACTGTCCTCAACAGAAGCAGAATATGTAGCCATGTCGGCGTGTTGTGCTCAAGTCATTTGGATGAGAACACAACTCAAAGACTATGGTTACGTATTTGACAGAATCTTGATGTACTGCGACAATCGAAGTGCTATTGCGATCTCGTGCAACTCCGTTCAACATTCAAAATCAAAGCACATCGATCTTCGATATCATTTCATCAAGGAGCACGTAGAAAAGGGTACCGTTGAATTATACTTTGTGGGTACTGAATACCATTTGGCAGACCTTCTCACCAAAGCCTTGGCTCCTGCTAGGTTTACTGAGTTGGTACACTGGATTGGTCTGCGGTGTTTGACTCCAGAGGAACTGGATGAACTTTTAAAACAATCTTAAAACCAGTCAAACACCAAAACCTCTTTTGTAAATATTTTCAAAAAAAAATACAAAAACATAAAATCTGATAAAATTCAAAAATATTCTCCTATCTAATTTCTTTTAACATGGCAAGTACAAATCTTCAGTCAACACTTTACACTTTCAAAATTCAGTAATTTCTTTTAACATGGCAAGTAAATATTTTTCAGTTTCATAAAACCTTGTACTTGCATGTTACATCATCCCGGTTGTTTCTTTGATAATGGTGGTCACATCTCTGGTTTACTGACACTCCCCGGGCTCAAATTTATAAAATTTCATTATTTCTTAAGTCGGGGGGGGGGGGAGTGTCGTCAAGTTTCTTTCCAAATATCATGCTTCACGTAACGAAAATGAAAGTTACGGGCGTTGGATGAAAATGATTAAGGTGGAGGGACTAAAGTTGTTAAATGCTTAAACTTATTTTTTCAATATACTCCACCTAATTTTTCATAAAATTAAATTCTTACATTTACTTCTCCAACTACGCCTATCCTTCAATCTTTAAAACCGTGTTTTTGATCTCAACTTTGTAAGTGCTTAATCATTCTTGGTGTTAAAACAAACAATGGTTTTGATTTATTTGAGAATCCAACGGCTAGATTTAACCACAGCATTGATTTCATGTTTTACGCATATGCGTATAAACATGGAATCAGTGTTTGGGTGTAAATTGATGAAATAAGTGTGTTACAATGTTGAAATTAGCATTATAAAGCTATTTTCATAAACTGAATCCACCCTGAAACTCAAATCAATCGATTTTCAAAATTAGGGTTTAAGCGTGGAATTGGGTGTTTTCATTTGAGAGTGTTTCTGGAAAATTAGTTGTTCTTATGAGATTTGTTTACAAGTTTACTTGACCAAAACCTTGCTTGTTACATACCCAGAAACATCAACTTTGTGAAAATTAAGAATTAGGGTTTATGTTCATACGAATTAGGTATTTTTGATTCACAAGAGTTTTTGTGTTAAAACTTGTTTAGGACAACTCATTAGGCCTCTAAGATGTCTCAGAAAACCTTTGGTGTCAATCCTATGGCTAGAATCCTTACTCGTAATTTTAGAATCCTAGGGTTTAAGTTTTACGCGTAAGCATATCCTACGCATAACCAGTTTTGATTGAGACTTCATGTTAGACTGAAAGAGATTGAATGTGGTGTTAATGAATGTGTTGTGATTCATTTGTTTCAGGATATTACGCATGAAATATTCAAAATCAAGGTTAACTGAGTTCCTACGCATAAGGATCACCTTACGCGTAGAATGTTATGCTTAAGATAAATCTTACGCGTAACCTTTACGCGTAAGGTTCTACAAAGGGGACTACGCGTATCCTGTGAAGGATATGCGTAAACAGTAAGCTTTACGCATAAGGTTCACTCTTACGAGTAAGCCTTACGCGTAAGCTCCCATATACGCTTACGCGCCAGCTTTATGCCTAAGGCTCTCCTTTCCTACACGTAACATTTCTTACGCGTAAGTCAAGATCCTACTCATAAGCTTATGCTTACGCGTATGACCACAACTGTTTATGCATAAGCTTGGAACTTTACGCCTAAGCCTTATATTAACCAAAATTATGAAGTGTTACGCTTACAAACTTGTAAATAAACAAATCATAACGTCACGAAGCCAAAAATGTCATTAATAAGCTTAAATGGTTAATATGTTGTGATAATTAGTGAAAATTTGGACTTTAAAACTCAAAGTTAATAAATTCACGAAACTTTTCACGACTTAGTGACATTGGACTCGTAACATTCGTTAACATATCATAATTCAATAAATAGACAATGAAATCAACTTTTGACTAACGTAATGTCTTTCGATATGTTGGTTCTTTTGGCTAAATATCTTTCAGATCACGATATGGACGTCCAAATGGAAAATGTTGCTTCACCAAATGTTCTCTCAATTGAAGACATCTTCCCCAACGGTTACACTATGAAGATTGGAAAGAACAACCTCAGGGTCGATTTTGAAAACTTCACTTGCTCTGAGTCTTCTTGTCAGATCGCCGTGGATATTCTGAAGACTCAACCTTACCAGAACATGCTCACAAATTCTTCCACTGTACCAGGGATCTACATTCACCAATTCTGGCACACCATACGAAAGGTCAAAGGTCAAAGTGTTGTGACGGTGACACTTAACAACAAACAAGTCACCATCACCCCTGCAGATTTAAGAGCTATTCTTCTTCTTCCTATCATCGAGCCAACTGAGTACACTACTACTCCAACGGAAGAGGTCGCTCTCCAGTTCATCGTCGACATCGGCTATGATGAAGCTGATGGGATCATCACAAAGCACTCATTTGTTGATCTTAAGAACATTCCCCAGCCATGGAGAACCCTCTACATAATGATTGCCAAATCCGTTTCCGGACTTGATAATGGTCATGAGCATCCCAAGCTCATGGAACTACAAATATTTTGGGGTATGGTCAACATGAAACACATCGAATTTGCAACTCTGGTATGGGACGACATGATGTCTTACCTTAAAAATCCTGGCACCAAGATCCCTTATATCAGATACACAAAACTGTTGATCCAAAGGGATCTAGGGTATAATCCAGATATTTCCTTGAGACTTGATGACCCCAACCATCACTTTGTGTTGTTTGAGCCCACACTTAATGTTGTCAGATTTAAGGACTCAACAACGAAGAAACAAGGCGCGGTATTACCAGATTGCCTTCTCACTGCTGATATCAAGGGATTACAATCGTACACACGTTATTTGGAAGCAGTTACATTAGGAAAAGTGGGATTCATTGATGAAAAATCGTCTGGTACACCTGTTAGGAAGATCAGGAGAGGCAGTGCAGGAAGTATTGCAAGCACTGAGAGCACACGAAAGTATCCAAAGAGGACTCACGTACTCAAAAGGAAAGTTCCTTCAAAGGATGCCATCCCTAATCCCAAACCTAAACCAAAACTGATGGACGAGGACGAGGACTCAGAGGACACTGAAACAGATGAAGAAATAATCTACTCGGAATCTGCACCTGATGATACTCTAACAATCGCAAAACCTCTCAGTCCCAAGTCTGACAAAGGGAAAACTCCAGTGCTTGAGCACGAAGAAGAAAGCTCCGATGAAGAGCCATTGGATGAAGACAGAGACTACAGAAAGAAGCTCAAGAACCTCAGACTCCAACACGTTGCCAAAGAGTTCGAACAGCAACAAACTCGTGGCCCCGGAGGGTCAAGTGGTGGTGCACTATCTACACCAGTTTCCGATGCGGTTAATCAACCCGATAAGGGAACTGGTACCACCACCCACGAACAACAACAACGATAACTAGAGGATTCTATCATCTACGACTTTGAGGAACCGGAAAAGGAGAAGTCTGAGAAAATACCTGATGAAGATGTTGAGGCTGCGGCTAAAGCAGATGAAGAAGCTTAGGGTTAAGGCACAAGAAAAGGCTCAAGCAGAACAGGAAGCCACTGATTACATTCTTGATAGTCCCGTACGAAGCAAGGAACAAACTTCTGAGCCACCAAAGGACCCTGAGCCTCCTCATGTCTCATCCTCATCAGACTCATCCTCTCACTCATCTCCACCACCATCCAAAGGCACCACAAGATCAGCATCCAGATCGGTAAAGAAACCAACCGACTCTTGGATATCACGTGCTAAGAAAAAGATTGTCAAAGTTGTCAGGAAAGTCAGGAAAAACGACGTGACCAACAAGAAACTGAATCAAATTGCTGACAGGATCAATCTTCTTTAGGACGTGATAAATGAGTTTTCCGATGAAAGGGAACAAATTCAACAGCTTCTAAAAGGAGGGTTCAAAAGGGAAATGGAAAAGACGGCCAGAGAATATACTCACAAGTTTCTTCTCGACGTCGTCCCTGGAGTGACACGAGAGATGTTCACCAGACAACTCTATCCAAATCTCATGTAGTTGGCCAAGCAAACAATAAGATCAATGCCTTTAACAGTTACAATCAACCCAACTGAGCCTACAGCTTTCTCCGATACAGAATTGGTTTCCAAGCTTGTACTTCAAATGTCAAAACGATCTGCAACGTTTACATCTGACGAAGGTAAATTGTTTGATGCATTGCTAGATTACCAACTTAAAACGTCATACAAAGCGGCAGCTGAAACGGCTAAGCGTCCTAGAGACGATGATGATGCGGATAAAGACAAAGAGCCTAAACGCCCAAATAAAACTGGTGAATCATCTTCTATTCCTCTACCACCCCAAAGAACCTCCACGGACAGAAGATCTCCTCCACATTCTGCTGCTACTGAGAAACCTTATGACTCTGAGTTACCACCCCACACAGAGAAAACCGGTGATCATTATGAATACACTGATGGTGGCGATGAAGAGATCCCAGAGCCCCAACAATAACCCACCTCTCCCGCCACAACAAAGAAACCAGAGTCCTCATCAAAGCCAAAGAAGAAGAAGACTAAGACCTATGTTGTCTCATGGCTAGATGACGATACAACCGAAGAATACGACTAGTTATCTAGACTTGTTGATGCTACTCCCTCATTACCAGAAGGTCAAGAAATGGTAGATGGCCGTACTATGGAGCATGAGAAGCTGATTCAAGAACAGTTTAGAGTGAAAAAGATGACTAAGGTTGAGCTAAGGCGAATTAAGAATGATGCCTTCCAAATGCTTAAAGACAGCTCAGAAAGTGCAATTGAAGTCGAATATCATCTCGAAAACAATGCACGAGCCATGTCGAACAATATCGATTGGCTCAATCCCGAAGCTAACATCGACTTCACAAGACAAGATAAGGCTCCCTACTACACTGATTGGACCAAACCTCTACCAACAATTGGCCGCCCGGATCAACCTCAAATTCCATACCGTTACTTCTTCAACAACGACCTAGAGTTCCTTCTACACGGTAGCGATCTCTCCAAGAAATACGCTACATCACTCACACTCCCTTTCCCCGGCAGCAATATACTCCAACAGCATAGCCATCTTCTGACAAAGTGGAAAAGTATGACCTCAATGCACTTTATGGAATTCATCATTGGCTAGAACGACGAAGAATCTACTACAGAAGCTGCCAGGTTCTTAAGTCAAAAAAGGAAGTGTTCAGTGATAAAAGGATCGTTGCAATTCAACATGTTTCTCTGTCGTCAAAGTGGGATTACTCATTCCTTAAGAAAATCATGGTCAAACGACAAGACGAAGAGGAATATGACTTCTGTGAAGTGGATTTTCCGAGATTGTCTCTAAACGATATTGAAGATATGTATCTTGCAAAGGTACAAGGACGAATGCAACAATTCTCTACTACTATCCAACGCGAGTACATCAAGTCATTATTAATCTTCAGTTCCACAATCCTTATAAAAGGAGCGAAAGCTTCTTACTTTTGAGTAAAACTTATCAAAACTTTTACTTTCAAAGTTTTGCTCAAAAGAACAAGTACTTCCCCTTATGATTTTCAAAACCTCAAAAGTTAATATCACTTGTTGAGGGGGAGTATTTGCTTAAAAACTTTGTTCACAAAATGGTTCTTCGTGGTAATCTTCCCAAAAAACTCGAAATGGACATATTCGATATCAAATTTCGTCAAAAATAACATTTATATGCCATTTTTTAGGAGAAGAAAAATTATGTGATAAGAAATATGTTGTGACTTGCAAATGAATCGTTGTGCAAAAGACTTAACCAATGAATTGACGAGATCTCAACTGTCATACATCGAAAAGATTTTTCTTCCAAGACTTATCCGAGTAGATTGTACCCTTCGAGAAGCTCTTGATAGACATGAACTTTGACGGGTTTGACAACCTTTCGAGGATTGTCCACACCTTCAAGGTAGTTATTAGAGCTAGTTGTCACCTAAAAGCTGACAATGTAACTCTTTAACGATGCAACGTAACCGTATCTCGCGGGGGATTGTCTATCTTGAGTTGATCAATTCAAAAAGTGGGCGCTCTTCTCTCACCGTGCAAATTTCTGTCAAAATATTAAGCACGTATGGAGGGGGAGTATTTCTGCAAAATCTTAAACTTTCAACAGTGGTATTAAATGTTTTTACTCATAACCACTTTGAGAGATTTTTCAAGAAAATGGTTTTATGACAACATAGGTTAATCATGGAGTTATAAGGTGACTAAGGTTAGGAATAATTGTCCTATGATTCGCCAGAGCCGGAGGGATCTACCCAAGGACACCACCAATAGTTAGAATTAGAAGTCCTTAGGTATGATTATAAAAAAGGAGAAAATGAGAATCGGAGAAAGAAGGAGTTGAAGAATTAAAAAGAAAAGTAAAGAAAAGGGTGAAAAGAAATAGCCCTCCGGATTATTTAACTTAGGGCAGACACCGGGTTCAATTCATATGCTACTGGTTATCACTTGATGACACCGGTATTGAAGATTAAAAGACGCCATGGACCCAAAGGACGCATGCACTAAACCTTCTTTGCCACTCAAGTTTCTCTCAACGGAAGCTTGTTTCATTCTCACAGGAAACCCTACGTAAACTATCACTTTCTTAGAGATTGTTGGAATTGAAGAAGGAGACCCTCTCCCTAGTCTCCACTCAGGAAAACCAAAGCGCACTATTGAGTCTAGAGCCACGAGATTCATCAAAAGATCTCTTAGGTACACTTGACATTTCATCACTTGTCATTCAACATTAAGGACGCAAGTGATACATTATCAAGTCCTACACAGATCTTAGCAATCTGTCGAGAACATTTATGAGAGGTTCACACATGTGATCCTTAGTGATTGAATGGAAACTCCCCGTGGTCAACATCAAACAACACAGGTCACTTCAAGAACTCCTTGTGGGTTACGCTTAGTGTGTCTCAAACGGTCTACAGTCGTGGGTGATGCTTCAGTGTACCTCAACGACTCATCTGAACTGTAGGTGTACTTTGGTACATCGTGTTATCTCACTTGTGGGACTCCAGTTCAGGAACAACCTTTGTGAGAATTAGAGTTGTGTTTTCACACTATGCTGTTAATACTCTCGAAGTTCAAACTTGTAAGCGCTGGATTATTTCTAACCCATGTTTTATGTTTTCTTCTTACAGATGCTCGCGGGAGGAAAGGATCGTGCAGATTCTTCACATGTTCATACCAACAACGTCACTAATTGAAGTTTTCTCAAATGGCAACACAAAGTCAGAATGATTCTTCGTCAAAGTCAAAGAATCTACAAAGTTTAAAGACTAAGAGAACTACATCAGTACTAAAATCCAACATTAAAGAGCGTGTGATCATGTTGAAGAAAGACGTGGAGACACTGGAGCAACGAAGCGGACCTGATGCAGATAACCACAACATACTATCACTACCACCACAAAGAACAAAGATCAAAGAACAAAGAAATCAAAGACGCCAAAGCAGAATACTTCAAAGGAAACAATTTCTCTACACTGGGGAGATTGTTTGAATCAAGGCACTTCTTCTCATAAGAAAGAAGAATGTCAAGACGCCAAAGCTACTATTACATCAGCACCTACAACGTTTTCACTCCAATCATTAATCACCAACACTTAGGGGGAGATTGTTGGAATCACTCCTAAACTACATTACAAGTGTTAGTAATTAATAGGTAATAGTTAGCTTAATTATGGCTTTTAAGTTAGTAATTAAGGCTAGGCTCATGTAGAAAGCCCATGAGCCTATGCCAAAGCCCAATAAGGGAAAGGAAGGGAACTTGCATGTTGCCCTAGTTCCTTCCTATAAATACCCATGTAAACCTTCATTTGAAGGTTGGTTGTTCACTTTTACTCATTTCCTACGCATAAACCTTTCATTATCATTCGTGTGTTTTGTGTTAAGTGTTCAACCGATCACTTTTCTCTCTTATTTCTTCTATTGATGCTTGTGTTACATAAATGGGAACCTAACATCTGTAACACCCCAACCCAACAAGGGTCCGAATGTCACATTACGAAGTCACATCAGAACATAACTAAATAGCAAGCGGAAGTCTTACATCAGCAAAAGAATGTTATATAAACAAATGTTTTAAAAAGGGAATACATAATCCAACATGTCTAAAAGAATTGAAATATCAAAACAAATTTTCTTCAAAATGAATCCAAAGTGATATGTAAAGTAGGGTCAGTCCACTCAAATGCTCATACTCTCAGCCCATTACAGCCCAACTTCCCGCTAAAACCTGCCACACGGAAAAGAAAATGCAGCTGAGCTTACAAAGCCCAGTGAACAGATATAAACAAACGAAAACTAAAAACAATAAAGATATAAACGAATCAAAGTAAACTGAGAAACAAAAGTCATAAAAATCGAGTGCAACGAGTCTATGATGAGCTTCAGAAAACCATATTAGCAGAAATAGAGAAGGCATAGAAATAAAAGGAAGACAAGAAGAAGCAATGCATCAATGAAATGATATAGGTAAATGAAAATAACCAGGTAAACAATTACTGAAACGGAAGTCACATAGAAGCTACTGAATAATTATCGTAATAAATAGTAAGCGACTATAACAAGGTACAAGTATATCAAACAGAGAAGCAACTAAAAAGTAATATAAACATGGCAAACAAATAATTCAGACATTCATATAAGTATAAACTTAACAATATCATAAGCAAACGGAAGTAAAATTAATAGAAGGATAGCATGGCGATTATAGGAGTCAAAAGAATAAGCAAATGAAGTCATCATCAATGGAAATGACTGAAAAGAATAAGCATGGCAATAAAACAAATCAGATAATCAGGTAAGAGTAAACTGAACAAATATCAAAAGCTAACGGAAACCATTAAACATAAATAAGCATAGTAATAAGTAAATCAGATAATCAAGTAAACCGATAAACGCCCACGCGCTCTAATGCCTAAAGGAGGAACTCCAATAGACCCTGAACATGTCAAGTTATATAAACATAAGTAAATAAGTGTACACGGAGTAGCTAGCTCCAATGTACCAGATGTGATGGCGTGTATTACACACACCTACCAAATCACCCAGATATCATAACAAAATACCTAAGATGTATCCATACGCTCCCTGCAAAATAAATGTACATATGCCAGTTCTAGACTAAACATACATACAATATACACGGGCCAAGTGTGCTATATATAGAAATATAAACAAAATGGAATGTTGTTGACAAAAACCCAACTCCATAGATAGCGTCATGCCACTGGTGCATCAGTGACATGGTCATGGAACCCCATGACTAGTAAATAGAGAAAATAGCTCGGGCAAGACAAACTCAAAAGATCATATAAGCAAGAAATGATAATATACAACTATCCTAATCAAAATATATCAGATCAAACAAAACAAGCTAAGCATAGAAAATCAAGTAAATCAAAGAATGGATTAGGTCATATTGTATCAAGTCATATCATACCAAATAACAAATCATAACAATGCATAGCAGCCACGTAGTCAACTCAGGAGCAAACGGGAACAAATTAAAAATCAGATATCATAACAAATGTACAAAATCAAGGAATCGTTTCTCCCCCTCCTCCAACTCTCTAAATCACCAAGAATAGTGAATGTTTCCACAAACTGTGGAGCACTTCAAGTTAGTAATCTCCCAACCACTATGATATTTTTCTTTTGCATATGTTAAATCGAATTGAATGAGGCTAACTTTTTGTTCATTCTTATTTTTAGTGTCTACCCAATGAGAAGCTCAAAAAAGAGCTCCAAGATATTGAACACCTTACGAATGAGAGAATCAATGAGATTATCCAATGGTTTTTGAGAGACCTTAAAGCTGATAAGTTGCTAGAAAATGGGTGGCCTCTAACCGTAGGTGCCTATAAAATTTCAAAAATTGCGCTTAATGCATACACAAGGCTTTTGGCGCGAAAGTATCAAAATATTCTTGTCAACTGTGTCCATCCAGGTTATGTCATAACCGATATAACATCTAACACTGGCGAGTTGACCTCAGAAGAAGGTGCTAAAGCTCCTGTAATGGTTGCTTTGTTTCCCGATGATGGTCCTTCGGGGGTCTATTTCAATCAAATGCTAATATCCTCATTTTGATCAACATCACTATCAGTTTGATCATAACAACACATGGGGAGCTATGATTGAGTTTTTGATATTGTAATTTATGTATATCAATAAGATGTAACCATGTTTGTATCTAGTTCCAAAAGTCATGTCATCAATGTTGACTAACAAATGTTTAATGTGTATAGAAATGTGGATTCATATACCAAATTGCAATTAACGACCTAACAAACACAAAACTTCTAAACCGATTAGGTGTTAATAAATAGTTTGATCCATATATGATGACTTAAAAACTCTAAGGGGATTTTCATATATCCCCATATACACACCCATATTTACATATTTCTCCAAACATAAGTTTTTTATGCATGATATACAAGCCCGTTAAAGCATTGTTTGGGAAAATATGTAAATATGGGTGTGTATGTGGGGATATATGTAAATGCCCCAAAACCCTATTAACCTTCTGAAGAAAAAAAGAGTTTTACCTGAGTCAGTGTGGCGATAGGTTCAAACACCGCCGATTAGCGGACTAAAAGAAAAGAATCTATAGTTACCGAAAAGAAGAAAAGAAAATATATATGTATATATATTCCACTGCATGTACGATCATCCTAACATATTAAAAAAATTTGTTTTAAGATACTGTGAAGAGCAACATAAAAAACTAAATCTGGCCATCAATAAATAAAAGGAGGTGATTTGCACTCCTATTTTTTATTTGCACAATCACCGTACAAGTTATTAAAGCAGAATGTAAATATCGTACAACTGTTTGATGCGATACTTGGAGTATCCTGATAAAAAAATGTGCAAATTAACTCTCATAAATAAAGTCCATACGATTGTCCTTTTTGATAGTGGCCCACAAAGTTCCATTAAAAATGTTAAAGAGCTAGGAATTAGGAAAGTTGATTGACCTGAAAACCAAATATTAGGGACCAATTTTGTAACTTAAAGAAACTTAAACAAATCATTTTTTTTAACACCGATTTAAATAGAAACTAGCAAGAAGCTAGAAAGAAAAGTTACAAAAGTGAGGAAAGAGCGTTACACGGTTGGTTAAACCACTCTATCCAATTTAAAGATGACTTCCTACCTCTACTAGAAATCCAATTGAACGACAAGAGCTTGACTTCGTTGAAGATGAGATCTTTGCGTGGCCTCTTTATGAAGAAAGTTACATTGTTCATGTATTTCCAAAGGGCCCAATTATGGTGGTTTGGATTACGACATCAAAATCTTCGATACTTGTCTTCAATAGGGGCACGATTTGCAAAATACATCATATCATTGAGGCTAGTCGATGAGATGTTGGTTAAGTCCCACCATTTTAAGACATCTATCCAAATATCAACTGATAGCTTGCATGAGAAAAACAAATGGTCTTCGGTTTCAACATCATCATCGCATAACGGGCATCTAACGGAGTCCAAATCAATTCCTCTTTTATCATGTGGACCATGACCAGCTGAAGTATAATCGTATAAATAGTACTTTGTATATGATGGTGGTGTGCAAATCACTCGTTTACTACTACTACTACAAAATAGGTTGTTTCGGCCTTATAACCAAAATTTGTGTCATGGAAGAGAACGAACATATTAACCAAGGGTGTGTTTGGTATGAGGGATTACACATGTGGGTCAGGGATTTGCATTGAAAAGAGATGTTTGGTTGGAGTCTCGGGTGTAGCTATCATGCCCAAGTAAATCTCTAGTGCATTGTTTGGTTTGAATTCTAGCTTTACTTCCCGTTTGGTATATAGGTGGGTTTATGATTTGGATTTAGATTTAGATTTGGTGTATATTTATGAGAAAGAGTTATTATATTTATTTAATAAATTTTATACTATAATATAACATCTTTTCTATATATATTAGCATACTGTACATCTTTGTGGTTGGTCTGTGAGTTAACCTCAATTAATTGTGTAGGATCGTAAATATTGTGTTGTTTGATGATTCAGGTGGTCTTGGATGATGGAAATACATGTTAGCCATTTAGAGAGAGAAAGATAATAGAGGGTGTTCTTGGTAGAGACTTGCTTAATAAATAATGAAAGGTTAGATTGAAAGAAGCACCACCCCTTCCAAGGATGAAGGGGTATTTATAGTTACAAAGAATACGTCCTCCTGACGGACTGTGGATCAGGCATACAGTGGGTAAAGACCTGTCCTTCCTCCACGGTGTTACACTAAACTAATCTACGCTACTAACTAACAAATTAACTAATAAATAACGTAAACAACGACAAGTCTACGAGCTAACATATGCTAGACCATAATTGGGGTGACCGACACTTTAACATAGAATTTCCAATTCCTAACAATCTCCCACTAAGGGAGGTCACCCCATGAAATACATTTTGCATCCTAGCTTTCTATCTTTGACTTTAGTTCTGAGCTCGTAGACTTCTATTCTTCAAGTACCGCAATCTTTGTGCTTTAGTAGCAATTTTTTAAAGTCCGCATTGATTTGTACTTTTAGTGGAGGTCTTTAACTGATCCACATCTTCGATGATCTTTGAGCTTTCATTAAGATCATCAGCCACAGTAAATCT
Organism: Chrysanthemum makinoi; assembly: GCA_910596185.1. Lineage (NCBI taxonomy): Eukaryota > Viridiplantae > Streptophyta > Magnoliopsida > Asterales > Asteraceae > Chrysanthemum > Chrysanthemum makinoi. The sequence continues at coordinate 50,314,782 of OU343225.1, forward strand.
CTGGATCACCCTTTGTTGTGTTGCCTTCATGTGATGTTGTGACTTTTGGACCTACATGCTCACACTTTCAGGATCATGACATCATTTCATCAGAGTAACGGAAGCTTTTACTAGTTCAAGATATTTGCAGCAGTGTAGCAGAAGCATGGTATAAAAATATCTGAGCCAGGTTATGAAGATAGTCACTCGTCATGATTTCTTTAAATTAAGTGTGGATGATGTGAGCATGTGGCTTTGGATTGACTTCTCAATTCTGATCAGCTGCAACTGTCCAAATGTACCTGCAAACAACAGTTAGCAATAAAACACACGAAAGTGTCTTTGATCACTTTCGTTGAATTGAGGTACACGCCCACGGTTCCTCGCTGATCAAGACAAGCACGCCTTTGATCGTATAATTCAAGAATCTCCTTGACAGGGTTTCGCAAATGCTCTAGCTGTTCTCAAACCGAACGTCTCAAAGAAGACAACACGGAGTGAGTGAACCAGCGAATTGAGATTCACTGATTGATGAAAGATTGATTTGAAAACAATCGCGTATTGCTTGAAGAAAGAGTTTTGCAATACTATGAAGGTTTTATGAGAAAGATCAATTTTAAATCAAAAATACTTTTTGTATTTGAAAAGAATACACATTCGATGTGCTAGAGAAAAGAAGAGATTCGCACATCGAACGGTTTTTCCAAAAGTATTTTTTTCAATCAGAGATACTTTTTGTGTTTGAAATATGAATACACATTCGACGTGCTAGAGAAAAGAAGGTTTGCACATCGAATGGTTTTTCCAAAAGTATTCGTCAATTCCAATCCTGGACCAAGGCTGATTCAAGAGTGCATCGCCCCATCGTTTCTGTCCAGTTGTCACAAGCTTGATCTTTAGAAAAGATCTCACATGTCACCCACCAAGAGCTTGTTTGATGTTGGATCTAGAAGGATTTCCATCTTCATTGTGAATACTTTTACATACCACTCAGATGTTCTGGCAATACCAAAAGGATAATGCGTAGGACTCTTAAAATATATTCTCACTTTCCACATTGTGTGAAACAGTGAGTCTTCATTAATTGTGTCCTAATGAGATATTGTGGATGATCTCTTGGCTCTAGACTTAATTGTGCATATTTGGTTCCTATGCCGGAGACTAGGGAGAAGGTCTCCTTCTTCAATATCAACAATCTCTAAGAGAAAGTCGATAGATTATGTAGGTTCTCCGTGAGAATGAAACAAGCCCTTTTAAGAGGAACTTGAGTAGCTTGGGAAGTTAGGTGCAGTGCGTCACTGGGTCCATGACGTCTTGTCTTTAATACCAGTGTTACCTTAGTAGACACCAGTAGCATATGTATTGAACCCGGTTTCTGCCCTAAGGTTGTACTATTGGAGGGCTATTTCTTTTCACCCTTTTTTCATTTATTTCTTTTTCATTCTTCTACCCCTTCAGTGCTTACCGAGACTTCATTACTAGAACCTTGTTGGGTTTGTTCCAGTACTAGCTCTGTCTCAGTCGGCACTCTTCCCATATTCTCATTTTTCTCCTTTTTTTCATCATACCTAAAGACTCTACACTATCTAGTGGATTGTCCCTGGTAGATCCCTCCAGCTCTGGCGGGATCGTGGGAACGAATACCTAACCTAACCATCCTTATAACACAATGCATAAAGTAAATTGGTCGGTCTTTTGGTATTGTTCATTTCTTCTCGAAACCAATTGAAAAATCATTTGGAAAATCAATCAAGGTACTGGTGATAAAATATCAAAGTATTTTGTACCTTAATAGTTTTGATCATTTAGAAATGCTCCCCCTCAACATGTGCATATGATTTTGAAATTGTTTCGCACATGGAGGCAAGAGTTCTTCGAAATATATTCTTGATCACAATTTCCATGGAAAAAGCCATTTGATTTTCTTTGGTAAATTCTCTCCCTCAATATGTGCACAGGATTTCTGAAATTATTTTATCACATAGAGGAAAGAGTTCTTTTGAAGTACATCCACGATCACAAAATCCATAGAGAAAACCTTTAAAACTCAATCAAGTTACTTTATGTTGAAACATATAAATCTTTGTACCTTGAAAGTTTATTTTCTTTTGAAATGCTCCCCCTCAATATATGCTTCGAGATTCGACACATATGGGAGAGCAGCCTGCACTTTTGAATCAAATCGATCATCATTTATCAGATTTCATAATTAAATCACAAATTCTCCCCCGATCAAAAATATCAAACCCTTTGAGATTTTGGATCCCAAGTGATTTAATAAGGTTTGGAAAACATGAGAGAATATGTGGCCTTGTTTAAATACTCATCTGGTTTTTGGATAAATACTCTTCCTCAATCATGTGCATCATATATTGAAATCGTTTGGCACATGGAGGCAGGATTGCCTTTAAAGGACTAAAACAGATTTGAGATTTAAATCACGATCTCTCCCCCGATCAAAAATTTCAAACCAATTGAGATTTGTGATCCCAATTGATTTAAATCATTTAGAAAAGTTTTGGGAAAGACGTGGCATGATTTAATTTTGAAAAATGATGGATAAGGAACAGATTTTTGACATTAAAGATTGTTAGTGTCAGGTATGATAGTTTTTAAGAGATCTTTAAGTAAAATAAAACAATTTCACAATCAAACAAGAACAGAAAAAATTTCATTTTGAAAGATCTTTGGGTTTTAAAGAAAATCATACCATGATATAACATTAAATCTTTTAGATCACCACTTTAATTTTTACAAGCCGGACTTTATAGATGAAATATCGTTTGAAAATAATTTATTTAAAATCACTCTCCCCCTCAATCGATGACCGTAGTCGATGATTGAGTGACTTAAGTTTTGATAAAATGAAGTCCGGTGATTTTCAAAATTTAGTCCAATTTATTTTCAAAACCAATATTTTTCCATTTTTCAAAACAATATTATTAAAAATTGTTTAAAAAATGTTATCATCCACTACATGTCCTGCACAGAGATACGTTAGGTGGTTGAGCTGCTTTTGTTATTGTTGCTGGAGGTTTGGAAGAAAACCACCTGCTGAAGCAGTGAGACTTCTTACGTTGCATTTTTTCATGCCAACTGAGGTCAAATTAAGCTCCATTTCTTCATTTAAGGATGAAGAAAACCATCTGCTGATGCAGTGAGACCTCTTACGTTGCATTTTTTTCATGCCAACTCTCTATAGAAGTCAAATTAAGCTCCGTTTCTTCATTTATCAACCCAAGATATAGTTACCCTTTCCTTTCGGCATCCAATCATATTCATTTGTGGGATCCGGATTGGGAACATTCTTATGAACCATAATATCTGCATATGTTAGTGGACACACAAACAGATATATGGTGGTCGACATCACCTAAACAACAATCGACTAATAAAAGTCAATTCAACATATCAATCAGATCATGTAAAGCATGGGAATAATGTGTTTATCAAACTCTAATCATCTAATCCTAACAATCATATCATAGGCACCTAGTCCTTCAACGTAGGTTAACATCATTTTTCAGTTAAGCATTTAGGATAATTAGATAAGTCCGATAGATGATATAAATTTGAAAAACATTCTCCCCCTCAATCAATGACTTATTTTTCTGAAAAGTTTTAAAAGCGCTGAAGTCATTGATTGAGTTTGCAAATTTTATAAAAACTCTGAAACTGATTGTTTTTTAAAGCAACTCATTTACCACCATTTTGTTAAAACAAATATTTTTCTGAAGAATTTTTGAAGGAAAAATATTTGAGTAGGAACAGCAGTCCTTCGACATACTTTCCTCATTTTGTTTTAGGATAAGTGCACGAAATATTTTGAAAATTGGTTTAGCGCAGCACTTTCCTTTCTTGAAGAGCGGGTTGCTATCAGAAATAATAGCAAACCATAATTTTGAAGAGCGGTTTACAGTCTGAGATAACTGTAAGCCATATTTTTAGACATGTTTTGGAAAAAGGATATTTACACCTCCTGCTCGAACTTCATCTATGGTCCCGTGCCATTATTGAATGATATTTCTAAGACCGCAATTGTTATCGATACCAGAAGACATGTCTTAAGAAAACATAATTTTGGTATTTTTAAATTTTGTGATTTTTATGGGTTTTTGAAGATTTTATATTTTTCTATTTTGTATTTGCTGGTTTTATATTATTGTATTTTGCTTTTTAATAAATATTTACAAGGATAGAGTAGACGATATAATTTAAGAAGATGATGATACGAGTACCGAGATAAGGATATCGAGCAGCCCCGTTGTAGAAGATAGAAGTCATCATCCCTAAAACTTTCACCACCAAAGCTTCCGAGGCTCTTGCATTGAAGAAAGAAATTGAACCATCTGAAAGTGAGACTTTAGCAGCTTCCCCCCCCAAATCAAAAATCCTTTAGCTGAGTAGATTCAAAGCTTTCTTTCAAGCTTCCCTTAGCCAGGTGTACGAAGAAGCACACCATTATCATCGATCTTACTGCTCCTTTTAAGAATAATCACCGTGATTCTTCGTTCGAGGTTATATCATCCAAATGAAGAACAGCAACATATCATCCCACATTTAAATAATCTTCTCAAGTTCCTTTTCCACTGAAGTCTGAAGTAATCCATTCCAAAAGGTGTCAAGAGACCACTTTCCCCAAGTAGATGAATTGATGCGTCAGTCTCTTAGACTAGAGCTCACGAACCCAAATACACATATACCCGAAGACAGAGAAACTTATACCATCAAAGTAGCAGATTAAGTCCAATAGCCAAAGAATAACTCCGATGTATACTTTTCTCTCCCTCAAGAAAGTGTACGAAGCTCAAGAACCCGGTACCGAATGCCCAAAGAGAGAATAACCGATAACATTGAAGAAGCAGGAATCATCGATTATCTCGCGGAGGACTATCTCTGCGGATTTCAACTCCTAATAAGTGATTATATCTCTCAATCATCGATTAAGCACTCAAGTGAAACAACTGAAACCCCCAATGTACACAATCTCTCTCCCTTGATGATTGCGATAGCATCGAAATCATCACACACTTATGTACCTCTTTTATCACCAGAAACTAACTCTTCCGTCTCTTCCCCCACATAGTTGGAATAAGAACACTAAACGCCATGAGTCAAACCTTGAGTTTCTCTGCGGTCATGACATTTGTCTTCCCGGGATATCTTCAATCACTTAGAAGAATTAAGCTCATCAAGTTTACTCGCTTTGTGTTTAGATGTGTGTCTCCTTCCCCCTTGCTGGTTTTGACACTTCAGAATCAGCCACATATTATAAGCCCAAATACTTGAAATCTGTTGAGAAGAACACTTGAACTCTTGTTAGAATTAACTTGCTGAAGAATATGAGCAAGTCTAATTGGGATTGAATCTGATCACTCTCCCCCAATTAGTGCTCTCCCCTAAACTGACAATCTTTATGATGAATGCTTGGATTAAGAAGAAGTCTTTAGATTGTTAAATGCAACTCGTTTTTAGTCTTCTAACATGTAGCAGGAAATGTAGAATCGATCAGACTCGACCTTCTTCAAGATTGTCCAGTTGGGGAATAAATAGTTAACATCTTCAACTCACCAAATGCATTCCCGTTAACCTATATATAGCAAATCCCCTTAACTCAAATCCCTCCCAATCAAACAAGAACAGAAAGATGTTCATCAAGGAAATCCGCCTCACAACTGGAAGCACTTTGTCATTAATCATATCAGCCCGTGTGAAGATGCCAACCAACGGTTCTTAGAAGAGACTACATGTGAAGATGATCCGATAAGAAGAAGCTCGGTTCTTACATGATTTAGGAGCTGTTTGACCATATATTCTCAAATATCAATCAACCATGCAGAATTATCACACTTCTTCTCCCCCTCAAGAATTGCATACGGAGTTGTCATTCTTGATTAAGCAAGTGGATATCTTCAGTAATGTAGTCTCTTCATACTTCTCCCCTTCAAATTTAGCATATGATGTCGCCATCGTCATTATGATTGAGCAAGTGGAATAAGAAGACAATCAACAGTAGTTCGGTTCACTTGATGACTGAAGCGCTTGGAAAAAGCATGAAGCATGTTGATGAGAATGGTCATAATAAGAAGATTTCTCTTCTTTCGAAGATAAAGCGCACTGAAGCGTACACTTTTCTTTTCTTTGAGGAACGAGGCTTGAACTGTTGTGTTCAAACGTCATAAGAAGATTTCTCTTCTTCAGAAGATAAAGCGCACTGAAACATACACTTTTCTTTTCTTTAGAGAACGAGGCTTGAACTGTTGTGTTCAAACATCATAATCTCTCTCTTTTCATCATCTTTTGGCAAACATGTAATCAACCCCATTATCATTCAGTAGGCTCTTTGTCATGACAGCTGATGGAGAAAACCCAATATGATGAATTTGACCCTGAAGTAAACAACCCCCCGAACTCGTGACTTAAACTTGCACATATGTAACAAAGAGCGGTGCCGAGAATTCATCCTCCATTGAATCTCTAAGTACTCTATACTCTTCATCCAACCAACCATCAAGTATAAGACGTACATCACCTCTTGAAAATCCACAATTAAATGTGACACTGAGCACTACAACGTAACTCCTTAAAGTGATAGTTATTTTTGTGGCGATAAGAGCCCAATTCCCCCAAGTGGTAAAAGAAAAAGAAAAGACTCCCAAAAATAATTAGATTTTCAAGTCTTCGTTTTTGGAAAAAGCTCAAACAAGGATCTCAAAGAATCTTCATCCAACCATCCCCGATACCTTCAGATACTAAGTACACTCGCCCGTGATATTTCACTTCAACCTCAAATAAATAATAGTGAATTAACCCCATTGTCACATCTTCTGGTTAAAAGCTCAAATCTAGCCTCCTTTGATGTTTTAAGTGAACTATGATAATGGTTTCATCCCGACCATGGTTAAAAGCATAAAATCCCGTAAAACCATGTAATAACCAAACTGCCATGACGAATATTCAAACACACATCCAATTCATGAAGTACACCCTTTTTATCCCTTCTTCGAAGTAGAAACCGTAGCACTAGCATCAGATAAGATCCATAATTACACTTTCCCTTTCTCCAGGATGAATCTATCATAACGGGATTTTACAATTTTATGGTTTAAACCCAGAAATAGTTTCTTTCGCGGGATTTTACAAATCCAAGAATAAACCATAAGATAGATCCGGAAATGCACTTTACAATTACCATGATGTTTCCATTGTCACGGGATTTTACACGTCTATGATTTAAACTGAGAAATAGATTCTTTCGCGGGATTTTACAAAATCAAGACAAAACCGTAAACAATGTCAGCTTGAATGTGTTATGACAACTTTGGTTTTGGTGAATATCTGTTTTAGGGGAACATGCAGCGGTTCAACAACGGTTCATTATCCAACATCAATAATATCATCAACCATCCAATAAACACTTTGGTAAACACATCATTCACGCATTATGTCGGCTATTGCAGTGACAACATGGTGAAGTAAACCCGATATGCCAAACTTGATCATGAAGTTAAATTCCCCAGATTTGTTACTTAAACTTGTACTAATCCTTGTGAAGAAGAAACAATGTACCCAATGTACAAAACCTCTTGACGTATCCTCAACTGCGTGAGACACCGAAGTGATAGTTACATTGTGGGTTTAGCGAGAATCACAAACGTAACAAAATAACCAAGTCTTTATCACATCCATTAAACGCCCAAACAAGTCATCTTCGCGAAAGGGTAGAAAGAAAGAATACGAAATAAGTAAACGCACCCGGAAAATCTTCACTTCAAATCCAACTAAGTAATACCGTCCAAACAACCCAGTAGTCAACCTTGTTCAAATAGCAATTCAATCCGTGACGAAATAATATCCATGAAAATGTATACACCAAATTGCCAAACCTCATAACGAATCTCGTCATCCCATCAACTCACATCATCAAATCTCATTATCACATCATATCTCATCGTCATATCGCAATCATCAAATTACACCTCTCAATTCATATCCAAGAATGATCATCAACCTGCCTAAGTAATCAATTTTATCTTGTCCCGGTTCTAAAAGTATACCCAATCCAATTGATATATTACCCGGTACAAAACAAATCAACAATGATCCGGTCAAGCCCATGAACATCAAGTCCGACCCAAATATATCACAACAAGTAAACGAGATTAAAATATGTTCAAACCAATCCGAATATCATAATCCAGCACGAATCCCAACTCACGGTTCGACTAAATATCTACACATCAAGTAAATCATTTGACCCTTACAAAATTATCAAGCCTACTCCAAATCAATTCAACCCATCATATGAAATGCTAGTATCCGAACATTAAATTTTAAACTTATGTCATCATACGAATGATAGATGGTGCGTCCACAATAAATAAGCCCACGAACAAGTAATTATCAAAAAAAAAAAAAAAAAAAAACCAAGTTCAAATTAGTCTCAACAATTGATAGATGGTGCGTTGGCCCATTAACAACCCAATCCAGAACATTTACTACCCTAATTACACGGGTATATAACTTCACATCTCACACACTCTAACCGAACCCTAATATTACTCTTCCTAATCAGTCCGCCCCCATCATACAAACGCACTTCTTGCTCAGTTTACAAACCCTAAAAAATACTCTCACAACAAATCCGCCTCATTCTAATCCTCTTACACGAATCAGCAGTTCCACAATAGTCAAACACTATCACCTCGCCACAGGGATGGCTCGAGGGTTTTGATTGCCATAGGAATGGTCTTGATGCTCTTTGATATGACATCACGAGAAAAGACTCACAAGAAGGTAAGGATTGTTCCATTTTAATTATACATATTAACGAATCAAGGTAAGAGGTTTTAACAAAATTGTTAAAAACCTAACCTTATGTTCGGAAAGAAAAGCATTAGTTAGGGTTTGATTAGTCTTTATCATTCATGGGACGAAATCAGATTCTATCTAACACGGATCGATGATGGTTAATTATTCTCGTGTCATATGCCTTCAATGGACATAAATAATCATTGATTATCATGAAATAAAAAACTGAGATTCTTTTTCATTTAGTCCTTGTGAGATAAGATCTATGAAGAAAGATTCGTGTATAAAGCCTTAAGTTCTTGAAATATTTTGAGACACACGAAATCAAAAACTAAGAACTTTAGTATGATATGGTCTTGAAGATCTTGATGATAACTCTTTCTTAATCTTTTATGCTGATATTCGTATATGTTAACACCCCGAACCAGAAGAAAGGCTAAACATCAATTGTTTTGATCTATCTTTAAGTGTTCGAAAAAACAATTTGAAGCTTGACACATAATATAGATCGATGATGTAAAATTTTTCGTGTTTATGGTCCTTCAAAGGTTCTGATAAACACATGTATTACACGAAAAAATTAAGCTGAGATCGTATTAAATTTAATTCCTTTTTAAAGTTTGAGTCATGAGTCTAGTATAGATGTAGGTGATGGAGGATGTGATAGGTTTGGGATATGTTGATGAAGTTGGATTAATTGTGTTGGATCTGATGTTATTGTTTCGAGTCATCTCTTTTTCAATTTAAGACCTTCGTGGACTGATGATGGTATGATAAACTGAGGTCGTGATGAGGTCGAATGTATTTGGTAAAGTAGTTGAGTCATGGTCTGCTTGTCATTCTTGTTCTACATTTCTGTCAATCTTACCAGACAAGTCGCTACGACAAGTCGCTACGACAAGTCGCTACGACTGTTGATTCAATAGTCAAGTCGCTATGAATACTATGAATCTGGACTGAATACTGACAAGTCGCTAGCAAGATTTTTTGACATTTTCTGATGAGTTTTCCGACCATAAAAACCGTTCAGTTTCAAAGTTACCCAGAAAAAGCATAAAAAATGCATCATTTTTGACCCATTTAGACCTCAAAAATTAACCAGATGACCACATTTTATCAATGTTTGACCACTAATATATCACTTTTGGTACAAAAAAGTCACAGAAATATGATGAAGTAAAATACACTGTTTGGACAAGTTTGACACACAACAGGTAGAAATCTTGACAAGACCAAATGACTTTTTTGACCAAAAAGGATACACACAAACAAACCAAACTGGATACAAACAAACAAGTATAAAAACTGTTTTCAGAAAAAACAATTAATTTTCGGACCATAACAGTACCAAAACAGTTTTAACTTAATTCAAAACCACACAAAATCAACACAACACAATAACCATGGCTCTGATACCATTTGTAGGATCGTAAATATTGTGTTGTTTGATGATTCGGGTGGTCTTGGATGATGGAAATACATGTTAGCCATTTAGAGAGAGAAAGATAAGAGAGGGTGTTCTTGGTAGAGACTTGCTTAACAAATAATGAAAGGTTAGATTGAAAGAAGCACCACCCCTTCCAAGGATGGAAGGGGTATTTATAGTTACAAAGAATACGTCCTCCTGACGGACTGTGGATCATACATACAGTGGGTAAAGACCCGTCCTTCCTCCACGGTGTTACACTAAACTAATCTACGCTACTAACTAACAAATTAACTAATAAATAACGTAAACAACGACAAGTCTACGAGCTAACATATGCTAGACCATAATTGTGGTGACCGACACTTTAACATGGAATTTCCAATTCCTAACAAATTGTGCTTTAATGGTGCTAGTTGTAGACTTACTGTTGGTGTATGTGTTCGGACAACATTTGCCGAATCGGACGAACTTACGTGTGTCCGAAAGGACACATGCCGAAGAGCAAGAACAAAAGGGAACCCCTCTTTTACTCCGGTAATTATCCTTTTATCCAGCAGTTCATGCCATAAACTATGTATACGCCGCCTGACCCGAATATTACGGGATATGGTCCTCCACGTGATCTGACACCTAGCACCTATGCTAGGTGTAGCTCGGCCCGCTCTATCCCTGGGTGACAGGTATAGCACTTTTGGGGTAGTATAAATACCCCAAACACATTCAGAGCATAACTAATGAATGTCACACATTTACTTTCTCATTTATTACTTGATCCTTAGGCATATCATATACTTACTCTCATGTTGGAGCTTGGTTTTGAGGTGAAACTCAAGACGAAGCTAACGTGCGTTTACACTTTGTGTAGGTGCTCAGAGGACCCTCTAACTATAGTCCAAAGGAACCTACACTCGTTCCGGACCGAAGGACATATTTTTACCTCAACACTTGCCATATCTCTATGAACTATGAAGTTCATAAATAGAAAATTTCCATTTTTCACAATCGGCATAATGAACTACTCCCTTCCTCCCATATTTATTGTCTACATTTTCATTTCGGAATGTCCCAAATTAATTGTCCACTTCCAAAAATAGATTGAGAATTTAGTTCGAGATTACTATATTACCCTCACTAGAGTTTATTATTACAAATATTAAAGAAGATATAAAGTAATTAGTTAAGGGTAAAACTATCATTCTTCAAAAAGTAAGAAAGAGAAAGCTGTAATGATGATGTTTATGTTTTTTATCTGTGGACAATAATTTTGAGACGGAGAGAGTATTTATGCATGAAGCAAACTTAAGTCCTCAACTAAGTTAAAAAGAATAATTATACTCAATTGCAATGGCTTCAACATGCATCTACTGTGCAACTCTTTGTTTTGCTCGCACTTCTCAATTTCTCATGGTCTAAAGAATACTAGTATGGTGGGCTTACAAAGACAATCATATTCAGCACAACCCGCAAAAACTACCCTTTATTTTTAGCTATTTACGATTATTTTTTACATAACAAGCTTTGTTTATCAAATATTTACCTTTTTTATAAATAATATATATATATATATATATATATATATATATATATATATATATATATATATATATACCGATGATAATGTCTCTCCGCCACCTGAACAACTCAGCTACGTGCCTCTACGCTTTAAAATGCTGCTCGTAGGGTATTAACTTAAATCTCACTAGAAACACCAATAGGCTACACTTTTGGATGGATTTTCTATATATTAACATACACCTTTGTATACTTACCATATCTGTATGAACTTTGAAGGCAAACTTTAAGTTGTTACTACTAGTAATAAATAAATTGTGTCACGAGTAAAAACATTTCATAATAAGTTTTGATCATTTGATTTGACACACAGTCTTAAAAAAGATTATTTATACTTTTCTAAAAATGTTTTGTTTGGTTTAATTACATGTGAGACAATTAGTATAAAACTGAAGGAGCAATATATTTTGGCTTGATGAATCATTTGGAAAACAAACCAAGACCATAATTTTAATAGGTTGTCTATACCTTTAACTCTTTTTATGAGTTGTTAGGATTTTGATCCAGATCTTAAGATTTTATAATTTTACGATATTGCAAAACAAAAATGATCCGGATCCTACATAGGATTTTTGCAAGCTTAAGATCTTATAAGATCCTGATCTTGATCATACGATCTTAAGATTTAATCCGATCCGATCTTACTTTTCCCGGATTACAAACTAAAAAATTACAAATTTATGGGTTGTTTTTTTGTAGAATTCCAAAAATAACGTGTTAATCTTTTTAAACATTTCATAATTATAATTTAGGACAACATTTCTATAAAACATTCATAGTATTTTGTGTTTATAATGTATAATAATTTGTAGATTTGTATAATATTACAAAAACTATCAAGATATAACATTAGAGTACTATGATCTTAAGATCCCGATCCGATCTTAAGATCACGATCTTGCAAAGACAAAAACGATCCTGGGTAGGATCCCGATCTTAAAAACCTTGTTTTTATGGTGAGCTCTCCGATATAAATATTGATGCAACATGGATGTGGCACGAGGTCTCCAATTTCAGTGTTATATGAGTGACCAAAACACATATTTTTTGCAAGTTAAGTGACATAAATGTCGTGTTTTATAACCTCTATTTATTTTTACCAGTTCAACGGCTCAAATATCGTGTTTCATAAGCTGAGTGATCTATATCTGAAAAGACGATAGTTCAGTAAAATAACGATAAAAAACACAAAATTCAATTGTAAAGTATGTGTATATACATATATGGAAATATGGAATGCATACCGAATTACCAAACAAACCAACGCCTACGAATACAACATGATCCGAGTTTACTATTTCTATGACAAGAATCTACTGAATCGCCGACAGGGATTCATTGTGACAACCCACAAATGTTTTCAAGAACAAGCCCAGAAGACTGTTCACGCTGTAACCATATGCTACAGAAACTGGCTCAGTCAATTTTTGAACTCCCCGTAATGGTCATTGTATGGCAACAATCAAAAGGGGAGCATTCATTTCTAATCAAGCATAACGACCCCATAAAATAATTACAAAACAGATTCATGTACCTTACTCACTATTGCCCATATTTAGAGAACCATCTTTCATCAGCTTTACACTCAAGCTATTGAAACGTCCTCTGGAATAATGTCGAGAAGCCTTTCTCCAATCCGTTCCTGTTTTCATCATAGCAACAAACTCGTCGTAGCTGATTTTACCATCCTGCATCGTTCAGTACAATAATGTCAGTTTCAAAGTTTCAAGATACATGTGAACAAATTAAAAGATGTGGCTAAACTAGTCGGCTAGTTTGGTTTGACCCCTTCGACATGTTTCCATTTTAGCTAAATTATTACCCATTTGACCCGTTGGAGATAATCAATATCCCAAATCGACCCATATTTAAGTAAATGAATCGTTCTTCACCTTATCTATGTCAACTTCTTGGAAGATGTCATTCGCAATATTTGAAACATCCTCATCTCCATCCTCCATTAAAGAATCCCGAAGCTCAATTGGCTCTATGAAGCCATTACCGTCTTTGTCAAAGTAGGAGAAAGCCTTGTGTAAATGCTCATCGTTTGCCATCTTTTTAATGTGGAGCGAAACTGCAACAAACTCCCCATAATCCACAGTACCTTTTCCATCTGTATCTACCTGTAACCAACAGAAACTAGATCATTAGATAACTACTACTGCATCTTCTAATATTATATGAAAACTAAACGAAGATCACGCAAACATTTAGACTTACAGCTTCAACAAGCAATTGTGCTTCAGAGTCTGCAAGCTGTGCATTCAACTTCTGTAGTGCAGTTTTTAACTCTGAAGTTGTGATAATACCGTCTTCATCCGTATCGATCTTTTTGAACATCTCCTGGATGTCTTCGACTTCATCATTGGACAAGAAATCGGCAATAACCTAAACACCAGAGATATCAAACATATAATTTGGTGAAGTAATAATCATCTAATGTGACACATAAGGGATAAAAGAGACGAATAACCAACCCTTAGGGCCTTTCTCTTGAACCGATTCATTAACGAGAACTGCTTTAGTCTTGACTTGACAACATCGCCAAGAGGAACATTCGGAGCCTTTTTAGCATTTTGGAGCCAAGGATGTTCTGCATATTAAACAGCATAGACTAAACAAATGTAAGTTGGAATGCTCATAATCGTACAGCATATGAGAACCATATAAGGTTAAAGAACAAACATACCAAGGACTTGTGTAGCTGTAAGCCGAAGTTTTGGATCTGGCTCTAACATCTGACGAACGAGACTCTTGGCACCTTCAGAAACACTAGGCCATGGTTCACGTTTGAAATCTATTAGACCGCGAAGAATAGCCTGTGCAACCCCTTGTTCAGACTCTGCATTACAGAACAGAATTTAGGTAGAAAGAAATTTAACTTCGACTAATGAAGCAATTTGCAATAAGAAAAAGGTATGCAGATGGCTACTTCTGTTTATTGACCGTGAAAGAAAAGCAGCAAAATGAAAGGATTACCTGCCCAGAATGGAGGAACGCCACACAATAATATGTACAGAATAACTCCTGCGCTCCATATATCAATCTCTGGCCCATAGCTACGCTTGAGCACCTCTGGGGCCATGTAATAAGGGCTTCCAACGATTTCCGAAAACTTCTAAATTAACAAGTCATCGTCATTAAGCTTCAAACAGAATATGATTGATCAACATGGTCCAAAAAGTTCTCTAGCATAAGAAAACTTCAAAAAACAATCATACAATTTACCACGTCAAAAGTATCCTCAATCATTCTTCTCAAAAGAGCTAAACACTGAACAACTACCGAGTCAAGGGAGGTATTAGCCTATTCAAACTTCTATGGCTTGCAATTTTGACTCCGAAGCAAAAACAATGTTACTGTCCTTTCACGCCGTAGCATTAAAAATTAACATTTTCTTAATTCATATGTTTACAGTTCCCGCCTACTCATGAATGTTTGATCTGTTTATGACACTAGGCCATAGCTCTAGTCTCTCCTTTTCCGTAATAGAGGTGCGTTATAACACCATAATTACTTCATACGCCACAAGGCTTGCTGCCTTGTCACTGTACCATACGTTGTTGATACGCTACCAGGTGGTATGGAAAGTAATTTGGTGGTGTATAAAGCTCCCTCCCTTCTCGTTAAGGGAAGGTATATTAACTCATAAGCCTTCCATTTGTTATGTCCAATGCAAGCCTGACTTAAAGACCTCCCAAACTACCTAAGCCGTTTTAGATGGAACCTCCCCCAACCAAAGAAAAAGATGGACATAATAACCGCTAGGAACTTTAAACCTCCTAATAGCACTGTGAAAGGAAATAAGCCGTTCAACTGCAACAGAACAATGGTTTTGAGGGTCACATTCAAGGGAACGCGCCGGTATGCTCTACACATGCAAACACACCACCTATCATCGCCAACTATCTCATTCCAATCATTCAAATCAACTACTAAGCGTAAAAACCACATGTATACACTTATTCAAGCAACCAAACACACAACCTATTGTACCTAACTATCTCATCCCAGTCATTCAAATCAAGTAATCCATTTCAAACAAACATCCAAACACCCCCTAATCTAACAATAATCACAATTATAAGTTTATAACACAATAAATGTTGGTTTCGCGAGGACATCCTAAACAGCCTAATTATACGCAGTAATAGATTACTTGGTTATGCTTATGAGCTTATATAAGCTTGTTATGATATAATAAACTTATATAAGCTCATAAATCTCAAAATAAGCCATAAAATTTGACCTTATCAAATATAAGCCGAAACCGCATAAGCTCATAAGCCCACAAATTAAATAAGCTTGACACACACACCCTTATTCCAACATTCTTATTCCTATAATACCATCCTTGCTTAAATAATCCTAATTCGGCATACAATCAAACACACATCCAAACACCTCCTAATCTAACAGGAACCATCATAATTCTAACACAATATACATACCAACATCATTTGAGATGTATCCTGTCTAGCCAGCATAAAACTTCACAGCTGTTCATGATTTCAAAGCTTTACCATTTGGGTGTTTTTGTTTTAGTTTATTTCCCTGGCTTATGGGCTTATTATTAAACTTTTGAAAGCTCATTAGTCCTATGGGTGTTTTCATCTTCGTAATAGACAAGCTCAATTTTTAGGTCTTATGAGTATGGCTTATCTAAATTCATAAGCTTATAAGTCCTAAAAATTGAGCTTATCAGCTTTTCAAAAGCTCAATAAGCCAAACACATAAGCTAAACAAACAACCCCTATATCTATACTTCTGTTAAAAATCCAAATTCGTCACACAATCTTACACCATCAAAAATAAATATCACAAAACACAACCTAGGCCATGTTTGATGAAACTAGGAGTAGTTTTAAAAAGTAGCGGCATTCAAACAATTAGCTTTTAAAAAAATTGCAAACGCTAACCGTTTGTTTCCAAACAAGCTTTATTTTTAAATGGTCACAGCAACCTCCCTTTTCAGGAGGGTTTTACATGGTTTAAGTCTGTGTGGCGGTGGGTTCAAACCCTATGCCGTATCGATTTAATTGGCTAAAAGGTCGGAAACCATAGTTACCCAAAAAAAATAAGCTTTTCATCCTAAACGCTAAAGCTAAATGTCAAATGCTCCAAAACGCTCAACGCCCTTATAACACCTAACTCAAAAACACGATACATACATACATACACACACACCATACCTGGCTTAAAAAAAATCGAAAGCCCAAAATCAATAGCCTTAAGCGGCGAACTCTCCTTCTTATTCTTAAACAAAAAATTCTCAGGTTTCAAGTCCCTATGAATCACCCCATACTCATGACACATCTTAACAACCTCCACCATACTCCTCGCAACTCCAGCCGCCCCTCGTTCGCTATAATGCCCTCTCGCCACTATCCTATCAAAAAGCTCCCCTCCCTCACACAGCTCCATCACCAAATGCACTGCATTCTCATCCTCACAAGCTTCCTTCAGCTTCACAATGGGGCTGCTAGTACTGTTTGATGGTAAGTGTTTCATGATGGCTACTTCACGCCTCACGTCGTCTACATCCACCTTGGTTCGTAGTTTCCGCTTGGATATGGACTTGCATGCGAGAAACTCGTTGGAGTTTCGGTCCATGCAGAGGTACGTGACCCCGAATTCGCCTCGCCCTAGCTCCCTGTCCACCATGTACTTCTCCTCTATGGTTTCCTTAACTGTGTCTTGTAAAACTGTTACTGTGGCGCGTGAGGGCGCGTGAGGGGGTTTGAGGGGTTCTGTGGTGACAGAAGATGGGGAGGTGCAGCAGTTGCCCATGGTTGAAGGTTTAGTGTGTGTGTTTTTAGTGTGTGTGATGAAAATGGAAAGTGGGGTGTGGTGTACGGGAGTCTGAATTTGAATTGAAATTAAATGAGGGAGAAAAAGTTATCCTTTTTTTTTTCTTTTTCTTTTTTTAATTTTATGATTTAATTTTATGATTCGCGAACGTAGCAGTAGCAGTAGCAGACAGAAGTGTTAATCTGGTTTTGGTTATATCGGATAGAGTCAAAGTCGGGTTGAGGCTAAAATTAATATACTCTAACTTGACTTTATTTGAACTTGGTTTAATTAGTCAGGTTTAGATTAACCCGAATATGAGTAAAATGATCATAAAATTAAATAAATAATTTATAAAAATATATTAAAAATAAATAAATAAATAAATAAACGTTGTTTGGGTCAAAACAGTCTACCTGTTACCCGACCCTATTTAGCATTCGTGTTATTCTAGTTGACCCGAATAAGATTAGTGACTCAAGTAACTCAACCTAAATAATATTAGTCGGGTCAGGGTCCGAGTCAGGTCAGCCTTTTTAGAGCACCTCTAGAAGTAGTTATAATTAAATAGCAGTTAGTAACTGTTTGTTTCATGAAAGCGTTTGATAATGTTGGTATGATTGTGATCATGGACGAAGGATATAAGGGGCTAGAAGGGGTGGTGGCCCCTCAAAATATCCAACCTCCTTATGTAAAATTAAGTTTAAACCGGATACAAACAGATTTATGTAAGAGTAATTTTGTAGCTTGGCTTCTCCAAAATGATACAACTTCATTCTAGCCCTTCCAACAATCTCGTTCAAGCTCCGTCTCTTATTGTGATTATAAAGCGTAAAAAATATGTAAAAAGGATATATGCACTTAAAAATAAAAATAAAAGAAAAAATGTTTTAGATAATTTAAAGGATATATGTAATTTGAGAAACATGGTGCTAGCAAATACTACACAATATTCAAATGTTACTTATTCGTTGCTAAACAAGCATTGTCTTTAAACTGTTAAATACTAGTTACTCCAAAACGCTAACAATGTATCACAAAAGCTTTTCTAATAATATGTCCAAGTATGTAATTTGGACTATAGAGATAATGTATACTTATTATAATGCCCATTAAGTATTAGTTAAAAAACAACCATATGTAATCATATTATAAAACAGGTGTAAAAATGGATTTGGATTTATATTTTTCAACATTGACGTT
Organism: Chrysanthemum makinoi; assembly: GCA_910596185.1. Taxonomy (NCBI): domain Eukaryota; kingdom Viridiplantae; phylum Streptophyta; class Magnoliopsida; order Asterales; family Asteraceae; genus Chrysanthemum; species Chrysanthemum makinoi. The sequence continues at coordinate 50,333,566 of OU343225.1, forward strand.
CTACCAATAAATAAATTGACAATGTGATCATTTTGTCCTTGATGTCTATAAATTAGTAATGGTTTTCTTTTATATATAGACATATAGTTTAGAAATCCACACGAGGGTGCTAATATATGTCTTATGGATATAGGTGCCTATATTGATTTACTTAATTTATACACAACAACTTGCAATTTTTTTAATAAGCCATATTCGTAAACATGGATAATGGTTGAGGAAATTCTTAGTTTTCTAGTAGTCTTATCGGTTTCAAACTTGCCGTCTAGAAGCATGTTTTGTACTGTAATAAAGTTTTGTATGGTTTTATGTTCTTAGATCCATCTCGGACCCGAATTTGAGAATGTGCGAGGTGTGCAGATGCATAAGACGTCAAAATTTTAAAGGCCTCAGGATATATCGTTTATATATTTTAGAGTCTCATAATTTACTTCCAACTGTAAAATGTTAACAATATATGAAATTATGTTTTAAATATATATTATATTCATCTTAAAGTGATCGAAAGTGACAAAAAAACTTATAATAATCTAAAATTAGATGGTTATGACGTTTCGGCTCATATAAGGTTTAGGTCGCTAAATAGCTACGTACTTTTCGAAATATATCGTTTTGGTACGTGAACTAAAATCCGTTCCATTTTATGTTGCGTACTTTTATGTTTTGTACCATTTTGCACGCATGTTTACAGGCAACCGGTTGGGAATGTATAAAACCGACAAAAATGCCTATGTGGCATATTTTTTGAGTAAATTACATAGATAGTCCTTCTAATTTGTCCCAAATTGCATCTACTGTCCCTGGTCGTTTTCGTCCGTTTTTTTTTTTTACGTTTGTCCGTTTTTTTTATCTTTTCATCTGTTTCTTTACGTTTTCGCCCGTTTTTTACGTTTTCGTCTGTTTCTTTACGTTTTTGTCCGTTTTTTTTGGTTTTCGTCTGTTTTTTTTACGTTTTTGTCCGTTTCGTTATGTTTTCATCATTTTTTTTTTCGTTTACGTTTCTTTTTTTACAATTTCGTCCGTTTTTTTTCATTTTCGTCTGTTTTTTTACCTTTTCATCCCGTTTTTTTGTTTTCGCCTGTTTTTTTTTAGTTTTCATCGGTTTCTTTACGTTTTCATTTTACGTTTTCGTCTGTTATTTTAGGTTTTCGTCCGCATCTTTACGTTTTTGTCCCTTTTGTAGTTTCGTCTGTTTTTGACAGACGAATACGTCAAAAAAAACATAAAAAATGAACGAAAACATAAAAACATAAAGACACAAGAACAAAAAAAAACAGACGAATACGTCAAAAATGGACGAAAACATAAAAACGTAAAGAAACAGACGAAAACCTAAAAAACAGACAAAAACGTAAAAAATGGACGAAAACGTATAAAAACGGGTAATAACATAAGAAAACGTATAAACGGGGTAAACGCTTGAAATCAGAAGAAAAATGTATAAAAGGGACGAAAACGTATAAAACGAACAAAACGATATAAAACGGGTAAAAACGTAAGAAAAACGGACAAAACGGATAAAACGGACAAAAACTTATACACGTACCAAAACGGTACATTTGAAAAAGTACGTAGCTATTTAGCGGCCAAAACCCTATTATTTAACTTATTTTTGTTAGTGGAAATCTGACGTGGTGTGCACACGTGACAATAGTGATTATGATTTCGGTAAAACAAGTTTAACCGTGAAAAATGGTACAAAACATAAAAGTACGCAACATAAAATGGAACGGATTTTAATTCACGTACCAAAACGGTATATTTCGAAAAGTACGTAGCTATTTAACGACTTAGACCCCACAAAATTTTACACTGAGTCTCCACTAACTCGTTCTACCACATTGGTCCATCTAAAATAACACACAAGTCAGAACTATTTCATATGTTTAGTAGGTAATAAAGTGTTGTTGTAGTTTGACATTAGTTTCTTCAAGTAAATATACATGCATATGACACTTCATTTTACAATATCGATCAATTTTCTTTGTTTATCTAGAAGGATAGTCCCTTTAATATTAGTCGGTTCGCAATAATGAGTCAAAAACCTAAATAAATAAAAACCTTTGTAATAGCAGACACCCTAATAATAGCAGGCAGGTATGTGACGCTTATTTCTTCTCACTATCAAACTTATCAACTTTCATGTCTCCATCTCACAGTCTAGCATATATTGCTTCAACAAGTCGACTAGTTTATGGTCGCCGAACAAAATAGTAGCATTACACATTATTCTTCAAGCGGGCCGTCTCATTAATATATGAAATTTTTGAAGGCCCTCAACGAAAAATCACATAATGAAGTCTTTCGAGAAAGAATGTTATATTATAATATCACCGTTTTTAATATATAATGCAATTAGGTATCTAAACGTTCTAACATATTACTCATTTAAGATATTTTCTCATCTAAATATTTTTTTCTTCGTGAAAAATATATGTACACATGCATATAATTATTAACGGGACAAATTTTGAGGCTCCTAATAATTTGATCGGCTTGAGCGGTCGCTCACTTTGCACACACTCAAAAACGGCATTGTCTTCAAGCCAACTATCGGATTTGGTGTATATGATAGTTTTCGACGACGAATTTCTCAATCGACGACCATGAATCATTGAGGAGTAGGTTAATCTCGAATTTCGGTCGTACTTTTAAGCTTACACTTTTCCTTAAAATGAGATATGGGAAGCAAAGATACCATGCCTTGTCTCATAATATTGCAAACAATCGAGTTCAATGGGTCTAGTTGTCTTTTTTAACCTTTCTTTTTGTTTATGTTAGTTTACTTTTTGTCTCTTAGTGAGGGTTCCTTTGACTCCTTTATAAACTAGTCCCACATATGTGACCACTATTTAACCAAATATAAGGAAAAGATATTAACTAGTCCCCCTATTGACTTTTTCGGTCTTTCTTTTACAACTTTGAGCTTAAATATTTTTGTTTGTGTTATATAATGCTTGATGCAAATTATATGAATGGATTGTGTTTTAAATGTGTTTTTCATTAGTATAATTTGCATCAAGCATTATATAACACAAACAAAAATATTTAAGGTCAAAGTTAAAAAATAAAGACCGAAAAAGTCAATAGGGAACTATAATTTTGAGACGGAGGTAGTATGTTTATACTTTTTCACTCTTAGCAAAATATCATGATATACTCCCTCCGCTTCAAAATAGAATTCAAAATACAAGTCTATTTTGACTTTTAATTTTTTTTTTCCAATTTTAATCTTAAATATTTTTATTTGTATTATATAATAATTGATATAAAATAAATAAATGAATTGGGTTTTAAATATATTTTCAATAATATAATAAAAACAAAAATATTTATAGTAAAAGTTGAAGAAAAAAACCTTAAAAAGTTAACATAAACTCATATTTTGAAATAGAAGGAGTATATTTTATGATCAAAGTTAGCTGAGATGTTATCATTATTGCTCATGTAATGTTCATGGTTTTGTTTATTGATGGATTTCCTTTATGGCTTAGATGGGAATGGTTGACGATAGACGATGGCCAGTGATGAAACTAGGGATCCTGTGGTGTCACGGGACGCCGACGAAATTTTGATTTGCAATGTTTACAATTTTAAAAAGCTCGATTTTGTCTAAATGCACCTAATCGCAAAAACTTAGTTAGAAATGGTTGACGATAGACGATGGTGTGGCTTTGATTGGTGGATCGTGTACCACACAACTTCACCTTCTATTTTTGGTATTGTTTCCATATAGAAGGTTTCTTTAGTCACCATTTGCATACAACATAATCATGAGAATAACATATTAAAAGTATCACGTCAAATATTATTTTGCAGCAAACACAATACATAGTCAAAATCTTTGACTATGAAAAAAGCGAAAGCTAAAAAGCACGGTTTTACATTCAAAGGATGTGTCAAACAAAAAATAATTAAGCTTAACATGGTGGCTATGTTTGGCGCGAAGCTTTTTGGGGCGATGAGCGGTGAGCAATGAGCTTTTTGATTTTCAATGTTTGTTTGGTAAAGGAGCGGTGAGCTTTGCTATTTTTTAAGAAAGCTCATTTTTCCAATGCTTCTTTAAGAAGTGGTGATACAAGCTCACACTCACATCGCTTTCATCGCTACTTTTACCAAACACACCCGGTATCTAAATGTATGTGACAACTACAATTACAAATGATTTAGTCCCAAATGATCTCAAATTTATAATTTAGGGTAGGTTTAACGCACGAGATTGTTGAGTATTACGCTTATTATTATTATTCTTTTATACGCTACTTAAAATATAATATTTGTTTAGTATACATGACTTATCTTTACTACTTATAAGTGTTTCTGCTCAAATCTTGAAACTTAAAATTGCTTAGAAGTAAGTAAAATGTTTGAACTAAATTACCCTTTAATAATTTGGGGAAATTTTACCTGCATTATAATGTAGGTAAGTTGCCTGCTTTCCTTTGTTAAAAAAGAAGGGGACAAGGACTAAACCAAGAGAATCATGAAAGTGCATGGACTTAATTGTAACTTTTTTAAATTTTTTACAAAGCAAAACAGTTAACTTACCTGCATTGTAATGCAGGTAATATTTCCCCTAATAATTTTTAGGGTTAATAACCTTTTAAAGCACTATACTTGTCATGAATGTCAGTTCTGCGTAGCGAACTAAAAAAATAACTCTTTAAACACTAATGTTGATATTTTCGTCTTTCTTTAAGTATTATGACCATTTTACCCTTTCTGAATTTTTTTCGAAATACTTTTTTTTTCAAAATTTTTTTTCCAAAATATTTTTTTTTCCTAAAACTTTTTTTTCGAAATTTTTGTTCCAAAATTTTATTTTTCTGAATTTTATATTTCGAAATTCTTTTTTTTTTGAAATTTTTTTTAGAATTTCTTTTTGTGACATGCGATTTTTTATTTTTATTGTTTAGATTAAAAAAAATTTCTGAATTTTTTTTCGAATTTCTTTTTTTTTTAATATTTTTTGAAGGGTAAAATGGTCATAATACTTAAATAAAGACAAAAATGTCAACATTAATGTCTAAAAGAGTTAATTTTTTAGTTCGTTACGCAGAACTGCCATTCTTGACAAGTATAGTGGTTTAATAGGTTATTAGCCCTAATTTTTAATAAACTTTTAAATGTCACGCTTGATAAGTGAAAACTTAGTCTAACTTATACAACCACCTTAATAAAATTTAAAATCACCCTTAATAAATACTCCCTCCGTCCCAAAATTATTGTCCAGTATTGACTTTTTTAGTCTTTTTACTTCAACTTTGACCATAATTATTTTCGTTTGTGTTATATAATACTTGATGAAAAATATATGAATGTATTGGGTTTTAAATGTATTTTTCATTGGTATAATTTTCATCAAGTATTATCTAACACAAATAAATATGTTAATGGTCAAAGTTGAACAAGAAAGACCGGTCAAAGTCAAACTGGACAATAAAAATGAGACGGAGGGAGTATAAACTTAGTCAAGTTACACGGTCAACTTTTAAAAATGAATAAAGTGTTGTTACGATTTATCAACTGTTATAAATAGCAACATTTAAAAATACACTTTATTTTTTATGATTAATTAAAAAAAATACAAATAAAAGATCACAACTATAATTATTTGACGTTATACACCGTCACTTTGCGCTGGTATTCATTAAAAATAACTAAAAAAAGAAAATAAAATCTCTCATAATATCTGAAAATCAAATGCTATTTTATGTAACTTATAAAAATAATCTTTTTATGATCTTCTTCACAATCTCAATTTACAAATTTATCTCTATCTCTTGTTACATCAACAATTATTTTTGTCAAAACATACCTTTACTATATTTGATGATAAAAATTAAAAATCTATATAACCGAAGAGAAATTTACAAATCTAATTGGGTCTTGCCTTAAACCTGGAAGCTCAACACCCACAGTCCCACACATATATATTGAGAATATAAGTCCAATATCAAAGAAAGCCCATTAAAGGCCTAAACCGTCCAAGCCTATTGTGCGGATCTTTTATATATTTACCACACAGGTCGGGAATCTATTGCAAAGTGAGTAAAATTAAAAAGTGTAGAAAGCCATACATAGTGTGACACGTCCTCCACTCTAAAATATACATAAAATCCGCCCAGGGGTAATATGGTCTTTTGACCCATTTTTTCTTTTCCACCTCAAATTTCAAACGCACATATCTCTTAAACCACACTTTTAGAAAAAAAACGATTTCACCATAATTTTTAAAATTCGATTCTCTTTAATTTGGTATAAATCTTTTAAATTATTTCGAAACTTTTTTTTTTTGACATATTCATTTAGTCATGATTTTCTTGATATTTTTGCTATTTTCGATCATATTTTTAACCTTAAAAATTGCCGAATCATAAAATACTTAAAACAAAAAAGTTTTAGTCATATTTGTTGCACACAAGGTGTTTGATGAAATGTTTAGCTTAGACTTTTGGTGTTAAAATTGAGCTAAATGAACTAATTTTTATCCCACAACGCATCATTAATCATTTTATTAATGTAAAACTCAAAAAGTGATGTTTTTTAATAGTTAAAGTTTTTAACTATTATAACTGATGACAGAGGCGGATCTAGGCATCATTAGGTGGTGCCCGGGAACCACCTTAGATGCTAAGTTTGTTTAGAAGCGATATATTGAATAATTTTAGGACCCACCTTAGAAACTTGCGGGGAACCACTTTGGAACTAGTTTGAAAAAGAAAGACAGAAGATTAAGAAATAAAAAACTCAAACGGAAAAATGGCCGGACATAGTTGCCGGAAACGCTCGTAAGGAAGATGTAGTGCTTTTATTTAGAAGGTGAGTTGTATGTTTTGATCTTAGGATCCCGATCCTGATCTTAGGATCTTACGATTTTACGATACTGCAAAGCAAAAACGATCTGGATCCTACATAGGATCTTTGCAGGCTTAAGATTTTATAGGATCCCGATCTTTACCATACGATCTTACGATCTAATCCGATCCGATCTTACTTTTCTCAGATTACAAACTAAAAAACTACAAATTTATGGGTTGTTTGTTTGTAGAATTCAAAAAACAACATGTTAATCTTTTTAAACATTTTATAATTATAATTTAGGACAACATTTATATGAAACATTCATAGTATTTTATTGTTGTAATGTATTAGAATTTGTAAATTTGTATAAAATTACATAAACTATTAAGAATTAACAAGTAGGATCTTACGATCTCGATCCGATCTTACGATCACGATCTTGCAAAGACGAAAACGATCCTGGGCAAGATCCTGATTTTGACAACCTTGGTTAGGTCTATAAGTGTCACGTGGCTACGTGGGTATATTTTCTTTTTCATTTTGAGTAAAAAAAAGAGTATATTTCTTTAATTTCTTCACTTCTTTTGGGATAAGATGTTTATTTTTTCATTTTATCTTGCTTTGTTTTCGCGTTATCAATAGAATTAGTCTGTTTCGGAAAAATGTTTTTTTTTAAACTGTGATTTGTGTATTACACCTTAAAAAATATATTGATATTACCCTTAAATTTTAACTAGTATCAAGGGATCGGTTTATTTTATATTCAATTGTAACACAATTATAAACACCTTTTTCTAGCATGGATTTGACAAAACCTTATCGAGATTTTCCTTGCTATAAAATTTTGTTGTATTTTGTCCGGCTTGACCCGACCCGACCCATTTGGTAGTTGGCGCGTTGACCTATCGCTTGTAGGCATGTAGCAACTCGACTAAATAAGGAACCACCTTGGATTTAGTCCTGGAACCGCCACTGACTGATGAACTGATGAACCAAACCAAAAATGATGAACCAAACCAAAACTGTTTAAAAAAAAACATAAAACCAAAACTGATGAACCTAACCAAAACTGAAACTATGATTGATGAACCAAACAAAAACTTTTGACAAAAAAAAAAACATAAAACCAAAACTGATGAACCAAATCAAAATTGAAACTATTATTAATGAACCAAACCAAACTGATGAACCAAACCAAAACTGAAACTATGATTGATGAGCCAAAATAAACTGATGAACAAAACAAAACAAACACCAACATGTTAAGCTGAAACTATGATTGATAAACCAAAATAAACTGATGAACTATGTTTGATTTGTTTCATCAGTTTTGGTTTTATGCTTGTTATCAACAGTTTTGGTTTGGTTCATTAATCATAGTTTTGTTGGTTAGGTTCATCAGTTCGGTTTTATGCTTTTTCTTAAACAGTTTGGTTTGGTTCAGCAGTTTTGGTTTGGTTCATCAGTTTCGTTCATCAGTTTTAATAGTTAAAAACATTAACTATTAAAAAACATCACTTTTTGAATCTTACATTAATAAAATGATTAATGATGCATTGTGGGACAAAAATTAGTGCATGTAGCTCAACTTTAACACTAAAAATCTAAAGCTAGACATTTCATCAAACACCTTGTATGGAACAAATATGAGTAAAACACTATCTTTAACGTGTAATATCTTACCCATATGACATCGAATTTGAGTGATTTAAATTTTTGGGTAAAGAGTGAACAAAAATCTATAACTTACATTTTTTAAGTTTTTCACGATTCGACACTTATGAAGGTAAAAAATAGGACCGAAAATGTCAAAAAATCAAGAAAATCAAGAACTATTTGATATGTAAAAAAAAAAGTTCAAAATATTTATCAAGATTTATACCAAATTAAAGAGAATCGAGTTTTAAAAATTATGGTGAAATCGGTTTTTCGTAAAAGTTTTTCGTTTGAAAGTTATTTGCTTTTGAAATTTGGGGTGAAATATAAAAAACGGGTTAAAATGACATAAATACCCTCTAACCGAATTTAATAAGAAAAAAAAAAGAAATGTGCGAGTGAGGGACACTTGTCACATTGTGAGTGACTTTCTAGCATTTTTAATTTTCCTTACTTTGTAAAGGATCGCAACCCTTACCACACAAATCAACGTTTTTACAGCACCCTTTCTTAAACACATCTGTTGTAACTTGTAAGGTCAGTTAATCTCAAACGATTGTTAAGTTTCTTAATTCTTTTTTTGTTTTTTTTAATGAAATGCGTTAATAATATTTTGTATGAGAACTTATCGTTGATGTTTATTACTCTTGGTTTTTATAAGTTACATGTTGATTTTTGTATTTTTGTACTTTTTTTCATTATTTTCTTATGTGGTGTTGCATGTAATATTTTGTTAAACTGGTGTCTGTTTAACCTTATTTTTTAGCTTACACGCTTGTGTGTGGTTTGCCTTATGTTATATAAAACCTTTTTTTTTTAGTTTACGAGGTTGAATAACTTTATATAAAATATTGAGTTTTTAAATAAGCCGGAAAAAAATGGTTTTATATAACGTAAGCCGAAACCATAAAAGCTTATAAACCATAAAGGGGGTGTTTGTTTAAGCTTACTTTGGAGCTTATGTGATTTCGTCTTATAGTTTATAAGCCCATTTTTCCGGCTTTTTTTTTTAACCTATTAGCTTTTTTTAACTTATTATATCATAATAAGCTTATATAGGAGAATAAGTTCCGAAATAAGACTGGAAAAAATGAGCTTATAAAACATAAGCCAAAATCACATAAGCTCCAAAATAAGCTTAAATAAACATCCCCTTATATATGTTGGTTATCGCTTTATGTGTTCTAATGATTATGCAATATTAAGGATTATCCTGTTCGGGATCGTTTTTTGCTTATGTTGTAAATAAATAAGTAGTTATAAGGGGTGTTTGTTTATGCTTAGTTTATACGCTTAGGAGTTTTTAAAAATAAAAATAAAAATTGAAATGCTTATTTTTCTAGGCTACGAGCTTATCAACTTGAGCTTATGAGCTTAAGTCAACAATCTCATAAGCACGTCCCTTAGTTTCCTGTTAGACAAGAATAAATAAGCAATCTCAAACAGACATTTTATTTTAGTGTGCTTAACTGCTTATGCATTAAGTCATAGTTGAAGTCAATAGTTTTTGGTTAAAAAATTTTGTATTGCTGAGTATGGGTTTGAAATGGTTAGGAGTTTATGGTGATTGCACCTTGCTTTTTTCACGAATGTTTGTTTATCATTATAAATGAACCGGCTCTTCACTTTTTATTTGATGAATCATTGAATCTGCTGTTGATTTTATGCGTTTGTAGAAGGATATGATGTCTTGTTTACTGTAATATATGAACACGTTAATTTGATACGATTTTATTTTGTAATATGATGAAAAGGTTGCTCACTTGATGCTACTTTTAACAACACCTTTTTGAAGCTTGAACAATACAAGACCAACCTTTCACAGCGCCCTTTGAACCCATCTGCTGCAAGGTCAGTGTTCTTGGATTTTAACTGTTATATCAAATGTTGCTTATGTTTTGTATGCGAATCTGTTGTATTTATTGTTGATGTTTATTACTGTCTCCTTGTTTTTAGGCTAAAGGTTTATTTACAAACTTTTTAGGTTCTTATATGTGCTGTTACATGTAGAATTCTGTTAACCTTATTTTGTGGCTTATGTGCTTTCGGCTTATGTTATATAAAATCATTTTCTCGGGCTTATTATGAAATTTGAGGGTTATAAGTTTCAAAATAAGCCTGATGTAATAAGCTTATAAAACATTAGCTGAAATTGCATAAGCTCGTAAGCTCAAAACTAAGCTCAAACAAAGACTCCAAACATGTTTTTAATTCTTATGTATATTTGTTTATCGTTTCATAGATTGTGGGCTAATGCATGCTTGTTCTTCACTTTTTATTTTATGAATCTGCTGTCACGTTTTTTACAAGAATGTTATGTTTTATTTTAAATGTAATATGATGACAAGTTTGTTTATTTGATGTTTTGATTTTGGTCGTTAGTCCTTGAAGTTGATTCAAATCTGTGCATAGTCCATACTTTTGGGAAATATTGCCACTTGTCCCCCGTATCTCAGTTTTGATATCCAAACACCCCTCTTTTAACAACCATTAAGTAACTTGTTAAGTATGGGTGGGGTGAGAGGTTGAAGAAGAGGGGTGTATGGATGAAAGTGTATTGTTTGTGGGTGGTTAAATGGCTTAACGAGTTACGTAACCATCATAACTTATTTGGATGATAGACGTATTAAAACTGGGATATGGAGGAATAATGGCGATATTTCACAAAGGTAAGGAATATACAAGAGATTTGGATAATATTAGGAAGAGCGTGTAAGCAACTCAATAGTAAGCACTTTAAGAAATAGTTTTTCTGGTAAAAAAAAAGTAGTTTTAGTTTCATATTAGATAAGAACGCTGAAATAAGCATGTTCTTACCTACTTATTTTTCAAGAACGCCGAAAAAATAAGCAATCCAAACAGATTTTTTAGTGTTGGCGTCCTTAATTGCTAGTACAAAGTTAAGACTGCTCAGAGATTGAAACTGCTTGAAGTTAATATTGCTAGTGTATTAGTTACAACTGTTAGTAATATAAGTCATTAACACAAACTCAAAAAGTCATTAAAAAGTATATTGGATACATTTTGTTAATATTTCAAAAATGTTAGATTTTTCAAAAAATTTATATTTTAATAAATATTTAAATTGTAACCAAAATGAAATATTTAAATTCTTAATTATCACTTTGGAGCCAAATTTTTAATTATTAAATATCACTTTGGAGCCAAATTGCAGCCAAAAATTTTAAAATAACATAAAAATTTAATGCTTGGCGTTTGGTTTCCTTACTTGAAAAACTACACCATCATAATCCTTATTTTATCTCAAAAAAAATCAGGCTTCAACCAAAAAAGTTAAGCAAATCTTTTTACACCATTATTTACCAAGTTTACTAATTTTCTTTTATACATTGCTGTTGAAGAATCATGAAAACTCAAGCCAATGATTCGGATCATTTGGTTAATTATGATAATGAAAATGACAATACACGATATGAATCAGAGAAGTATTCTGATGAGGGTGAGGATGATGAAAACAACCATTCAAATCGGAATGTAGTTAAGAGGGGCAAAACCAGGTTATCTAAGTTTCACAGGGGAATATGGAAAACCCGATAGAATAAAGCTCAGTGTAACATTCGATGCATTGAATATGATATAAGGAAAACAGGACATTTTTTTTGAGTTTTTTTTGGGAGACATTGTTCATGAGCATATAGGTTTGAAGATTCTATCCTGAAAGATGGTAGGTTCAGAAGCAAGAAATAAACTATGGGATGAAATCACAGTACACATACACTACTTTTGAACCCAGTACTACATAACTTATTAAAGCATCATACTTGTCACAAAAAGCAGTTCGACGTAGCGAATAAAAAAAATAGCCCTTTTGGCTACTAAACCCGACTAGTTTGTCCTTTATTGGTCATTTTACCTCCACCTTAACCGGTTAGTGCCACTTTGGCAGTTACTTGGCCACGTCATTTTTGCCACCTATTAAATATATTAACTTTTTTTTTTCAAGCTATTTTCTGTACCACTTTTTCACCCGTTAAATATAGACCGAAAGTGTCACATACAGCTCCGCCCAATCACATTGAAAAATCGACAATCATGAACCCCAAAGCGACTAAATGCCATGAGTTTGATAGAGTACAGGGAGCTGATAATGTTTCCATTAATCATATAAACAATTTGGACACAGCAAAAGTAAAAATAACACATGATAATCGACTAAAAACAAACAAAAAAAATACACCCTTTGCAAATTTCCTCTTGTAACAAAACAAAAACAAGTTCAAACAGAGACTAGTGTATCAATAGTTGGCAGCTGCCCTGTGAACAGCTTATATATTTATAACTTTATAACCCATCTCGAGTCCAAGATGCAAAAAGTCAATCGAAGAACAAAGAAAGAAAATGTCAAAGACAGTAATAACCATAAACAATCTGACCCTTCCCAACTCAAACAAACCGACTACAAGTCTACAACTACATCACAATCCCATCTCTTCACAGTCAAACAACACATCTATTAACAAGCCCATTTCACACAACCACAACAAGACTAGAAACAAGGAGCTTGGATAATTTATGGTTCGGTCTTTGTGAAGATAGAATCAATTAAGGTTTTTGTTTGATGTTCGATTTTAGTTACGAATCGTTTTGAGAAACTAGAGAGAAAGGGATTTGATGTGTGTGTGTCTGCAAGTGAAGAGTGTGGTTGTGTTTTTAAGAGAGGGGAAAAGGTTAGGTATAGTGAGGTGGAAAAAGAAAAAGAAAAAAGAAAGTTAATATATTTAATAGGTGGCAAAATGACGTGGCCAAGTAACTGCCAAAGTGGCACTAACCGGTTGAGGTGGAGGTAAAATGACCAATAAAGGACAAACTAGTCGGGTTTAGTAGCCAAAAGGGCTATTTTTTTTATTCGCTACGTCGAACTGCTTTTTGTGACAAGAATGATGCTTTAATAAGTTATTTTGACCTAAATAAATACCTTCAACTATACCTTAATAAAAAGTTATTCTTTAACAAAAGTCACCACTACGGTTAGTGGTGTAAAAAAAGCCAACCGACTCGAACGTGAACCCAAAGTCTTTCGAGTAAGGTTAGTCGGATTAGCTTGTTTGGCTTATTCGGGGTTGGGTAAATAAGATTTTCTTTTTGTATTTTCCAAAATTTACTCACAACTTAACCATGTACCTGAACGACCGGACCCGATTGAGTTTAACCTGACGTGGATAAATTGAACCCGACCAACTAAAAACTAAATAATGTCGAGTTCGAATACATTTTTACCCAACCCGAATAAACCCAAATCTGACCAACTCTGCTATATCCATGTTAACATCCTTAGTCACTCACCGGTCACTATCCAATACTTCTTACTCAACAAGTAAAGAAACTTCAACCACCTAGTATATGCAATAATAATGCCTCATAACTCATTACTCCATCCTCATCTACCTCCTTCAACCATCTTTATAGTTTAGTTCAAAGAAAATAATCACTAAATGTAAAATGGCAAGATCAAAAGGTTAAGCCTTTAGATAACTTGACAAGGATTGCCACGTTGTCACATTCAATGGACAAGATGAAAACAAACACACATCTCACAACAAACACAACTACATCTCTCTTTTAGCTTATAAAAGAAAACTCAAACGTATCACTTTCTTCAACTCTTGATTCAGTTTTCCAACCACATTTCTACCACTTCGAGTTTAATTTTTCATTAACAACCTTGATGATGAAAACTAGTCATATCACACATGCTCAAAACTATCTTTCATTTCGGATTTTACTTTTCGACACAAGTAAACAAGTCTTTTCTCATGCGAGCCCGCACGAATGTAGCTCCGAAACCTCGCATGCGTGCAAATCTTTTTGCTGCAGATTTCGTTTCCAAAACCAAAACCCTAACCTTAACCTAGAAAATGTCTGGGCGCCGCAACATTGGCAGCCGCCGGCCGAATAAGTTCGGATCTTTGTCAGCCTAACTGTAACGAGACTTTCATATCGGCCACTTTCCGTAATCGACACGTTTTGATTTGTAACGTAAGAAAATTTTCCCTATTTCATTATTCTCTATTATTGTTTTATTATATAATAACTCCATTTTTTGTGTATTATTTGTTAAAGAAATAACTCTATTTCTTGCAATTTTTTGATACTGCTTTTATGTGTTATTGTTAAGGGGGAATTACATACATCCCCACATACACACTAATATTTACATATTTCCCTAAACCTTGTAGATTTAAACAATGATATCGTCAATATATTGTTAAAAACACATAATGTTCTCTAAACCTTGTAGATTTAAACAATGATATCGTCAATATATGTTATTAAACAAGCACCAAATCTACAATGATATCATCAATATATGTTAATATTTTTCTAAATCTACAACGATATCATTGTTTAATACTACCTCCGTCCCATTTTTATTGTCCCTTTTGACTTTGACCAGTCTTTCTTGTTCAACTTTTTTTTGGGTAAAGAGGAGTAATCCTGCACCCTGGTAAATATATTAACCAAATAAACGTTCAAGTACTTCTTGTTCAACTTTGACCATTAATATATTTATTTGTGTTATATAATACTTGATGAAAATTATACCAAATGAAAATACATTTAAAACCTAATATATTCATATGTTTTTCATCAAGTATTATATAACACAAACAAAAATAATTATGGTCAAAGTTGAAGAAAAAAGACTAAAAAGGTCAATATGGGACAATAATTTTGAGACGGAGGGAGTAACACATAAAAGTGCAAAAAATAACACATAAAAGCAGTATCATAAAATTGCAAAAACTAACACATAAAATTTTTAACATATATTGACGATATCATTGTTTAAATCTACAAGGTTTAGAAAACATTATGTGTTTTTAACAATAACACATAAAAGCAGTATTAAAAAATTGCAAGAAATAGAGTTATTTCTTTAACAAATAATATACAAAAAATAGAGTTATTATATAATAAAACAATAATAGAGAAGAATGAAATAGAGAAATTTTTCTTACGTCACAAATCAAAACGTGTCGGTTACGGAAAGTGGCCGATATGAAAGTCTCGTTAAGTTAGGCTGACAGCATCCGAACTTCTTCGGCCGGCGGCTGCCAATGTTGCGGCGCCCAGACATTTTCTGGGTTAGGGTTTTGGTTTTGGTTTTGGTTTTGGGGGCGAGGTGTTTTTAGGTTTCGCTTTGTCATTTATATATGTGGTACTACCCAAGGTTGTTCTCTATTTGCCTTTTAGTCCTTACTTAAGATCCATATTTCTTTTTCGACACAGTCTCAAATTGTCTAGTAATTAAAAACTAAAAAAAAAAAATAGTTAATGAATATTTTATCTGAGTGGTTGAAAGTGAAAGTGGCCCCACTTTTATTAAACTTTGTGATTTTTGTCTCCTGACAATAGTTTTGAAACAAAAGACATCTACAATATAATGTCACTTTTATTAAACTTAATTAAAACGCGTCTGCCGGTTAACTAATGCCCGTCAAATCATTTCGTGTGTTATTACTTAATATAATTAATACCTCTAACATATTAATTACATTAAATAAAATGTTCTCAAAACTATCTTTCATTAGCAATCTTAATTTAGTTTTCCATCCACAAGTCTTTTCTCTCATTATTGAAATAGGTGATTTTGGAAAAAGGTAGTAACATCTTTTTCTTTTTATAATGTGCTATTATGTATTATTGTTTTAAGTTACGTGTTTCTTTAACAAATTAAGGATCGTTTATTGAAATAGGCGGCGGTAATGGTGGTTATGGCCTAAGTGGCAATCATGGTGGTGGTCGCGGAACTGGTTATCGTGGTCATGGTGATGTTGGTCATGGCAAAGGCGGTCCTGGTCCCGGAGGCCATGGTGATGTTGGTCATGGCAGAGGCGGTCGTGGTCGCGGTGGCAAAGACTTTATGATGGCAATACTTTGTTTTGAAGAAGACGTTGATGAAGTTTCTTGTTGTAAATTGTCACTTGCAGAGGTAAGTATCTCGCTCACCATTGTTTGAAAGAAGAAAAAAGCAAAGAATAGAGTGCTTATTTCATTAGTCATTATGCCTTTTTTTGGACTATCAGTGTTCGGAATTGTTTATTTACATCTTACAAGACATTACTAATTTTTCAGATCATCGTATGTATCACATTCTGGGACCTGAAGTATAGTAGTAGCACAAGCAATATGGCCCTTGATGTCGAGGTACACCGACTATGAGGATGTAAGTTTCCAATATCCTTAATCTTGTTTTCGGTTTCTTTTTACATGGGCGAGTTTGCTTTCTAATTACTGACTTTTATTAATCATTTTGTTAGGATTCTAGTGATGAGAAGGCTTATGATTTGTGAGTTTACTAATCATTTTGGGTTGTAATAGTTTGTAAATACATTATGGTTTGCCAATGTGATGTTGATTATATGCTTTCTATTGCTCCCGATGATGCCTTTTATGGTACTTTTCTTTACCATTCTTGTTAGGAAGCTGCAATTCTTGTGTCGATGTTAGTAGTGGTATGTCCATGTTATTTGTTGCTGTTTGCTAGTTTATATGTGCCTATCCATGATTCTGCAATTCTTGTGTCGATATTGTATTCAATTGTTGAAACAGATGTTTTGTTGATTTGTTATCGCTCTTTTTACACCATCGGCCAATGCCATGGTCCCCCTGCTTACATTGACACCAACAGAGTTGAGTATTGAACACCAAATCCAGACCAAACAAACCCAGTTGCATCAAAACTATATATAAATTCCACTAATTATTCTTAAGTTATAAAGCTGTGGAGAATATTCAAGGTCGCTATCATATATACCTATTACAGTTAAAGGTGACAATCGAGTTGTGTTCCGGTTGACCTGTTCGGGTTCGCGGGTTGGCGTGTTAGTATAACCTCTATCCAAACACGATATGTTTATTAATCGTGTCAAGAAATTTAACCCTAATCCCGGTCCTGCATAACACGTGTATGGTAAATAGGTCAACCAGTGATGGGTGGTTGATAGTTTTCAACAAATTTAAATCCAAAAATCATATAACAATTTGAAAAATAATGAAAAGAATATACAACAAATAAGTCTACAACAATTTTAATGATATCCAAGTAATTATGATCGTAATTTATTGTATATTAATTACATAACAAAATGTTAGTTTTATGAATATAAATTAGTAGTCGTGAGTTAGGATCGAACTCGAGACCTATGGGATTGCACGCGTTCCGTATGAGATTTAATTATATCACGAAAAACTAACTTTCCCCTTTTTTGCGCATCTTCAAAAATCATCAAAAAATTCAATTTCTTCTCTAATTCTGAACGAATTTCAATTCTGAAACCATCATTCGATTCGTCTCATCATTGCGCACACAATGATTAGGATGAATTTGATTTTCGTTAAGTTTTGAGAAACCCCCAATTTGATGATTTTTAGGTTTTTAATCGAATTTAGTGCATTTCACTTTGTTTCGAACGTTTTTTTTTAGAAGTTAGAATGTATCGTTTGTATTGATTTGGACTATTCAATTTGGTTGGATGTCGAACAAAAAGAAACAACGGTCTTCGAGGCAAGTGAAGGTGCCAGTAAAATTTAATGATCATGTAATGAATAATGTGAATCAAAGACGCAATGAGAATAAGGAAACTGTTGGCGAAAAGCTGGGAAATGATAAGGGAAAGGGTGAAGGAGTGATTGGCAATGAGAATAATAGTAATGAGAATGGTGATACCAATACTATTAGTGCAAATGAGAAGGTTATTGTATGTAATGTGATGGAGTCTGAGAAAGGGGAAAATGCTGGGAATTTGGTTGAAAATAATGGAGATTGCTCTGTAAGTCATCCTATTACTGTTAATGCTGCTCATATTGATAATAATGTTGATTCTGTGAATAATGATAGAGATATTATTGATGATAATGGTGTAAAGGAGACTGATAGTTTAATAAGAAATTCATATGTTAAAGCTTTGAACAAAAATATGCCTGAAAATGATAATAAGCTGTTTTTAGTGCCTACTGGTGTTAATGAAAAAGGTGATGAAGTAGTGGTATTTGATGAAGAATTAGTAAGGGAAGGTAGTGAGAAATGGAAGAACACTGTTTGTGGATATTTTGTTGGAAGTAGTATGCTTGTTTCTGAAGTGAAGTACAATCTTAGGAGGATGTGGGGAAAGCATGGATTAGAGGATATTGTGGTTGATAATGATGAACTGTGTTTTGTGAAATTCAAAAGTGTGGAGGGAATGAACTTTATCATTGATCAAAGCCCTTGGATGGTTAATGGGAGGCCTTTTTTGGTCCAAAAATGGGATCCTGAAGTGATTATTGTTAAATCTGCCCCCCGTAAAATCCCTATTTGGATTAAGTTGTTTAATGTTCCTTTAGAAGCTTGGAGTGTAAAGGGGATTAGTGCTATATCCAGCAGATTGGGGAGGCCAATTATGATGGATCAGATGACTTCTAGTATGTGCAGCAAAGGTACAGGCAGATTGGGGTATGCTAGAGTCATGGTGGAAATTGAGGCTGCTAAAGGCTTTCTAGATAGCATTGAGATCAATTATGTGGATGATCAGTGTAAGAATAAGAGAACCAAATGGGTTAAAGTGGAATATGCCTGGAAACCAAATGTTTGTAGTCACTGTAAGGTGTATGGACATAGCTATAACTTGTGTAAAGAAAGGCCCAGGTCAATAGCAGAGAATGAGAATACAAAGCTCAATAATAATGCAGAGGCGGCAGGTAAAGATGGATTTATAAATGCTAGGAACAGGAGGAATATAGCTAAGATGAATGGAGGTAATTTTAGTGGTGTACAAGGAGGAAATCAAGGAATGAACTCAAGAAATATCATTGGAAAGTATATGTTCAGACCTAAAAGTACTAATGTACCAGTGGTAAAAGAGAAACAAGCTGAGAAACAAGCAGTCAATGATAAGCAGAGAGTGAATGAAACTGTTAATGGAGATCCACCTAGTTTGGAGAAAGTATGGAATGTTGGAAAGGAAAATGTGAATGAGAACAAAGAAACCCAATTTGAAGATGAATTCCCTGTTTTACAGCATACGAAAAACAAAAGTGCTGGAGAAAATTTAAAGAAAAAAGACTTGAACAGTTTTTCTCCTCTGAAAACCTTGGTCAAGAATGATAAACAAATGTAGAATGAGTGCCCGGATGAGGAAGATGTTCATGATGATATTAATGGAATTGCAAAATGTATATCTGAGAATGATTTGGGAGAATTGGGAAAGAAATTGTGGAATCTGGATAGTTCAAAATGGAAGGACGTGGAAGGAATATTGAAGAATTTGGACCTCTCAAAATATTAAGTGGTGAGTACAGCTCTATGAGTGGATTCTTGGAATGTCTTGGTGAATTGTTTTTTGTTTGTTTTGCTTGAACATAGTTGGTTCTAGCTTTGTATGTTAGTTGTATGTTTCAAATTAGCTTCTTAAGGGTGTTTGGAATTGTCCTTTCACCCTTTTGAATGCTTTGTATTGTTGTTCGTTGTTTGAAATAATATATGTTCACCGGTTTACCCAAAAAAATTATATCACGAAATATTTATATGGTCGAGCTAAGAAAAACGAGGGGGTTGAGTGTCGAGTTTTGAAACTTAAGGAGGTGCTTGCAATGACTTGTTGGACAAGATTTGATGCTATATATATACACACCCTTTTGGTCTTTTGGTCTGATTCGGAAGAATAAGAAAAGATGATCGACACCTCTTTATTTAGATATCGTATATATTGTAAATTTGATTTGATATGTTTCAGTGTATATGCCATGCATGCAAGTTTCATACGCATGTCATGTGCACATGAGATACTTTTAATTCTTCATTGAATTAATGGATCGGCTATATATATACATATAAAATAAAAGGGTTTGACCCGATTTATTTTATTTAAAAGCTGAACATTGTTTCGTGCTTAACTCGTGACTTGAACTAGCATTCTAATTAAATCGCTAACAATACGCGCGTACATGATCGTAGAGAAATCCTACTTTGGATTTTGGTGATTTACACTATTCGACTTTATTAAGTCGATTAGCACTCAAACCCTAATTAGGATTTCATCTTAATTGCTAGTTTGTGGATTTGATTCTTGTTCGGCTAGAATCAAGAAAAGGTACGCATATTCTTCTTATGTTAATTAATTATTCGTTAATAAATCCTATACGCTTCCGCTTAAATACTTTGATGTTTTGTGATTATTTATTTGAATGTCATGTTATTTAATTCCAACAGTGGCATCACGAGTCATTGGTTTTTAATGAGTAATTAATTACATAAACGCGTAATAAAACATATAATTGTATGATGTTTGATATATTTGATCTAGGGTTTATGTTTTATTTTGTTTGGTCGATTTTTTATTAATTGGGGCGTACCCATTTTTTTTAAGTCGACATACACATAAAAAAATTTTAGGGTTTTGAAAATTGTTTGCTAACCTTATTAAAACCTAGAATTAATACATAATTACGTGATTAATTCATGAATAATTTGTTATGTGTCATGGAATTTTTATATGCGATCTTGTGACTTATTTGTATAAATTGTTATGATATCCATGATTATACATGCATGTTAGTCATGGATAAGTTGCTTTGATATATTGTTTAATTGTTGAGACATATTTATTTACGATAAATCTTGAATTGGGGAAGACTCCAATTATATATTAATGAATCAATTATGTGCTAATTGGTATATTTTAATTATGGGTTTACGCAATCGATTCATCGATGTATGTGGCTCACTTTCTATTGTTGGAGTGAAAACCCTAAATTAATATATACATTAATTTAACCTATATATTGATTATTAATAGGGTTTTATCGAATAAGTTGCATGTGGCTACTTGTTTACACGTATAAATTGTTTATTATGTGCGCATTGTTTTTTAGTAGTTTATTTTTTATTTGTTATTTGTTTGTTTATTATGTTAGACAGTTTTAAGCAAAGGGTAATTTTGAATAGAAAAATAATACGGACTAAACAATGGCGAAATTTGATTTGTTTGGAAGAGTTAAGTTTTCAATAGTTTAATTGATTGGTGACTTTGGTACAATGACTGAACGGCTCACCCATTTGAATGAACTATAAAGGGGTTATTTAAGAAGTGCGCACAGTCACACTGAATGGATGTCTAAGGTTATGCTTTTGCGCTTACCTGGTCCTCTGCCCTCTGTAAGTTCGAATGGAGCTACTTAGTAAGCCATAAAATGTGCAAACTCATCTTAAGGGCGAATTGGTTTTAATTCCATGCGCCACTTCTGTGGTAATTATCCGAAACACTAAGTGTTTACACTTATGCAAAAGTACGGTATAATGGATGATAATTAACGCTAAATTCCTTGATTGGTGAACCCAATACCTCAATCAAAACTTTGATAATTTGATCTTTATTAATTGGTAATAAAAAGTTTTTTATTAAATTTATGCTACAAGATGAATGCATGACATCTTTGTACATCTTTGATTTGACCACATAAAATCAAAACTACTACCCTTTTAAATTAAGTTATATGTCATCTAATTAAAAGGAACACTTGAAGTTGCAATTTATGTCATGAGAGTATTTGGCTAGATTGTGATGGAGAGGTAAATCTCTATGTAAAGTGAGACCTTACATGGACATATTTGCAGTTCTTTAAGTTAGACACTTAAGTTGAGTAGGAAGTGAGACTTGGACTCAATGGCATAAGATGGGATGAAACATGTTTATATTTGCAATAGCGTCGGAAAATATAAATCCCATTATGATCTAGGAGTTGGAAATTGTTTGCCAATTAATGTTCGACAGATTACCTTATTATATGCGTTCGTTGCTAGCAGATCAACTGATGTAATGAACCTATGATAATTTGGATCCTAGTTTTCGAGAAAATTCTATGGTTATATGAATATTACCTTGGGTATTTTATTTTCTTGAAAAGTTTAATTATCGAAAATACTAAAATTGAATTTTGCTAATTCTTTAAATGTATTAATGCAACATTAAACCGTAAATGTAGGTTATTCTTGTATTGGTAAATTGATCTATACCTGTAAGGGTTTTTGGTAGAGTCAACTTTGCTAAAAGAATAAATCTAGTCCTCTTTATATAAGAAAGAGTGAGATTCAATCCTATTCCTTTTCATGAATGAGAAAGGTATGATAGGACAAATTAGAATTGTCTAAATTCTAAATACATAACTCGTAAGCATTTTTAATAGTTAAAAAAATTGCATATTTTCTGAGTTATTAAATTAGAAGCTAGACAAATTACTGTATAATTGGTAAAAGGCAAACTAGCATATTTTATCTAGTTGTTTTGTTTTGACCATTTAAAAGTACTACTTACAATTGTTGGAATAGTAGAACTATTAAGAAAGAAATTGCATGCCCAATTTTTTCAAGTTAATAGCATTGATGGATAGTTCATCATCTACATAGTAGAATACACTCTTTAAGTACATAAGTAATTGTTATGTATGGACTTTTTCAAAGGTGTAGGGAAGTAAATAGAATACTATTTTCTTTTACTGGTTAATGAAACACTTTCAATGTCGTCAAATCCAGTGGGAGTGTTGTGTTCTTATTACTAAATAAGGAATAAATGTAATGATCTCTTATTCAGTGGGAGTTACAAGCTTTGTCATCTTGGTAGTAACCCAGATTATCTCTAGAATGTCTTAAGATAATTACTTTCCACTTGTAGACACTTATGTTTTCAAGGATAGTCATGTACGTTTCTTTATTAAACAACGAAGTGGTTCTACATCTACTAGTTATGTTAATATCAATGACACAATCATATTAGTCACATAAACAAACATATGTCGTGTTGTTTATCTGCTACATGATATTGTTCCATGCACAAGTGGGAGAAATCTATATTATGTGCAAGGTACAACATATAGGTATATGATTTAATGGATTCTCTTGACTGCAAGGTAAGAGACCAACATTCTAATATAACTTGTACATATCTAATTTAAGAAACACTTGGTGTTGCAATTTACGTCATGTCAGAACTTGACGAGATTGCAACAACAAAGTAAATCTCTATGTGAAGTCAGACCTTGCATGGACATATTTGCAGTTTCTAAATTAGACAAGTATTTAGAACATGTGTCAAGATGTTATATAAGACTACTTCAAATTAAATATTTATGTATTATTATAATGACATAAATAAATGAAGTAATCTAATACTACTTTAATTTGTATATTTATGAATTTTGTTGAAATGACATAAATAAATGAATAAAATAATGTAGTCCTAAATTATTGTGAAGTAAATAAATTAACTTGAAATTACTATTGAAACCAAGAGTTGTGTTCATAATTACTTTAGTTAAACATGTTTATGATTCATTGTAAAGACATAAACATAAAGTCTTTTAAGACTTATAATAAAGTAAGACGTTAACTTGTTATGTTTTTTAATTAAGACATATACAAGAAGTCATTGAGTTGATCAGTGATTTATAACGTATAATGGGATTATAACAGTTTATGTTTCTTGTTGAAACATGGATATGAAGTGACTTGGTTAAAAGTACTTGTGTTATAAAGCATGTAATTGGCTTGAAAAGTCTATTATACCATTAAGTTGACTTAGTTGGTAAATAGGTAAGTCAAAAGAAATATGTTTATCTTATATATTGTTAAATTGTCTTACAATATTAATTCTAATGAATACCATGTTCAGTTAGGAGATTTAAACTCTATTTGATTTGTTTGATTCAAGATAACCATAACTTCTTTCTTAAAAAGTAACAAGGTTAGAATATTGAGTATGGATTGAATATACTCAATATGACTCCAACCTAGAAGATTAATAAAACACCATTTCATTATGGAATGTGATGAATCACATTAAGTTTTAAAATTGAAGATTCTGAATTTGTTAAACTACTTATGAATAGGTTATTAACAAACTAAAGTCTGGAATTATCAATGTGTATTTGTAATGTCCCAAAAAGAGAACAATGTAGTTTTGCTTTAATTGCTAAGTATATATAGATAGTCTATATATTACAAAAGGCAAGTGGAAGTTTTTTTTATCTTGAAAGATAAAATTACAAGACACATAATCTTCTAAAGCACACTAGTAAATATCATGATAAGGTTAGACATGTAAATGATAGACCTCATGATGATGGAATTTTCATTCATAGATCTGCAAGGATATCTCAGATATTTGATTTATATGTTGAGAAGAACATGAGTTACAGGATTATAGTAAACCTGATAATCATTATGATGGATTACCAAATATTGAATTGGGTAAATTACTCATACTATGAATGTTAAAGATGCTGTCCATAAAGATAATCAATTTTAGAAATTTGGTTTATCTTAATAGTTAGACTAGAGAATAGAAATGAGTTTCTTCAAAGAGATGAAAAATCCTAGTGGTTTGAATTTCTATGTAGAAATCATATGGACAATATTGTACACATATTTAATGCATGTTTTATGACAAGATTATTAATCATACTTAAGCAATTAATTATGATTGAATATTCTTTTCAAGACACATTAAATATATAAAGATGATAATTGTCATACTGAATTTCATTAATATGAAATATGACAATGGAATATCAAAACTCTTTCTTGAGAAATTACTTGAGCGAGGACGGTAAGTAATTGAAAGGTTTTTTTTGAATTCATATAATCTTTGAAAGTGTACGAAGTGCAAATAATTCATGAATGGATAAATGCATGCATCTATGAAATTATTCTTATGTTTAATTATTAAATCCTATTTTCGATTTATAATTAAAATAAGATAAATTTTAAGTGTTCCTGAAAGCTAGTGGGAGTATTATGTTAAGTTTCTTAAATCTTATATGTTATATAACATATAGTAAGTAACATTCCTTGTAAGCTAAATGTTAAGTCTTAGTTTGGAATAATACTTCACTTGTAAGATTTAAGAATTAAAACATACAACCTTGGAATATATGTTTATTGTTAATAAACATATGCAGTAAAATAAATGATTCTAATAAAACATGATATATTGTTTGGGAAATGGATAAATATCTTTTGACAAGATAGAACATGAATGAAATCTAAGTTTGACATGAAGATTCATCATGTACAACATGTAGTGTATTTAAATTATTGTATCATTCTTGAATGATAGATGATTTGACAACATTGGTATCTAATTAAAGGTTATTAGATAACTTGTGTAATGAATATTCTAAAAGAATTACATCCTCAGCCTGGAATTGTTCCTAGATTCTATGGATGAACAATATGTCAAATGTTGTGCAAATTGTCATCAGCTTTAAAACTTGAAAGTTAGGAAAGCATCAAAAATTACACAATAAGATATTAAATTTTACGGAGTTTTAATGAGCATATTGTTGTTTGTATACAATGATGCTGGTTTAATTGAGATGACACTCAATACTAGTCATGGTAGGATTTCATCCTTGTTAATGGCCATATGAACTAGTTGTGCCACTAAGAGCGCAGTTGCATTATCCATTAAAAGAATAAGAATACTTTAAACTTAAAATTGTTTGGAAGTTTAATTGTCATAAATTGGTGATAGAGGATGTCACACACTTTATGAATTATTATGTGGATTGTTGAATGCACACATACAAGGACTTCATTAATTGAATTCTTGAAATAAGTATTCTCAAAATTACGATAGAACAAGTTGGTTGATTTATGCCTTGTCAACAAGTATGATTGTCATTACTTGAGGTATAATTCATCAACTGGAATTTTCATGCATTGATCTATTTAGTATTTGGATAAGGGATGTTAAACAATTGTTATAATAAATCAAATACTTGGTATGTTTGATTTTATAATATATTGTATCCTATATTTGCATGTTTAATCCGTGAATAAATTTATTTATTCTAAAGCGTCCGTTGTCAATTAATGATATGGGAGTATCGTTAAATTAAGACAAATCTGAGTGATTTGGTAGAATATACTTGTAAGTATATTGATGAGAATGCATACCAATTTCAGATGATATTCAATGAATTGAATATAGGACTTATCCCAACTACATAATTTACTTTGTGGATATTGTTATAAGTAAATTATGAATAGTTATCCTCAGACTTGAGATACCAGATAAGTGTCATGAATGTAGTGCACTTTGTTCCTTCAAATTTATTTTGGAGTTTAATACTGCTGGGCCCCTCGTAGGGTTGACAAGATGTTTGCGTGGCCACGCCCAAAATCTCCCCTAAATATGTTTAGAAGATTTGGTAATCTTGTTCAATCACTAATAACGAGAAACAGAATAGTTGAATAAAGAATGACTTAATTCCATATCTTTATTTAACATGGTATTAGAAACAAAAGGATAATAATAATGAGAAATCATTAAAAGGTTTTTTCCAGGAGACCTTACTCGAGTCGTGCTAGAGGCATCGAAGTGTTGCTAGACGCTAACCGATGTGATCACTCTATTAAGATATATCCAAGTGGGAGCTGTTAGTTTTATGGATATAAATTAGTAGTCGTGAGTTAGGATCGAACTCGAGACCTATGGGATTGCACGCGTTGCGTATGAGATTTAATTATATCACGAAATATTTATATGGTCGAGCTAAGAAAAACGAGGGGGTTGAGTGTCGAGTTTTGAAACTTAAGGAGGTGCTTGCAATGACTTGTTGGACAAGATTTGATGCTATATATATACACACCCTTTTGGTCTTTTGGTCTGATTCGGAAGAATAAGAAAAGATGATCGACACCTCTTTATTTAGATATCGTATATATTGTAAATTTGATTTGATATGTTTCAGTGTATATGCCATGCATGCAAGTTTCATACGCATGTCATGTGCACATGAGATACTTTTAATTCTTCATTGAATTAATGGATCGGCTATATATATACATATAAAATAAAAGGGTTTGACCCGATTTATTTTATTTAAAAGCTGAACATTGTTTCGTGCTTAACTCGTGACTTGAACTAGCATTCTAATTAAATCGCTAACAATACGCGCGTACATGATCGTAGAGAAATCCTACTTTGGATTTTGGTGATTTACACTATTCGACTTTATTAAGTCGATTAGCACTCAAACCCTAATTAGGATTTCATCTTAATTGCTAGTTTGTGGATTTGATTCTTGTTCGGCTAGAATCAAGAAAAGGTACGCATATTCTTCTTATGTTAATTAATTATTCGTTAATAAATCCTATACGCTTCCGCTTAAATACTTTGATGTTTTGTGATTATTTATTTGAATGTCATGTTATTTAATTCCAACACAAAATACATGTAATCTAAAAATGCAAAATAAAATCTAAGTTATATATATCTTATATACTTAAAGGGTTCATGGGTTATGCCGTATAATAATTACTCAACCCAAACACGACCCGCTTATTAAACAGGTTAGATGGATGGACCTGTTTTTTTACCCAAACATGTTTATCCTCGACACCTGTTTAAGTTGCTTTTATATCTACTCCCTAGTCATCACCAAGCATTGGATCTAACTGATACCTCATTGCTTCAACTACTGAAATAATATCTCATTAACCCCTCTCCAACTACCTTGTTCAACCACCCTTTAATACCCTCTTCATAATCCACCATTTCATACATACACTCTTTCAAACATTTTCTTCATTTTGAGTGATGACCATGGTTGGCATTGGCATTAACAGGTGGTGGTGGTGGTCCAAAGTTTCTTCAGTCTTAAGCTCTAGTGAAGATTATATGACACATGCTCAAAACCATCTTTCATTTCGTCTCTTACTTTACAACACAAGCAAAGAATTCTTTTATGTCATTTGTTGAAATAGGTGGTCTTGGAAGTAAGGTAAGGTCTTATTCTTTCATGTTGCATGTTTTTCTTTTGATAAAAAAATTTGTTCATGTATATGTAATATTTGTTAG
This sequence comes from Chrysanthemum makinoi, assembly GCA_910596185.1. NCBI lineage: Eukaryota > Viridiplantae > Streptophyta > Magnoliopsida > Asterales > Asteraceae > Chrysanthemum > Chrysanthemum makinoi. The sequence goes on from OU343225.1 coordinate 50,361,885, forward strand.
AGTTATTTACATAGGACTGGACATCGGAGGAAGCGGGTCAACCACGCTCGAGAGAAGATGCGTCATCGGGCCTAATCGTAGGCAGGCAAGCGTTTTCTCTTCTTGTTTTTATAACTTTACATTTAAGCGTATTTATAATTGTTTCAAGCATTGGTAAAAGACAATTTTTTTTTTTTTAATCTCTAGGATTTAGTTAGGGGTTTGATCAGGACGCAGGACGCAGGACGCAGGACGCAGTTGCCATAGTCCTGGGATGAGTAGTCTCTCATAAAATCGATAAAAAGATAAATTAATTCATTTTGAAGTATAGCAAAGTGGTCAAATTGTATGTAAATGACTTATATTAGTTTAAAAGATGATATAGTTTTGGTAAAAAAATACAAACTTATGGGACCTGGTACTTTAACATCATATCAAAAGATAACTCTACAATTATTATGTTTTTTTTGTTGACTAAATGGTTTTTCTTTTGACTCCAAAGAGTGGCTTGATCAAACTTTTGGTTATTTTTGGCATCGCTTTCGAGACTATCAAACACAAATATTAACAATCTTAGAACTTTTGTTTGATTTGAGGATATCTTAGTTAATACATGTGCTAGTTCGTTAATCATTAAACTTATAGATTAAGTTTATTAATTTTTTGACGCCTTAGACTTTTTATTCTTATTTTGGGTAGACTTTCAACAGTTGAGCTTATATATAAAGCTTATTTAAGTCCTCAAATTTCAAAATGTACCATAAGCCAAAAAGCATTAGCTAAAAAATAATAAGGTTTACACAAACAATATTTAAGATAAAAAGTCTAAGGCGCCAAAAATAAGAATAAAAAGTCTAAGGCGCCAAAAATAATAAACACGGTCTATAAGTTTAATGATCAATGAACTAACACCTGTTACACTCAATTGAGATCTCCTCAAATTAAACACAAGTTATGAGATTGTTTATATTTGTGTTTGATAGTCTCGAAAGCGATGCCAAAGATGACCCAAAGTTTGATCAAGCCAATCTTTGGGGTCAAATCGATCTAGCTCCGTGCATATAGTCATAAGAAAAATCATTTTAGTCAAGAGAAGAAACTTAATGATTGTAGAGTTACCATTTTCCCAAGAATATATGATGTTAAAGTACCAGCTCCCGTAAGTTAAAGTTTTTTCTACCAAAACTTTATCATCTTTTAAACTAATAGAAGCGAGTTACATACAATTTGACCACTTTGCTATACTTCAAAATGAGATCGCATATTTTAGAATGCTTTTCAACAGAGAAAAAGTTTCAAATGCACTTTTGATGATCCATCCATGTTTAACATCTTATGGTATGGATTTTGGAGGTCCGTTAGCGTTAGTATCATCACACTCCAAAGATAGGAAATTTGTTCTCGTTTTGTAATTCATTGTTGTTATCCTTGCGGATCTTCTATTTCTCAGCCATGGCCTACGGTACTCTTTTTTTCCAAGTTATAGCAAATAATGGATTTTGAATTATCTATCTTCATCTTTCTTGGTTGTCATTAAAATAGCTCATATATGTTTGATGATAGGTTAAGGCTCAAGCCTAAAGGCTTAGGGTCTATTATTTTAGGGTTATGTTAGCTTATTCTTCATGATTATTAACGTATGTATGAATAACATATACTCCATGATATAGGTTGATTCGATAATGGCGCATCTATAGAAAAGCATACTCAAAAACTATGCTCAAAAGAGGAACATCGCATTCCGTACATACGCATGTGAGATGCAAGGTCCACCACCTTGTCGTCTCTTCAAAGCAAACGTCACCATTGATGGAAATACTTATGTAGGACCCGATTTTTGCAACACGTTGAAAGATACAAAACACGCAATTGCCAAAGTTGCTTTCTTTCATTGTCACCCGATGGATCAGAAGAAGATGATTGTTTGTACAAAAGTCTTTACCAGAGTTGGCTCAAAAGGAGGGTCTTCCTCTTCCACTTTACACTACGAATATATAAGCGGGAACCTCATGTTCCATCATTCGGCTCTACGGTTCAGAATGCCATGTGGGGCAAGAAGGGCGGACTAAGAAACAGGCGGAGATGAATGTTGCGAAGGTTGCTTTTAATGTTCTCATTGAAGGAAAGAAGATTGACGTTATCACCGCCGGAAGCAGGACAACTGCATACATACCCCACTTCTAAAGACTAACTGGTGACCAAGCGGGTAAAGTAGTCAAACCACAAAAAGAGGTATGGTAAGAAGAGCAAAGATGAAGTTGATGAATCCGAAAGTGAGTGTTAGCCTATATCATTGTACGGGCCCAAGCGCATCTTAGCCCATTTCTAGAATATACCGACTTGTGGTATATAGTTGGCATGTAATCATGTATTGGACAGACAATCAATTACAATCAATCAATAATAAACATTATTCCACATTATACCTTCTTACATGGTTTCAGAGCACCAAACCTAAACGCTTCAGATCCTAAAACCATTCCGCCGCCGCCTCCGGCCGCCGGCTACATGCCGGAGGTTCGGAGGGCTCTGACCATCTTTCTCTTCACCTACATCCTCATTTTCATCCTCTGTCAATCTTCTACATCATCCTCATCTACATCATCTTCATTATCTTCTTCTTCCTCATCTTCTTCTACATCGTCCTCATCATCTTCAACCCCGTCCTCATCATCCTCACTATCATCACCTTTTTCTTCTTCTTCTTCTCACCATCACCACACTTCTCACCATATTGTTACTGCTTCGTCTACTGCTTCTCCTTCCCAACCCTCTCAATCATCTCCAACACAGCTTTCAAAAAAAAAAAAAAAAAAAAATCAACCCCGATATCTGATATGAACAACACTTGCGTCCAGATCTGGGTTTCGTCTTCGTTAGATTCATGACCAGTCTACCGATTCGTTTAGAGCATATTTAATTGTTTGGTTGCTTCGGTACATTAGAAGATCAGAACTCGAACAACGTCGACATTATTGCCAGAAAAAGAAAGTGTAGTGGTGGCTGTTCTTTTCTTTTTAAGAGAGAGAATGCGTGTATTTGTGTTTTGTGTTTGTGTGAACTGTAAAGCATCTTTAACTTTGATAAAGTTAAAAAAAAAATAATAAATAAATAAATAAAAAAAAAAGAAAAATTGTTATTTATATGTCGAATCCAGGGTATCAATTTCCGAGACGACTTTTGTTGGTGTCGAATCCAGGGTATCAATTCCCGAGACGACTTTTGTTGGTGTCGAATCCAGGGTATCAATTCCCGAGACGACTTTAAAAAAAAAAATAATAAATAAAAAAAAGAAAAAAAAAAAAAAAATCTCCTTTCAACCTCTACTGTTTTCTCACCTGCTACGCTGCCTTCTCATCTGCTCACCTTCATCAGACACTTTCCTCACCTCCATTCTCTATCCAAAAAAAAAAAATAGTGGATCTTTATGTTTTTCTATAGAAAAACACGCCCCGTTTGTTTGGAAGGTTCTTTGGGGGTTGAAGTTTTAGAACCAACTTTCGTTTTAGGTTATATTGTTTGTTTGTTTTTCTTTTCTTGTTTTACTACTCCAGTCCGAGCTTTCGCGATTTCGCCGCTCGGACTGCGGGGGAGTGTTAGCCTATATCATTGTACGGGCCCAAGCCCATCTTAGCCCATTTCTAGAATATACCGACTTGTGGTATATAGTTGGCATGTAATCATGTATTGGACAGACAATCAATTACAATCAATCAATAATAAACATTATTCCACATTATACCTTCTTACAGTGAGAATGAAAAACCAAAAGGAGGGAAGAAAACAACACTCAACACTTATGGCTTCAACACTTAGCATCGCAAAATTCAGGACTTGAACCCACAACCATTTGGTTGGACTTTAGAGAATCATAACCCTAAACATAATGGACCCTAAGCCTTTAGGCTTGGGCCTTAACCAGTGGCGGAGCCAGGAAAAGTGATTACGGGGGGCATCCCGCAACAAGAGGAGTTAAAAAAGCCTAATGGGTTGTCTTGCAGTTTAAAAAGCCGAAGGACAATTTCCACAGTTTTTGCAAGCTCCTCAAAATGATGCTAGGCATATAGCCGAAGGATTTGAACCTTTATTTTTGAAGTGTATGCAAACAAGCTTTTTCACATGTTCTGTTAAATGAATTTACATTATACTAATAATTTTGGGCCTTTAATTTTGAGCTTTATACACTAAGCTATAAGGTTCAGTATAAGTTTTCTTACTGAGACTTTTATATTATCAGTTGAAGATAGCCAAACAAGGCAACAAGCATGTACTCAAAGTTACTAATGGATTTATTTCTGTTTGCATTGGGTTTTACTACAAAAAAGATTATCGAACTATAGACCAATTCTTAGGTCGGCTTGGCGCAAGCCAAAAGAGACTATACCCAATGCTCTTATATTTAAGTATACTTGCATTAGGTTAAATGGTTTAGTGTTGCAAGTTATCCATTGTTGTTAGGAAAAAAACTATAAATTCATAACATACTGTTGGGATTTTAGATCTAGTTAACCAGTAACCTCTACGAGTACGCAGCGGATAATGGATCTAGTTAATACAATTATGTTAACACGTAATTAATAAACACATAATTTAATACAATATTAAATGATTAAAAGGGAATAAAGAAGTCTAACCTTGCTTGGCAATTGGACTTTAGTAACGGAACAAGAAACCCTACGAAACCTTTAAGTATCTAAAGTAGATACCTCGAAGAGTATCACACACAAACTCGATTCACGTATACGTTCGATTAACGCTAGTCGAGAACGTAATATATAAACCAAGTCAAATACTTGACCACTTGAATAATACAAATCAGAAAAGTCCAAGAACTTGTTTGTCTTCCTCCCGAGAACAAAAGAAACCAGTAAACAGCTTTTGTAACTTCACCCGTATCGGATATAAAGATCCAGTAACCAACCTCCTTCTGTCCGAGATAAAATACTACGAGCAGGAGCAGTTACTCCTTTGATTCTGCTGCTATGTGTCGACCATGAAACAAGAAGCAGGTACCAATCGAACTATCTAAACACTTGTTTATAATTGCAATGTTACGATCCCACATCGCCCAAGTATGGGATTGGGCGGTGGTTTATAATGTCTAAGTGTCCCCTCCTCATCAAGCTAGCTTTTTGAGTGAGTTCTACACTTGGACTTATGAACATCGATACGAGCCTAGTATGGGATAGGTTCATATCAATTGGTTTCAGAGCCAGGTTAACCTTTCGAGGTTCCAACACTCGGAGTGGTGGCCTATGGAGTGGTGGCCTGTGGAGTGGTGGCTTGGACCCGAAAGAAGGGTGCCAACCGTGACCAACACAGTCGTGACCAACATAGCCGTGACCAACGAGCTCAGAGTGGTGGCCTATGGAGTGGTGGCTTAGACCCAGAGAGGGGTGCCAACCGTGACCAACATAGCCGTGACCAACGAGGACGTTGGTTCTTCAAAGGGTGGGGTATTGTTACGATCCCACATCGCCCAACTATGGGATTGGGCGGTGGTTTATAATGTCTAAGTGTCCCCTCCTCATCAAGCTAGCTTTTTGAGTGAGTTCTACACTTGGACTTATGAACATCGATATGAGCCTAGTATGGGATAGGTTCATATCAATTGGTTTCAGAGCCAGGTTAACCTTTCGAGGTTCCAACACTCGGAGTGGTGGCCTATGGAGTGATGGCCTGTGGAGTGGTGGCTTGGACCCGAAAGAAGGGTGACAACCGTTACCAACACAGCCGTGACCAACATAGCCGTGACCAACGAGCTCGGAGTGGTGGCCTATGGAGTGGTGGCTTGGACCCAAAGAGGGGTGCCAACTGATATGTGTCTAAATACACATATATTTTATACTGTTTTAACCCACAAAACAACCAAAAACACACAAATGACTCACAAAATGTTATAAATATCATTTAAATGTGTTTTTATGTGATTCAGGTACAAAAGATTGAAAAACAAGTGAAAAATGATCAATTTCACAAACAATTGTCATTTTCAGTCCCTGAAGTTACTCAAATTGTCAAAACTAGTCCCTAAAAGTTTTAAATGAATGAAAAGTCAACTTAAGTCCTTGGGAAATCAAAAATGTTCACAAAACATCCCTGGATAAAAGTTTACACAAAATGGCAATTTTTACCCCTCAAGTTACAAAATTGGCAAAAATAATACCCTTGTACTATGCATGATTGAAAAGTTGGAACATTTTGATAAACTTTTGGGAATTTACACTTTTAGTCCCTCAAAATCCAAAAATGACAATTAAGGTCCTTTTAACTTTTAAAATGAAATTTTATGCAAAAAGGGTCCTTGTTTTAATTAATGTTTGTCATGTTTGGTCCTTGTGAGAGCATTGGAAAAATATCACTTTCAGTCCTTGAAGTTTGATGAAGTTGCAATTTTGGTCCTTATAATATCACTTAAACCATCCGGACCCTTATGTTATTAAAAGCCCAAATCCAAATCCACTATCCAACCCCTTGGCCCAATCCTTGACCCGGCCCCAAGTATTACCAACTCGGTCAAAGAAAGTCAAAAACTACTCTCTCGCGCTCAAAAAACCAGTAGTACTGTAACTCTTCCTCACAAACACTGAAACATCAAAACCAGTCCTGGTTTTCCCACATTTTCAACACCCCTCCCATACTATGTCCCCTCCACCTCCTCTAAACACCAAAATCTTTAATTGACTCAAACCAAACTCTCATTAAAGCTCAAACCTGCTCTTGACAAAATTGGCGCCAAAAAGCAAAATGGATGGTTCTGATGAATTAGAGTGATCCAAGGGCTCAGCTATGGTGGGATCAAATCAGAGGACTAGTGGGAGTATTTTTGGTGTATAAAGGAGAGAAGAAAGAGAGGAGAAGACACTTTGGCATTAGGCCATTGTCACATAGATGTAATTTTTAATGCTTTTCTTAGTTAAAATGTCTTTTAAACTTTCAAATGTTGTATTTTACCTTAAAGTAGTGTAATGAAACCTTACTTTCAGTTTAATTCTAGTTTAATTTCAGTTTTAAGTTTTTGCTCAATTCCTTTAATTCTCATGTTATTCAAATTCTAGTTTACTAGTTGTTTATTGGATTCTTTAAGCTCAATAAGCTCTTGACAACAGTTTTAAGGTTTTAAGATCCATTAAATAGACTTTTGTTTTTTTTAAAATAGAAAATCACTAAAAAATAGATAAAATCAATGAAAAATCAAAAATCAGATTTATGAAGAAGGTGATGAAGCAGGGTCGGATTTGGAATGCTATGGGGTATTAGGAGCTTAATAGGAAGCTATTGGGTGTAACCTTGTCCCTGGTTTCTATGTCTCAGTCCACTTTCTCATTTGTAAGCATGTTTCTAATTTTTGCAATTCTTGTTTCAATGTTTTATTTACCTTAATTTCCATGTTTCTGTGTTTATTTGATGCTAGTTAGTGATTTTATAGCTTAATATTAGTTGTTTATGATTTGGAATTACTTGTTGCAAGATTTCAAGTTTGGACTGCCTTTAGGCCAATTTTTGATAATCCTAGGTAAAAACATGTGTGACTACTTGTTTATGCTAAAAAAGGTTCTAATTTAACCAATGAAAACCTCTGGATTTGATTTTATAGGTTTATATAGTCTTACACTTTGAAATCCTCAAAATCAGTGTTTATAAGGTATGTTTGGATTTGCTGTCAAAAATGTTTTAGAGGCTTAGTCCGTGGTGGTTCATTGTTGTTTCATGCTTGTTAACCTCATTTGAGCTCATTGCAGTCAACATCTTGTGCTTGCAAAGCTCAAAAGTCAAAATCCCTTGTTTTCTGTCTTAAGCTCTTAACTGTTGAGATTTTGCAATATCAAAAGCTCATTTTGTGTTTAAATATCTTAGAATTATCTTGCATTAGTTTCCTTTCATCATATAACATAAAGCTCAGCCCATAAATTAGGTTCAAAGTTCATTTTAGTCAAAGTATAAAAATCTGTCAAAAGTCAAATTTTCATTTAGGTCGTTTTTGAATAAAATAGATCTTTTTACTGTGTGTTTAATAATAAGTTTTAGCTTAAAAGCTCTTAGGGTATTAAAGTCTAGTTGCTAAACAAAAATACAAAAATATTAGATCAGCTTTAATCAGCTTTTAGAGTGCTTATTTTCTTCTTTCTTTTGGACCCCTTGTCTGCATAAGTGCCCTGTGCACAGATTTTGGTACCTTACTTCATAAGCTCTCACAAGCTCATTAGTTAGCTTAATTCTGTGAAACTTAGCTTTTTGAGAAGCTCACCTAGCTGTCTCAAGGATCCAAGTTTGGTTTTTCCATTTCTAGCTTATTTAATAGGTCTGCTTAGAGCTTTTCATTTGTCCCATTTCATTCAGTTCAATAACTAGTCAGTGTTTTCATCAGTTTTACATAAGCTCCTCAAGAGCTTATTAATGTAAGCTAAACCTTGTAAAATAGCTTTTTAGAGAGTTTAACTGGTCTCCTTGTTGGTCCTAGTGTTCATTTTCATTTCTGAGCTTATTCATGTGCTTAAATTAAGGTAATAAGTACCTAGTGATTCAAGGAGTTAACTGTGTAACAGTGTTTAGTTTTGCTTATTTGTGCTTAATTTGTGCTTATTTCTTAGTCATTTGCTTTTTCAATTGTTGTAATTAGCTTATTTTAAGTTACTTAGCTCATTTTCTGTTTAGCTTTTGCTATTTCATAGCTTGTTAGCCATTTTAGCTTTAACTTGTGCTTATTTCATTTTTCTTGCCACTGTTGTAATCTTAGCTTATTTCTGTGCTTATAAGTTGTTTTTAGAGAAAGTCATAGTTGTAAAAAATGCTTATCTTTGTGTGTTTTATTAGTTTGTAAAAGAAAATTTCAAAAATAAAATGTTTGGCAAAAAGGGGAGGTCAAGGTTCGAACATGCGACCTCCCCCTTGATAGAGTGATAGAAGTGTACCTGTATGCCGTTTGCCCTTGGGACTTTTTCTGTCATTTCTTCACACTATCTATCTCTTATATACGTTTTCCAGTTTAGCTTATACGTAGCTTTTTAGCTTATTTGTAGCTTATTCATAGTAGCTTTTTCCAGTTTTTTATTTTTCATAAATCTGTAATAGTATAAAGTATTTTCTATAAAAGTTTCAGATTTTTCTCATTAGTTTTAGTATTTTTAAACATTTAATTTGTGTAAAATCTTATTTAATTCATAATAAAAAATATAAAAGTCAAAAAAATATAATTCTTTTTTCTAAAATTTTCTTTTGTCATATATTTTGTAAAAATGTTATTTTTACACTTGTAGGCCTTTTATTTCATAAATTTTACGTTTTGTCTTGCGCTCCAACGTAATTATTATACATATCGCTCGTTTTCATTTTAAGTTACGTTTTTAAATAATTTGAGTTTACGTTTTAGTTAATATAGTTTATTTGAGTCATTTTATTTTATATATCATAAACGTTCATCATTGTAAATATAGTGATAGCGTTTATTTAATAGATTTTATCTTTTTTTTAACTTTCTTAATTTGTATTTAAGTCGCTTTAGTTTATTTCCTCTTTCATTAGTTATAATTGTTCATTCAATCTATCCTTTCTGATCACTATCATTAGTGATCACTCTATCATCTGAATTTGTTTCGACACACCATTGAGTCTCCGTGGGACTTAACGACCCGGGAATCCACTGTATTCTCTGATCTTCATTTGCATTTGTGTCTGAGCAGTTTTAAGTCTGTTTAGACTTGACGGTTCGGACCAGATCAAATTTTGGCGCCGCTGCCGGGGAGGCTTTAGCGTGTGTTTAGCCATTTTCAGATCCATTGTTGCACATATACCACCATTTGTAAAAAGTTTTTTGTAAAGTTAAAAATATTTTCCTAAGGTGTTAATAGCACCAAAAACAATATAAAATACAAAAACATTTTTTCCTTTGCACAACTTGCCCAGTTTGATAAGTCCCTCAGTTACAACATTTGGTTGTTGGTCATTTCTGATTCTTGAGCTCTGTCAGACCAGATTCCCTTTCGAGGGGTTGTTAGGAATTTTCTTTCTTCTGTATATATATATAAAACTTTAAAAAAATACAAAAATATTTTCCATTTCTTTTTATAAAATCAAAAATCAAAAAGATTCTTCTCGCTCTTTCTAAGTTTCTTTCTAAGATTCTTATACTCATCTTAAGTGATGATTATTCATAATTCTGTGAGTGGCAATCCCACTCCAATTTCTCACCATTCTTTGAGTGGCAATCCCACTCAGTTTCCCCATGAACCATTTAATTCGGGGTCAAGTCAAGCTAGTGACTTGGTTATCAAAAACAAGCCACACTATATGGGTTTTCACCCATATTTCTGTCTTCTTTCTCTGTTCTACCACCTAGTGTGGGGGTAATAACCCACCTGTTGTATAAAAAAAAAAAAAAAAAAAAAAAACTTTGAAAATTGTAAATGCAGAAAAAATAAAATAATTGTTGTGTTACCCCATTTAGTTTTGAATATTGAGGACAATATTCATTTCTAAGTGTGGGGGGGAAATTCTGGCGAATTTGATCATAAATGTACCCTTTTAGTCCCTTTTTCCCCCAAAATGGCCAAATTTAAATTTTTTTTTTTTTTAGTGGAAGTACTATGTACTAAACACAACAAATGGTAATCAGTCCACCATGTCTAACACACAAAAGGATTGGCTAATCCAGGAGCAAACGGCTCTTGGTAAAGATATTTCAAATCCGTTTATATGGCTTGCAATTTGCCCAAAATTGTATGGTTCTCAACTCACCATATCCTAATTAGTAAAGAGTTGGCTAGCCCGCAAGATTATGGCTTGTGGTAAAGGCAGTGGAAAAACCATAATTGATAATCAGCTCACCAAAGATAATATTGATAATTTATCTAAGAGTTGGCTAGTCCGGAAGGGTACGACTTCTGGTAAAGACGAATCAAATCCGTTCTGACTTATGATTTGCTCAACATCATTTGGTTATCAGTGTACCAAGGTTCTTACTTGAACTGAAACATTTGGCTACTCCAGAAGTGATGGCTTTTGGTAAAGAGTTTTTCAAATCCATTAAAATCTCAAATCATTGCTAGGGACTAGCAATATCTCAGTGTGGGGGATTTGATACGTGTCTAAATACACATATATTTTATACTGTTTTAACCCACAAAACAACCAAAAACACACAAACGACTCACAAAATGTTATAAATAACATTTAAATGTGTTTTTATGTGATTCAGGTACAAAAGATTGAAAAACAAGTGAAAAATGATCAATTTCACAAACAATTGTCATTTTCAGTCCCTGAAGTTACTCAAATTGTCAAAACTAGTCCCTAAAAGTTTTAAATGAATGAAAAGTCAACTTAAGTCCTTGGGAAATCAAAAATGTTCACAAAACATCCCTGGATAAAAGTTTACACAAAATGGCAATTTTTACCCCTCAAGTTACAAAATTGGCAAAAATAATACCCTTGTACTATGCATGATTGAAAAGTTGGAACATTTTGATAAACTTTTGGGAATTTACACTTTTAGTCCCTCAAAATCCAAAAATGACAATTAAGGTCCTTTTAACTTTTAAAATGAAATTTTATGCAAAAAAAGGGTCCTTGTTTTATTAATGTTTGTCATGTTTGGTCCTTGTGAGAGCATTGGAAAAATATCACTTTCAGTCCTTGAAGTTTGATGAAGTTGCAATTTTGGTCCTTATAATATCACTTAAACCATCCGGACCCTTATGTTATTAAAAGCCCAAATCCAAATCCACTATCCAACCCCTTGGCCCAATCCTTGACCCGGCCCCAAGTATTACCAACTCGGTCAAAGAAAGTCAAAAACTACTCTCTCGCGCTCAAAAAACCAGTAGTACTGTAGCTCTTCCTCACAAACACTGAAACATCAAAACCAGTCCTGGTTTTCCCACATTTTCAACACCCCTCCCATACTATGTCCCCTCCACCTCCTCTAAACACCAAAATCTTTAATTGACTCAAACCAAACTCTCATTAAAGCTCAAACCTGCTCTTGACAAAATTGGCGCCAAAAAGCAAAATGGATGGTTCTGATGAATTAGAGTGATCCAAGGGCTCAGCTATGGTGGGATCAAATCAGAGGACTAGTGGGAGTATTTTTGGTGTATAAAGGAGAGAAGAAAGAGAGGAGAAGACACTTTGGCATTAGGCCATTGTCACATAGATGTAATTTTTAATGCTTTTCTTAGTTAAAATGTCTTTTAAACTTTCAAATGTTGTATTTTACCTTAAAGTAGTGTAATGAAACCTTACTTTCAGTTTAATTCTAGTTTAATTTCAGTTTTAAGTTTTTGCTCAATTCCTTTAATTCTCATGTTATTCAAATTCTAGTTTACTAGTTGTTTATTGGATTCTTTAAGCTCAATAAGCTCTTGACAACAGTTTTAAGGTTTTTAGATCCATTACCAACCGTGACCAACATAGCCGTGACCAACGAGGACGTTGGTTCTTCAAAGGGTGGGGTATTGTTACGATCCCACATCGCCCAAGTATGGGATTGGGCGGTGGTTTATAATGTCTAAGTGTCCCCTCCTCATCAAGCTAGCTTTTTGAGTGAGTTCTACACTTGGACTTATGAACATCGATACGAGCCTAGTATGGGATAGGTTCATATCATGCAAGTTTAGAAACCAAAACAAACACCTCCTTGTCGAATTGTTTTACCAATCGACCAAGAAGAATAAAGCAGGGAATTGGTCATCGATTTAGGGTTAAGAAGCTGAGATTATGCGTGTCATTATGAGGATCCAGGGATGTGTTTATATAGCCTTGTAAGTTGAACCCAAGTAGGAAACCTAGCTTGGTCGACAAGCAAAAAACCCATGCCCTTACCCACCCAATCGGTTTGGATCACACAAGCCCAAGGCTTTACCCAAACGACCCATATGATGAGCTGAAAACAGCCCACGGGTCATAATATGTGATCGGGTCATAATAATGCATATCGGGTAAATAGTAATTCAAGTATTAGTTACGTTCAACACGTATACTCGTGTTTATCGCGTGTGCCCCCATCGGCTCATACACGTTTAGTTGCTTTGTCGTGTTTTAAAACTCCCACAAACCAACACCTACTTTAAAAAAAAACTCATTATGCTTTGTCTACTTCACTTATTGTCATAATACATATCCGTTTTCATTTTATTTGGTTATTTTCTGTCCGTTTTATCCGTTTTCGTAAATCGTCCATTTTTATCCGTTTTCATTTTAATCTGTCCGGATAAAACCAGATAAAAATGGATAAAAAACCGTTTTTATTATCTACGTCAAAACGGTTTTTATCCGTTTCTATCCGTTTTTATCCGGACAGATTAAAATGAAAAAGGATAAAAATGGACAATTTACGAAAACGGATAAAAACCGGACAAAAAATAACCGAATAAATGAAAACGGTTATGTATTATGACAATAAGTGAAGTAGATAGAGCATAATGAGTTTTTTTGTAAAGTACGTTATAGTAGCTTTTTTCCTTCTTGTTACCGCAAATTAAACGAAAAGACGCCAAATTTAATTGTCTTTTTAAATGTGGAGACATGTTATGGGTTAGTACATGGTCCCTTCAAGAAGCAAATATAATGAATTGACGATATGATTGCCTTCTTACCTTAACCAGTTACGGAAATATCATTCAACTCTACGTGAAGCTTCAGTTGAATCATATACAAAACTCAGTTACGGTAGTAACAAAATATGTTCCTTGGTTCCTTTATCATCTCATACAAATTTTCAATTCTAATAACTTAATTATTCATAGATTCTTAACTTTAAATGCCATTTTTTTTTTCAGGGATCAAGAGTTTGAGACACTGTTGGTACTTTTCAATTTAAGGTGTCTATGAATATCTTAACAGTAAGTCTCATACTTTACAATATCATGGTTTAGCGGTGCCATTTTCATTGTATATGAGCATCACTTGTCGAGGGCCACAAAATTCCATGTGTCACACACAAAGCAATATGATATTATTTCAGTAAAGTTAATTTGTCCACTACCGAGTAAATTGTAGGGGTGCCAATCAAGTCGTGAAAGGGATGCCATTATTTTAGTAAAGTTAATTTGTCTACGCAAACACGACTCATTTCTAACCTAGATATGCATAACATGTGTAACTCATTTAGCATCTTTAAGTAAATAGGTCAAACGGTGAATAAGTTTGGTGGTTTGTCGATTTAACTAGTTTATATGCAAAAATAATATAAAGATCTAAAAAATGATAAAAATAATATATAAATAACTATACGACAATTTTAATAATATCTGAGTTATAATCATAATTCACTCACATTAAGTACATAACAAAATATAACATAAAAGCCAAGTTATACATTTTATTTTTGGAGATATATATATTTAAACGGGTTTACGGATTAACATGTTTAATACTTACTCAACCCAAACACGACTTGTTTATTAAACGGGTTAGACGGGTTGATCCGTTTTTAACTAAACCAGTTTAACTTTGTGCCGAGTTCGTGTTGTTTATCATGTCGTGTCGAGAATTATATTCCACTAGATTTAACACTTTGCAGAAGAGTGTACAATGAAATCCAATGAAAGTGTCAGATGACTGGTCTTATAGACTAAGAACACGAAACGAGTTGTGCGTCTCTATTTTAAAAGACACCATTCAATGCTAGGAAATTTCCTCAAGATAACGCTCAGTTCACGAGTTTTTAAGGAAGAGAAATGGAAAAGAATAGAAAAAGGAAAAGAAGTGGAAAAAGAAAGTAAGTGTTAGTTATTATATTCTTGAGATAGAGGAAAGGAAAAGGAAAGTAATCATAATCATGTTCTTGAGTGAGAGGAAAAGGAAAATAACTTGGTCAAATTACATATATACCTTTTAATTGTTAATTTCAAATGTTTTAAAAAGGGTATATTAGTCTTTATACAACATACGGTTCCGTTTCCTTTCTCTTTCCTCTCAAAAGTGGGAGGAAGATTTACTTAACAAATCTTCCTCCATATTTCCTTTCCGTTTCCCTTTCTTCCCTTAAAAAAGACTCAAAAACACAAAAAACTTTCCATTTCCTTTACTTTCCTCTTCCATTTCAACTCGAGAACTGAGCGTTACTTTTTACTCGATGGAAAGACACTACAAAATCTATTGAGTTTTACCTCTATGAATTTTTAATGAAACTTTGACTAAAGTTTGTATCTTTTAATGAACATGCATAAAAAATATTGATAATGAAACATTGGCTAAAGTTGGCAACTTTATAACATAATGGTTTAGCGGAAAAACATTGATTAAGACTAATCGTAATGGGTGGTCGACATTGTGGTCGGTCACCACCCAAAAAGCGTCCCCCAGTACGAGACCCCCAACTAACGAACGCGGCCTCTTTGGAAAAAATTGAAGATTTGGTCGGCTAGTCGACCGAATGGTGTGAGTCTCTTTGTGTTTGCAGGTGTTTTTTTATTGATTTTTGTGGGGTATGTTTTTTGTGGTCGGTGTTCGCGGTCGCTTTATTACGGACATTTGGTCATGCATTTTGTCTTAGAGAGAGAAAGGTGAGTTTTTTTATTGGGTAAAAGGGATTTTTCACCCGGGTAAAATTCATTACGCCAAAAAATATTGAAGTACAAGAGATGAGGGTGACTTTCCTCATCTCAGTCCCTTAGGACACTTACATGCAACTACTATATAAGAATGACACGTCATTCTTATAACTTACAGAAATAAACTTAGGTGATGGGGGTAGTTGCCAATTTTATTTTTTTTTTGGCATAAAATTTGGCTTAGAATTGGGCCAATCACAAAGTGACATGTCACTTGCTAAATTCTATGCCAAAAAGTGTAAGTTTGATATGGTGATTGCCAAATTTTGACATTTGTTGTCAAATCCAATTTTTTTTTTTGAAAAACCAAAAAGTAAAATTTTATTAAATAAAGTAACATGTCACTCAATAGTATTTTATTAAATAACTAGCTAAAAGACCCGTGAAATTCACGGGTATTTTAAAAATACGTGAAAAAGAATATTTAATTACATTGACTATTACGAAGTTGAGGTTAGAATGAACCGCATTTGGATAAGCTAAACTAAATATTAAGTTGCTAATAGTGAAATATACGTTGCATCAAACACAATAGTCAAATAACCGGAAAGAACATAACCATCTTCAATCTTTTACTCTCGTGTACGTTAGGTTTCGTCTTCAACTTATAAAATTACACATTGCTTAAACACATCCGAATAAACACAATAACTATAATCAATGCCGCATCGGGTTATTATATTGATAAAATGAAATGAAATAAATCAATTATTAAATAAAGAGCTTTTGTTTCTTGAATACTCCGTATCAAATTGCTCTCCTTCACCATTAGTGCAAATAATTTACTCCCAACATTGCAGCTAAAGTTTTACATATAATCAACCCCAACAAAGTAAAAACAAAAAAAGAATAATCAACACGAGACTCATTAAGTCATTATACTTCAGTTGTTCCATTAATTTTCATTGTAGCTTTAACCCATAGAGTTAGCTTGCTTCAAATGCGGTAGGTTCTTAACCAAGTATAATAAGACCACTTCAAGATGGACAAACAACATTTCTTTACAATATCAAAAACCTGTAACTCACAAATAAGCTAACTCATATTGGAGCAAAGACATTAAATCACATAAGTAGAATAAAATCTTACCTTTAAATCTTGAAAGCCATGCGCCCATTTCAATTTTAGTCTTCCATGACCAGATGACCTCAGTATCGATGATGAGTGTATTCATTTTTTTTTCATAAATATATGATAAAAGATTTAGTTAGACTGAAATAAAGTTCAACATCAACAACAAAGAGGTGCGATGGGTATTAACAACATATGCAAACGCGTTAATGAATTTTGGTTTCAAGTTTTATAGAACAAATTTAAAGATGGCATAAACGGATGAGTTAAAACAAAAATTGTAGCTTTATAGAGTGGCTGTTGAAACAGGTTAAAATTACCATTTTGAAGTGGCTCATTTGTCTCTTGTCGAATACAAACTCATGTTTTCTGAATTAGTTTTGGGATTTACAAAAAAACAAAAATATGTGTTTCATAAAATGGGTATATACGTCATTTTCCTGTATATAAAGTATTAAAAGTAAAGCTACCTGCATTATTATTCAGAAATCTTCAAAGTAGATTCAAGCAAAGAATATATGAGAAGGAATAGTGTGAACTTGCCTGAATCTCGAATCTACTTGTACATAGAGTGAAATGAAAACAATAATCCATGACTTGCCATGTAGTGAACATTAAATTAAATATGTGTAGTATTCATCAAGATAAAGAGAATATTAAATATCTATGACATTCATCATGGTAAAGACCAAAATCAAGATCCTTTTTTCCCCTGCAACAATCCAAGCTTTGCTGATAAAATAGCTTTACTGGTGTAATAATTAATTGAGCATAAAAAAACTTCAAATAACATAATGTCACATTTATGTATCTATATTTTTATAGGAGCTGGCAAGGTCGGATGAAATTGGATCCCCTGGAAGTTGCGCAAAATTAGCTAATGATGACGAAACTAATTTTGTAAGACATATCGATAAGAAGTAAAGAAAGATATTGACTTACGTGTTGAGTTCCATTGCAAAGCAAACATGGCAGTGGTTATCTAGCGTTGCCTGCGATAAGTAATCTTCGGTTAAATATGTATTTATTGTAGTTTAATTTTGACATTTGACCTCAATTTAGACCATAAAGTTGATGTTTTTCCCCATTTGAGGCACTTTCTATTCTTAATCGATCTAATACTTATATAAAAAAAAAAATTAATCAGATAGGAAATGAAATAATGAATTTTCAAACCAAAGTTGTAGAAACTATGGTGATAGAGAGCATATTCAAAGACACTTAGCGACAGGTTCAACATGCACAAGATCCATCATTCTTAAAACAGACTTCTGATGACACTGAGCATGTTCAAGCAATCTTATCAAGTCAAGTGAAATCCAAACTTAAGTTGTCAATATCTAGTAAAGTTTGAGAAGTGTTTGTTAATGGCCCCTTCCATTACTTGTGTCATTATTCTTAAAAACAGTCCCCTTTCCTACTATACCCACGCTTAGCACTTAGTAAAATGGTTATCATATTCTCTTTTGCTGGGTGCTTCTCTATTACTAAACAACAACGATATTATTTGGAACTTACAATCCAATGTAGATTTTGCCATGAGTAGTAAATTTCTGTTTGAACCATGACTGAGCTAGTTATGAAAACGGGGTTAGCATAAGTAATTTGGTTCAATTCCTTCACCATGAACAAAATTTTTTAGACTAAAACTATAGCAGCAGGTCAATTAATAGGAAAAAAAGACTCTAATATCAGGTCAATCATAAACATGTTATCATGCTTGCTATTGCTTCTTAATACTTGTTTAGTTTTGATCCTTAATACTCGTCTTAAGCAACATAAGTAATAAGTTATTAGCTTATATCCTGAATAATTGTTTATCTTAGAAACAAAAAAGATAAATACCCTAAATAGTTGTTTATCTTAGGCATGTAGTCAAATATTCGTTGAGTGGTTCATCAAACACGGAATAACTATAAAATAAAGCATCTATATAATTTTTTCACCAAAATTATACCCTAGACATGATGTTAATACCTTGACAGAGATTAACTCTGTGTAAAATACATCATGATTAGGCAAAAGTAAGCTCGGAAAGACCAAAGACTTCTTCTATAAGTGTGTCCTGAACTACCGTCCTTGCAAGCATTTTTCCTGTGACGGATGTATCGTGGAAATTATTTCACATTAATATGCCATACAAATCAAAAGAAAAAAAATGACCCAAATTATTCTTTTATATTACCATGCCTTCGGATTAATCACTAAATGACTAAATTAATTAGATACAAATCCACAAAATCAATTTGTAGCCAGAAAACCAAAACCACAAGATCATCAAACCAAGCAACAATCATCCACAGTCACCAATCTACAATCCAATCAATTAATGCAAACCTTATAACTTATAGACATGGCTGCCAAATTGCTTATGCTCAGTGGCTTATCTATCCTAACTTTTTAAGGTCTTATTACCTGGATTCTTAAGAAAGTTTGTAGCTTATATGGGGATGTTTCGCACATATAACACTTTTACAGCATAATACATCAGACATGTGATCTAAACCTTCAGTTCTAAGGCTGTGGAGTGTGGACCACTTTTCTCTTATTCCCTTAAGCATAACAACAAAACCTCATATAGCAACCTAACACATTTAAATAAAAACTAAGTTTTAAAGAAACAATCAGGTAATATGAATGATCAAATTGAGTTGTACTGGACATGTACTAAAATAATGATCCGCATAAATTCCTTATGCTACTTTTTCCTAATCATAATCACCTATTCTAGGTGATTTTTCCTATGTTCTCATCAGAAGGTGCAATTATGGCCAGGAGTAAAATGCAGTTTTCCTAATCATAATCAACACATCAACTATTCAAAGAAAAAGTTGGACAAAATATAGTTTGCAGGTTGACCCCACCCTGACCAAATCGGTTTTGACTTGTACTCAAATTGACCCATTTAAAACTGTGACCCAACCCACTCGACCTGTCTTCATAAGAATACAAACTTACCAAGAACCGCCAACAATGTCCTTAAATCTAGAAAATAGAATAAAATCATATACTTGCCAATTGCCAATACCGTTTAACGTACTAATAGTCATAAAAAATCAACACAAGTTGATGTTAATCTTAAAGGCAAAACTGATTCATTAAATAGCTTTTTCTTTATAATGAAGTATACCTAGACAGTTTTAGCTTTCCCAAACAAATCATGACCATCATAAACAAAACCGAATATTTAAGCTTGAACCGGAAACAACACCTTAGTCCCCTTAGCCTTCAGGGCATTCTTTAAATGGTTCAAGATCCTAAAACATGGAAACTACAGTAGAATTTTCCACTTCAACCTTGACCATCACTTAATCTATCAACAGTTTGACTGTCATAACTACCAACAGTTTCAATAATTAGATCCATATAAAGTTTTCAATATAAGAGATCAAGATGTAATATTAAGAAGTAAAAAGTTCGTTACCGGAATTTCTTTCTATGTTACTGCTGCTCCATAGATTCCAAACTATAGGAAAAATCACAGACAATAATCATAAATAATGAAGCTTCAACAAAATCCCAAAAAAGTATTAACACATGTTATGGTTGATCTCAAAGTCATTTCTAGGAATCCAAAAAACATTAAAACAGAAAACAACATATTTGACACAACCTTTTATGAATGTGATTTCCCTAATTTATTTCCAAAGTTTTTTAATTTTTTTGTTAAAAAAAAAGTATAAATGTAATCCTAAACAAACTTTTTACAAACATAATCGACATAAAACATCAATTGCATTACCCTCGTTTTATTTTATTTTTAAAAAGAAAAAAAGAATTATAAAATATTTATAAATTAAATCCAAGCACAATTTTTTTAATTATGCATAAATTGAATCCACATAGGTGATTTCCCCCATTTTTTTCGGGGGTTTTAGTAAAACATAATTAAATTGAACATAATGAATGGAAAATATCTTATAAATTGAATTGTCACAAAATAATTGTAATATGGAACTCATAATTCGAAACCCTAAATAATTCGAAACAAAATAATTGTAAATAAAACGGCACTTACCAGTTCTTCCATGTTGACAGCCAAGAAATCGCTAGCAGACTGATAGCGAAAGTGTTTTTTCGATTTAGTTTGAGTCGGTATGTCAAACCAATTTCAAAACGATTTGGATCCGAATATGTTTTTGATATGCAGAATGGGTTTGAATTTTTTAATAAGGGAGCGTACTGAAGAAGATTGGCGTCTAAAAAAGGTATGAATGATTTGAATGAGTAGTACTTAACAAAAATATCAATGTGCTGAGCTTCAAGACACGTATGAAAATTAATTACAGGATGCTTTAGAGGGATGTACAAAAACTCTGTTTTATTAGATAGTATAGAAGTGACATGTCAAATCCAGTTTTCTATAGAATTGATCCAATCACAAAATCACATGTCACTCAAGTATGTATATTAAAGATATTTCTCTCATTAACATCAAATACTAAATGTAGTAGCATCGATCAACCAACGTTATATTGAACTCTCAATAGTATTTTGTAATTAAGAATGGATAAAACTAACTGTGTGTTAACTATTGCATTAAGTCTAAATTTATAGTCAAGTAGATTAGATAGATAGTCAAGTAGGAAATTAAAAGCACATGGTAATTATAAACCGTCGTCATTATACGTCGTGATTATTCATGTGTTGCTATGCTGGTTCAGACAAGCTATTGGATTACTGGAGGACAACTTGGTAGACTCAATGAGTACTCATGAGTAGGACATGGTTCATAGACTCACTAGTAGACTGGAATTAGAGTCTTTGATAAATATATATGACCAACTTTACTAAAATGACACGGTTATATATACACTTGAATCCAAAATCATGCTTCCATGACCAATATAGAACATTTTGACTGAAATTTACTTCATTTTTGGTAACCAAATAGCACAAGTGGGCTCTTTCTATTTTTGGTAACCTCTATTTGCAATTCGAACGATAAACTTCATAAAATTAGTTGTATCGTTTAAGCTAAATTTGATTAACTAGTTATTTAATAGGTGATTCACTTAATTACATGACATTCATGTTGAGAAGTAGATGAAAAAAAATTGATAAAAGCAGCTTAGCTTACATGGTGTATTTTGATTACTTTGGTTGGTGAGATCTCATGTGATCTTCTGTGTCAACCTTTTGTCGCAAACTGTCCATCGACGTTTCTATTGCACTGGTTGCTTGTTGTCAATATGACCTAACCAACTTTCTCCCAAATATCATTCCATACGACCCAAGAAATGTGACCCCGTTAGAAAATCGTTATTTTGCATTTGTCAAAAGAGATTATAAACATATGATCGATCCTTAAATAACCGGGTCAAATCTGTATCTAAAACCAAACAATACAGCTAATTACCATGGCCTAACAATATAGTATTAGACAAACTACTTATGCATTACTTATTTAAAACTTGAATAACCACTAGCAGTTTTGAAAATTAGTACAAAAAACCTTGTCAAGGTTAACCACAAATTCCAAGACTAGTACGTTAATCTGTTAAGAAACCATTGTTTGTAATAGTATAAAAGTCGGCCAAGCTGTAAATTGTTCGATACCATTGTGGTAAACTACTGATAACTACTAACCGCAAAAGAGCGGATAGTATGGTGGACATGATCACTACGGTGCAAAAGACTATCAAGACCCTCCACCTGCCGAAGAACTCACCAAATGGTCTTTTTACCGAGCTATAATAGCCGAGTTCATTGCCACAATGTTGCTTCTTTACACCACTGTCTTGACTGTCATCGGTTACAAGTCCCAAGTCGACCCCGCCCACTGCACAGACCAATGTGGTGGTGTTGGAATCCTTGGTATCGTATGGGGCTTTGGGGCCATGATATTTGTCCTCGTTTATTGCACTGCTGGTATCTCAGGAGGACACATTAACCCTGCTGTTACATTCTGGCTCATTGTTTGGGTGCTATTTGTGGTTGTGGTCTTGTTAAGGCTTTCCAAAAGACTTACTATCATAATTTTGGTGGTGATGAGCTTGCTGCTGCATGGCTACAGCAAAGGAACCGGTTTGGGTGCTGAAATCATCGGTACTTTTGTTCTTGTTTACACCGTCTTCTCGACTACTGACCCTAAGAGAAATGCATGCGACTCCCATTTCCCTGTAAGTACTGATTATTTATGTTACTATAACACTTCTAGTCAATTGTTATATGGTGTTATTATTGATGACAAGGTCTAACTAACTATTGTTTGGATTAATAACTAAAGGTGTTGGCACCTCTTCCAATCGGATTTGCGGTCTTCATGGTTCACTTGACCACAATCCCAATTACAGGAACTGGAATCAACTCTACTCGTAGTTTTGGTGCTGCTGTCATGTATGGTACAGAAAAAGCATGGGATGATCAAATAGGCTAATATATATGTGAAATATGAGCATCTATAGGACATACCATAGGTACTCGACCTACTTCGGGTTACTATATAATAGTTAGAAAATACAAAAGAAGATCTGCAATGTCATAGCATATCAAAAGTCCAAACATTCAGGGTAGATCAAAGTCCTAATTACCTGCTTAATCACATTGCAACTTTTTACTAAATTCGTTGGACAAATTTCAGAATCTAGAAATTGTGATCGAGTTTTTGTGACCTGTGGATAGTTCCTCTGCAAAGACTTCAAGGATCCCATTGATATCTAAACGGAAGCAAACCTCTAGTTCCGACTTCCCATTGGGACCTGGCGTAAGGCCATCAAATTTGAACTTGCCAAGTAACTTATTGTCCTTAACTTTGACCCCCTCACCCTGATACACAGAGATAGATACTTCTGACTTGTTCGTTGCAAAAAATAGGTCCTTCTTGCTTGTGGGTATGGAAGTGTTCCTGGGAACAACAACAGACATATTACCCCTTACACCATTAATCTGGACTTCTATTCCTAATGAGAGGGGAGTCACATCCTGTAAGACAATATCTGGCACCACCTTATAATCATTTCCACTTAACCTTGAGGCCAAGATTGCAGCACCAAATGCAACAGCTTCATCTCCATTCATACTCTTGTAAAGTGTCTTCCCTTCAAAATACTCTTCCACCATTCGTTGTACCTTTGGAATCCTACTCGAACCCCCAACAACAACAACCTCATCCACGTCCTTCTTCTTCATTTCCCCATCAAACAAACATTTTTCGACTAGCTCAACACATTTTGTAAAATATGTTGCATTTAGTTCCTCAAATTTGGCTCTGCTGATTTTGATCGAAAAGTCATTGCCCTCATACAAGCAATCAATTTCTATTGGAGCAAAAGTAGTTGACGACAAATCCCTCTTTGCTTTCTCACAAGCAACTTTCAACCTCGCCATTGCTCTTGGATTCCCTCTTAGGTTGACCTCCCTGTGTTTTTTCTTAAATAATTGTAAGCAGTGATTAACAAGTGTTGCGTCAAAATCCTCACCACCTAAATGAGTGTCACCCCCAACAGCTTTGACATTAATGCAACTTGTTTTACTAATGGTCAAAAGAGATACATCAAAGGTTCCGCCACCCAAATCAAACACCAAAACATTCTTATCCTTGTCCCATTGTTTGTCAGCCAAATTGTCCACACCATATGCGATTGCAGCAGCTGTAGGCTCATTTAACAAACACAACACATTGAGGCCCGCAATAGTTCCTGCTTCCTTTGTTGCCTCTCGCTGTTGGTTATTAAAATAAGCAGGAACGGTGATCACAGCATCTGTTACCTTTGTTCCAATATATTCTTCTGCAGCCTCTTTCATCTTCTTGAGAACCATAGCAGATAATTCTTCAGGTGCATATTGTTTATCTTCTCCCTTGTACTTAACTACAACTGTTGGCTTCTCTGAAGGCCCTTTAATGACCTTAAAAGGCCATGACTCCATGTCATTTGTCACTTGAGGATCACCGAATCTACTTCCAATCAAACGCTTAACATCTGATAATTTAAAAGCTTATGGTTAGCAACCCAAAAGATAGGCATCCCTATTTCTGTGATTCTTTAGTTCCAAGAGAAATCAAACGAAGTTAAAAAAACTAATAATAATAAATTAAATTAAATTAAATTAAATTAAAAAAAAAAAAAAAGTTTAAATAGACAGATTTACCAAACACAGTGTTAGTAGGGTTCCTAGCGATTTGGTTTTTTGCACCTTCGCCTACAAGTAATTCTGAATCAATGAAAGCAACATAAGATGGGGTGATCTTGTTTCCCTGTTCATTAGGTATGACCTCCACCCGATTTTTTCTGTTCATCCATACAGCAACACATGAATATGTCGTTCCAAGATCAATACCAATGGCTGCTCCTTTAACCTTTTGAGACATCGTTCAGCCTGCAATGAAACGAAATACAGAGCAGGAGTTAAGTTGAGACAAATTCATACAACAAAAATTGAATATGATAAGAGTTGCAGTCCCGAACATGTGCAAGTTTTCAGCAAAGTGGATGGATTTAAATTTAAAAACATGTCTTTTCTGTGTAACTTTGAACAAAGAGAATGATATATATAATGCATTCCATTTCATTCAGTACACACTCGAAGTCATTTTCTGGCCCTAACAGTAATTCCTTGATTGTTCCTCAATTCCTCACATAATAAAGTGTTAGACACTGGTAAACAGATGAGGTTTTTCCTTATTCAGGTTAATCAGGGCTGGCGAACCTTAATTTTGACTCAGATGTAAGCGGTCTCACCGGGTTAATCTCGGGACCCTTTCCGACCCTTCCCTAGCCACCCCCAATTTCCAAATGTACACACCTAGCGAGGTTTGAAGTTTGAACCCTTGACCTTTTGTGAGGAAAGCAAGGACCCTACCACGCGGCCATTTGGTGGTAGTTAAGTTTCCTTATTAACTTAACTTGAAGATGTTTAATTCATATATATACAATACTTATGTGGCCAACTTTTCGAGAAGAATAAGCTTATATTAACCATTAATCCTAAATCGCATGCATGAACGATGCATACCATTTTGAACGCAGTTATCTCAATTTCTGAATGCATCTCCTATGAGACTCCTAACAATTTGTATATCAATAAACCATGATTTTTTTTGTTTAGCATACATATAGTTAAACACTTGCGCCATAAATAAAACATATAAGAATGTTTATTAAACTTGGTTGAAGCTCGAGATGTAAGTTGTTAGTAGTTTAGCAGTGTTCGGTAAAAAAAAAACCAAACTTACTTTTAAAAGTTACTATGAGCTGATTAGCATCTTACTTTTCCCGAATAAAACTATTTCATTGAAAGAATGCTTCTTTTTTTCTTGAATCTTGATACGGATTTTCGTTAAAAATTTAAATAAACTAATATATATTCTACAAGCTCCAAGCCATTGGAAACGGTCACAAGGATACCCTAGATAGGCCGAGTAGCCGACTTATAACTTATTTGGTTTTGGGGTTATGTTTCATAAGTTCACTTTTGAATATACGCCCATGTTTTCAAATAAGCCAAAAAATGGCTTATGGCTTATTATGTCCTAAAGGCTAGTGCGTGGACTTCTCTCACGTTTGAGAGTCTCTAGAAGCTTATTTGAATCGTCTTATGTTTCATAAGCTCATGTTTTCTGGCTTATTTTCCAGCTTGTAAGCTTATTTTTCATAGCATAATATGCTCACGAGTCAAAAAATAAGCCGGAGATATAAGCAGGATCAAATAAGCTCATAAGCCTAAACAAACACCCCTTAAGAGTTGGGATAAGCTGTTAAAATGAGCTTTATCACCTTTTCTAAATTCAAAATAACCTATTATCTTAGAGTATAGCCTTAACCAATCACGCCTTAAGAAATGATAAACATAAAAAAAAAAAAAGCTCTAAAGTATGTTTGGCATAGAGCTTAACGGGTGAACAAATAAGGTTTTTTTCTTGGGGGAATCCGTGGAGTATAACCCGAAACAAACACCCTCTTATTATAGAATCATATCTGCAAACCACATTTGGGCTCAAATGACAGCAAGTAAAGATGCATTTAACTTAAGGAATAAAAATCAATTTTTTACCTTAAAATTTCTGCTCAGAACTAACCCTAGCCTTGATTCGCTTATTAAACTTAGCTTTACTTTTGGGCGCCCCTTTAATAATAACTTTGAGCTAATTGCAGTCTTCTTCTACACTCTTTATTAAATACTGTATACTTTTTAACTTTTCAGAAAATTTGTATCTCTTTCTTTGGAAGATTTGCACGCTTCTCAAAATAAAAACTCACTTAAACTTTTTAGTTTTCATAAAACGTGCTAAAAAAAACGTATGTGTCAATTACGTAACAGAACTTAAGAAATGTGAGGGCACTTAATAAACTTTTAGTTATTAAATTTACGTAAAAGAACTTAAAAAATGTTAGGGCACTTAATAAACTTTTAGTTATTAAATTTTAAATAAATTATATAAACTTAAGAATAATTACTAATTTCCATAAAATAACTCTCCATGTCATTTTGCGTGGGTTATGGGTCTCAATACGAGTTTACATAGCTGTTAAACTTTAAATAAATTATATAAACTTAAGCATAATTACAGGTTTTCATAAAGTAACTCTCAATACCGTCTTACACACGGGAGGTTGAGATGTAAACAGTCTTACCTCTATATAAGGTAGAGAGACTGCTTCCGGTTTTACCAAATATAGCAAAGAACCTTCGGCCTTACAAGAGGTGAGAATTGAACTTTTGACCTCGGTCTCAAAAGACAAGAGTGTTAACCACTTGATCCAACATTACTTTTATAATTTAATAAATACATTGCTCTTATAATTACTAGTTTCCATGATTTTAAATAATTTTAAAAGTTTAATAAATACCACCTACACTTAATACGTGATATACTTTGTATTTTATATAAAAAAAAACAAAGGACATTTACATCTATATCCTTGCAAAACTTATAAATTACATCAATATCCTTACAAATTTGTTAATTACTTCAATATCCTTTGAAAATATAAAAACACGCATATTTATCGAAAGACACATTTTTATTGTATTTAAATAGATTTTATATTAAAAGCTTTTACATAAATATCATTTAACATGTTAGATTACTTTTTTACCCTTCACCTTTAATTAAACAAAAACACATATTTTGTTTGTTGCAGCAAGCGATTCAAATTCAAACCCACCATCCCACCCAATCTTTGAAATTGATTAAAACCTTTTAATTTTGACGAGAGCCCAATTATATACGGAGTAATTTGTTTATGCAATAGGCAAGCACAAGAATAAAGTGGAACCCAAGTGGCATGTTCGTACGATGTCAAGCGATCTTTTCTTTTTGATGATAAATAGAAAAAAATGTGAGATAAGAAAACTGATTCCAAAATAAATATGATTTGATGAAAATCAATTTCTTCTCTGAAGGGGTTTTAATACTTTATAGACTTTTTTTTTTTTTTTTCAAAACTATTAAAGAGAAGGGTAAAGAGGTAATAGAACATGTTTTAAAATATTTACAAACAACCTTTCAAGCAAAATCTATTTAAATATGTTAAAAAAGTGTTTTTGGATAAATATGTGTAATTGTAAGTTTTGAAAGGATATTGAAGTAATAATAAAATTTGTAAGGATATTGATGTAATTAGCAAGTTTGGCAAGGATATAAATGTAAATATCCCAAAAAACAATAATATGTCGATGTTATTTATGAACATATAGCTATATATTATACTAACGTGTAAGGCGATCCGTGCATTGCGGCGGGTTTTTTTCGTGTTATATGTTGTTTGTAACGGTTTATAATTTTTTTTTGGTAAGCAAATTGTCATTGTTTAATGGCATATGTAATTAGACAAAAGTTCAATATAGATCTCAAATTTACCATACATCCAATAAATCAATTATAGCCATTCATTTTTCTAATAAAATAAACTTTCACCATTTTTTAAAAAATTAAGTATTTTGCAAACCGTTAATCGGTACGCGAAAAAAATCATACCATCGCGACGAAAATTAAATTATTTTTCTATAGATATGCACTTCTATATATTTTTAACGATTTTTTTTTTCAAAATTTCGGCCCAGAAAAATCATATATGATTTGTGAAAATCATATATGATTCGATTTTTATAAATCATATATGATTTTTGAAAATCATATGTGATTTGTAAGAATCATATATAATTTGTGAAAATCATATGTGATTCAATTTTTACAATTCATATATGATTTTTCTGGACGAAATTTTTGAAAAAAAAAAAAGTTAGTCGAAAATATATAGAAGTGCCTATCTATAGAAAGATAATTTAATTCTCGTTGCGATGGTGTATTTTTTGTAGTTTGAAGATTTACCATTTGCAAGATATGTTATTTTTTTAAAAATGGTGAAAATAATCTTTTAATTAATTTTGATAAAAAAATGAATAGCTAAGATTGATTTATTGGATCTATGTCAAATATGAGATTTATATTGATCTCAACTCTATGTAATTATGTGGTTACATTTGTTATACTGACATAGTTTTAATTTTTATGAGAATTTTATATTTTTTCACACGTGTATTGCGTCGGGTTTTTTTCGTGTATTTTTTGTAGGGGTGTTCATGGGTCGAATAAACCGAAAACCGAACCCCGAACCCGAACCAAACCAAACCGAACCGAAAAAAACCAAACCAAATTAATAACCGAACCGAATTTGTCAAAACCGAACCTAACCGAAATAAAAATTCGGTTTTCGGTTTGGATATGGTTTTGGCTATCTGAACCGAAAACCGAATTTATATATATATATATATATTTTTTATATATTTATATATAAAAACACTTTATACATTTAACATATATATTTTTTTATATTTATATTATACAAAAAGACCATTAAAATTTTATCTTAATATCGAAAAAGAAATTTTGCCAAAAATCTATTTAATTAAATTAAAAGTATATATAAATTCGGTTTTAGGTTTTGACCCATAACCGAACCGAACTTCGGTTCGGTTCTTGTTCGGTTTATTCACATATATTTTTGGTTCGGTTCAGTTTTCGACTATGACCCAAAAAATTAATCGAACAAACCGAACCGAATAAACCAATTAACCCGAAAATCGAACTAATAAACACCCCTAAATTTTTGTCTGGAGTCGCCCGGGGCCTCTTTGTTTTGGTTTATGATTGTTTTTATCATACTTGTAGGTGGATTTTTATTTATTATTTATTTTTTTATTTTTTTTGAGGTTTTAGTAACGTATACATTGTTTTGCATGGGGAAGGGTTTTTTGATGATTACACGCTGTTCATTTTGAGAGGCTCGATACAACTTCTTCCGGGTGTTTCATAATTGTCATCTCTTCTTATCTTTAAAAAAGATTATCTAGCAATTTCTTAGTTATAACGGCTCGAAAATTTCACGTTAATATTTATTCAAAAACATAAATATTTTACATCCTCCGTTCCAAAATAATTGTTCCCCGACAAAAAACACAAAGTTTTTGAAAAACACAATTATTATTGCTTTATCTCTCTTACTTTTGTCAGAATTACACTTTTACCCTTAACTAATTAATTAATTTCTTCTTTAAAACTTGTAATAATAACCACAAATGAGGGTAATATTGTAAACTCGATCAAAATTCTCTTTTCATTTTTAGTAGTGGACAATTAAAATGGGATGTACCAAAAAGGAAATGTGGACTATTAAATTGGGACGGAGGGAGTATCTAAAATCACATATAATTTTGAGCTTTAAATATAACCGTTAGATTATCCCGTGCGTATCAAAAACCGACTCTAAACATTTTATCACATTAGATTAATTTTTAATCCTCTTATAATCATTTTATAGAATTTCAAATTTTAATTTCAAATGTTACCAAATAAACCCGGTGATTTACAGGTCTAAACTTGCGTTTTAAACATTTTTACTGTTGTGCAAACTTAACTTTTACCTGCACCGCATTTTCTAAGACGTTTAAAAACTTTGACATTTTTGAAAAAGTTAACACATTTCTCTCCCCCTTTGACCATAAAATCATTAGATTATAACCGTGCGTATCAAAAACCGACTCTAAACATTTTATCACATTAGATTAATTTTTAATCCTCTTATAATCATTTTATAGAATTTCAAATTTTAATTTCAAATGTTACCAAATAAACCCGGTGATTTACAGGTCTAAACTTGCGTTTTAAACATTTTTACTGTTGTGCAAACTTAACTTTTACCTGCACCGCATTTTCTAAGACGTTTAAAAACTTTTACATTTTTGAAAAAGTTAACACATTTCTCTCCCCCTTTGACCATAAAATCATCCCTTATTTATTTAAAACTTTCGGTTTTAGAATTAACGAACATTTAACACCAACCGACACTATACTAGGCCCAGTCTACCTATTATAAGCCTTTTAGGTTCATAATAATCATATTAGAAAATTCGCATTTCACTTTTTTCATTTTCACGTAAACTTCAAACGTTTTACGTTTTACGCGTATTTAACCTACGTTTTTAGGTTTTAACAACGTTTACGCACTCTGTTAAACTTATCACTCGTTTAATATATATTTATAGAGTATATTGATAAGTTGTAACATTTCTTAGAAGTTTTATATTTTTAAGATACCCGGTTTTAAGTTTCGTGATTTAAATACTTAATGTTAGTAATTACCGGGACCCGTAAAACCAAGATATTATCAAAATCACATAGTCATCTTATTTCTTCACTATGGTCGACATTTTAAGTGATTCACCAAGCCTTTGTGGCTTGGTGATAAGTTGTGATCATTTAGAATGAATACATGTGTTATAACTTACTAGTTAAGACTTGTAAAATATCCTTAGTTCTAACCTCCTCAACATATTATATAACAAACACATTCATCTCATCTTTCTTTCATCATTTAAACGCCCCAACATTAAATTCTTACCATCTTCATCTTTCATCTTCAAGTTCCAAGTTACATATCATTGTTGAAGCTCTCGTCAAGTTTCACATGATTCTAGTTCTAAGTTTCTTCATCCATTGGATAGATTTCAAGCTACTCAAGTGAATCAAGTTCTTTCATAAGCTATAGCACAAGATCAAAAGTGCACAAGAGGTTTTGAAGGATTCCAAGA
Organism: Chrysanthemum makinoi; assembly: GCA_910596185.1. Lineage (NCBI taxonomy): Eukaryota > Viridiplantae > Streptophyta > Magnoliopsida > Asterales > Asteraceae > Chrysanthemum > Chrysanthemum makinoi. The sequence continues at coordinate 50,393,519 of OU343225.1, forward strand.
GTGAAATTGTTCTTAGTTCTGAGTCCTTTGTTCTTATTTGCCCTTTTAATTAAGGCCAAAAGTTGTAACACTCCTCATTACTATGATTTTATGCTTGTTATGTTATGTTATATATGTTAGTTTATTGATCATGTTGTACAAAAGCTTTAAAAGAAGTACACATATATAAAAACTAGTTTAAGCTTTTTTGTGAAAAGTTATGTTAGTAAACTAGTAAATCAAGTATGTTATACTAGTTATAGTCACCAAATTTATGGACACAAGACCTTGAATAATATTATGTAATTGTAGGGAAATTCAACAAAAACTTAGCCTTTGAAATCATGTAAAAAGAACTTGCAGATAAAAAGTTGTGACTAGTTAAAGATTTCTAAAGAAAACTTGGTTTTGGTAAAAAGTGTTCTGATGGACACTTAAATCGCGATTTTGACCCCTTTATGTTCAGAATTAACAAAAGTATAAAACACGAAAGTTGTCCGGAATGATGATTACCTACGATACTTGGGAATTTTAGACTGAAAACGCAAAACAAGTGCAGTTTACTTCCGAGATTTTTAAAGACTGATTTTAACGCAAAAGTTATATTTTCAGAAGATAAGTAGTTACAAACCATGTTCTTTTCCAAGCTAAGTGACTTGAAAAACTTAATATTTGTTATAAAAACGTAACATGCCATGTTCTAATAAACTTCCCTAAGTTATTTGACCTTCAGAGTAATGCTTTCACATGTAAAACCCAATTTTTCACATGTAAAACTATATTCATAACTTATAAACCATAACTTATAATTTTTACAACTTACGTGAAACATCAAAATTGACCAAAACCCATTAGGGAACATGACTAAACTAATTTTACAAACTATGTGACCATGTTAACACTTATATCATATAATCAAATAAGCAAATTATATGTTTTACATTTAAGTACTACGTTACTAGGGAGCTTCATGTGAGAGACCTCTTTGGGGTGGACGTATTGACGAGGTGTTGGATTTACGATTTAAAGTATCATAGCTCCTTATATGTTTACTACATGACCTTTGAATTATGATGGCCCAAACAGTAATATGATATTTAACTAAAAACATTTTATAAACTAATAAACCATTTCTATAACGACATACACTATTATTATAAGCTACCTTGTACAAAATAATGATCAATATAATGACTTATATAGACTCATTTATATTTTCACATTTTTATTACAAAATCTAAGACACAATTTCATATTTATAGGTTGTACGTAGAGGTTTTTCCGGCTTATCCATCGATTTCGTATACATTTGATATCATTAACTCAACGGTGAGTTTTATATCCCCACTTTTACTTGCTTTGAACTATTTTGGAGGAGATACATGCTACATTTTTACATTAATCACAATTACTTGAAAATTGTACTATGTGCTATATAAATCTTTATTTATACTTGGAATTACATACTTAGAATTATGTGTTATATCAATTTTTTTTATACTAGGAGTTATGTTCTACGTCAACTGTTATTGATATGAATGTGTTAACAGCAGTCTTTGGGAAGAAGCTCCCAGTATGTGTAATTTATTTGTTAATAGTAGTCTTTGGGAAGAGGCTCCCAATATGTGCGGGAAATGGTTTCCTGATAAGGATTTAAAACATACGTTTTTAAGGGGTCATTTAAGCCCTAAATCGTTACATTTTATATCCGTTACTACTTAAAATCGTTTCTTTTCACATTTAGATCTTTTGGAAGCAAATTGCTAGAATCAATCACTTTTGGTTAAAAATGAGCGAAAATATGAAGAAAACGACAAAGTCAAGATTCAAGGCTGATTTTTACACCTGACGGCGTCCCACATCATAGGGAAACGACGTCACTTATTAGGCCTTCAAAAAATTCTCAACCGACGGCTCAGAAAATATTTGGGTTCTACAAGCTGACGGCGTCACGCCGAAATCTAGAAGGGCGTCGCCCTTACTTTTATCACCAGACGACCAAGATCCATCCCAGACGACGTCCTCATGCAAGCCAGACGGCGTCACAGTTTCATACCTGACATCGTCCCAATGAAGACTTGTCTAAGACGAAACCCTAAAGATGGCGACCAGACGACATCACCATCAAAAGGCGAATCCGTCGCACGTGTAACTCTATATATAGACTTCGAATTTTTTGTATTTTGAGTGTAGTATTTTAAGGTTCCAAACCCTTATTTACACACAAAGCTAAGTTTGTTTATCCAATCTATCACCATGTTTCATCTATGTTCAATTGTTTGTTTGTGTTCTTGTTTATCTATCATTCTTAACTAAATTAATCTATTGTTTGCTTAGATCCAATGAAACCTAGTTGTTGATTATTATTAGGTTGTCTCTTGTTTTAATTGGTAGACGCTAGAATAAAAAAACTGGATTCTTCTTTAATTGTTGCAAGCTTGAACGTCCTAAATAGCAAAAAGCTTGAGAGTGCACTTGAGCCATATTTGTGTTTATTGCGTGAGTTGTAGTTTTATGATAATAGGATATTCGGGGGAGATACCTCGGTACTTGGCGATCCTGGATGTTCTAGAAGAGAGTTACAATTCATAGAATTAGGAAATTAGGCACCGCCTTTTGAATAACACAAAATACAATGCACCAATTAAAATGAGGATGTGACAATTCAACCGACCAATAAGAGATAACTAAGGAGTAAGAAAATCTAAGTGAACACGTTTTTAATTATCATAAGAAACACGCTCAATCAATTCATAACTTTATCTTTTCATTAGTTAATTAGTTTTTAATTTTAATTGTTAAGTAGTTTAATTGGTAGAATTACCAAACCCCCACTCTTCAAACCCCGAGATTTTACTTGTTTTCATAAAAAATATAATAAGCTAAAAAGAATCTTCCTCACCTCACCTTTTCGTCATACATCTCTACTAGCATCTTTATTCCTCTAGAGAACGATCAACCTCCTGGGCTTACCCATACTACACTACAACGATTAGGTATATTGCCTAGTGGGTTGTAAAGCTTGCTCGTTGAAAAGGAAGTCTTTCGACCTCGAACCACGCATCATGTTTTTGGCGCCGCTACCGGGGAATAGAATAGCTAGTTAGATTTCTATCTCGATTAGCTTTACTCGCTAGATTCCTATCAAATGAGCTTTTCTTTATTTTTATTAGCTTTCTTTTAGTCTATCCCTTTTCTTTGTGCTTTTATTCGTAGATCCCATCACCTTTCATGATTCGCATCTTTTTCCGTAAAAATTTTACTCTACCTTCTCCAATTCCCGCTATGGAGAATGACCTTTTAAGTAATTAGCCATTTATAATACTACGTATGTAAACATGCTTAAAGACATGTCACTTTATCTTTGTGCTGCTACCTAGTTTAATAAGGTAATCTTTCAAACACATTTAGTTAGACAAATTTCAGTCAAGTTGGGTTCTACATTTTTATATGTTTAAAATTGACATGCATGTGACTAAAAGTCCCAAAGTAGTAAATGGTTTTCTTCTTTTAGTAGCTTCAAGTTAGATGATAAGTATTTGAACAATGTCGAAATACTATGATATAAACTTCACACAATGACATAAACATATATATGTGCACAAAAATAATTTGAAGTCATGACATGGATTATACTATCATGCATAGAGTCATTACTTCCCCCAACCACACCATAAAATACCTTCAACTACCCATGCACCAACCCCATTTATATCTCCTTCAAACTCCACAATTTCACACACACCCTTTGCAAGCTTCTCCTATGATGGTGGTGGTGGTGGTAAAAACTGTCGTTGGCACTGGTAGGTGGTGGTGGTGGTGCTCCAGCATTTCAGTCTTAAGCTCTAGTGAAGATTAATATGAATAATTCGCAAGAATTAAGATAACACTATTAGTGACTCTGTATAGCCTATTAGTTAGGAAAGTTTGTTATATTTTTATCTCTTTCCATATATTGTATTATTTAAAGAGGATTAATATACATCACACATCAAGGTGAATTTTATCTAAACCTAATATGGTATCAGCCTAATATATCTTGGCCGTGTCCCTCCTCCCTATGATCAACCATGGACGCCGGCGATAATGTTGATTCCCCTTTTACCCTCAACATCATTCTTCACATGCTCACCATTAAACTCTCTTATAGTAATTATCTACTATGGAGGAATCAAGTTCACCGTCTCCTTGCTTATCAGAAATTAACCGGCTATATTGATGGCTTGATTCCCTCTCCACCACCCACCATTACAGTTGATAACTCCACTGACCCTAAAGATAATTCTGCTTATCTTTCTTGGTTGGCCTCCGATCAACATGCTCTCATCCTGCTACAATCCTCACTTTCTGAAGAGGCGATGGCTGAAACCCTTGGTCACAAAACTGCTTGCGATGTGTGGGGTGCATTGGAGGCGGCTTATAGCCACGATTAGGTTGAACGCGTGCACACGCTACGCGATTCTCTCTGCCATCTTCAGAAAGGATCTTCTACTGTTGCTGAATTTAGTCGCAAGTTTAAATAAATCTGCGATCAGCTTGCTGCCATTGGTCACCCGTTGGATGAAACCGATAAAACTCGCTGGTTTCTTTGTGGTATCGGGTCTTCTTTTGAGACTTTTTCTACAACCCAACGTTTGTTGCGGCCTCGCCCTTCGTTTCGTGATTTGCTTTCGCAAGCAGACAGTCATGAGTTGTTTCTTAAAATTGTGAACAACTCAACGGTTTCTCAGGTTTCCTTCAATACTACAACTTCTTCTAGCTCCTCTCGGGGCCGTGGTAACTCCAACAACCGTGGTGGTTCTTCTCGGGGTCGTGGGCGTGGTCGTGGTAAACGTCCTCCTCATTGTCAACTATGTTGTACCAATGGCCATTATGCAACTCAATGCCCTGACTTGCAATCTTTTGCTCGCCGACCACATGTTCTTGATGCCAATTTGGCCCAAGCCTTTCAAGCACAATGTCATGTTTCAGATTCTTCTCCAGATTGGTGCATCGGCTCACATGACACCGTCGTCCTCCAACTTGGATTCTACCTCTACTTATTCTGGTAATGAGCATGTTTTATTTGGCAATGGTAATGCTTCATCTATATCTAATGTTGGTGCTTCGATTTTGTCTCCTAATATTGCCTTGCTTGATGTTCTTGTGGTTCCACATCTTACCAATTTACTCTCTATTAGCAAGCTTACCATGGATAATCCCGTTGATGTCTTATTTTCTAATGATTACTTTATTATTCAGAATCTACTTTCAAAGGAAACTCTAGCACAAGGACGACGTAAGAATGGTTTATATGTGCTTGATCAAGGTCAAGATGCTTTTCTGGCCAATCTTACCTCCAAGCGGTTGCGAGCTTGTTATGATTTATGGCATATTCATGTTTCATTTGACTTTATTCCATTATTAAATAAATTGGTTTGTTTGGATGTCACTTCTATTTTGCCAAATCCACGTCTTTGTTCCTCATGTTAATTATCCAAAAGTAAACGCTTGCCCTTTGACCTTAATTTGAAACGAGCAGTACATGTTTTGGATTTAGTACATTGTGACTTATGGGGACCTTCTTCGGTTTTCTCTACAGATGGATATCGTTATTATGCTATTTTTGTTGATGATTACTCGAGGTTTACATGATTTTATCCTTTAAAATTCAAGTCTGACTTTTATAGTGTTCTTCATACTTTTGTCACATTTGTACAAAATCAATTTTCTTGCAAGCTTAAGACTTTTCAATCAGATGGTGGAACGGAATTTGTAAATGACCGTGTTCGGAATTTATTCTTGGCAAATGGCACGCATCATAGATTATCTTGCCAATACAATCCTCAACAAAATGGCCAAGCTAAGCGAAAACACCGTCATATTATTGCGATGATGTTTAATGCTCATGTTCCCGCTTCTCTATGGACTTATGCATTCAGTTCTGCGACCTATATCATAAATCGGTTACCCACGAAGCTTTTAGACAACAAATCTCCATATGAGTTGTTATTTTCCGTCATACCGAATTATGCTAATTTTCGTGTTTTTGGCAGCTGCGTTTTTCCATATTTGCGGGACTATTCCTCACATAAGCTTGCTCCTCGGAGTGCTCCGTGTGTTTTTGTTGGTTATAGCACTCAATATAAGGGTTATCGTTTTTTGGACTTATCTACATGGCGTGTTTATACTACGTGCTACGCACAGTTCGATGAATCTTCTTTTCCCTTTTTCGGTGTTTCATCAACATTGTCGTTTGCTCAACTTCTTCTTTCAACATTTAGTGATGGTCCTTCATCTGCAATTTCATCACCAACAACTCCATCTACCATCTAAAGCAGCAACTAGTATCCACCTCTTCATGTGGTCTTTGTCGAGACCACCCTATTTCTACCACGTTGCCTTTTGTTGATACACAACCAACTAGACCTGCTACACCACAACCACCTGCTTCTCCGCCTGCCGCTACATCTGCTGCTCCTATGTCGTCTTCAACCACCGATCACCCTATGGTGACTCGTTCAAAGGTTGGCACCTTCAAGTCTAAACCTCGAGCAGATCTTACTTATGTCTCTTCTTCTCCGCTACATAAGGCTTTGTTTGCAACTACAGAACCAAAAGGTTTTAAGTCCGCTGCTAAAAATCCAAAATGGTATGCTGCTATATGTGATGAAGTGTCGGCTCTCAAGAAAAACTCAACTTAGGATCTTGCTCCCCGTCCTACTAAGTCAAATGTGGTTGGTTCAAAGTGGGTTTTTCGTACCAAATATCATGTTGATGGTTCGGTTGATCGTTTCAAAGCTCGTTTGGTAGCTCAAGGATTTACTCAGGTGCCGGGTCTAGATTACTCTACTACATTTAGCCCCGTTGTTAAAGCCTCTACTGTACGTATAATTCTTTCTCTCGCTACTCTTCATAAGTGGCCATTACACCAGCTAGATGTAAAGAATGCGTTTTTTAAATGGCAACCTCACTTACACTATCTTCATGGAGCAACCACCGGGCTTCATCGACACTCGTTTCCCTAATCTTGTTTGTCGCCTCAAGAAAGCACTATATGGGCTTAAACAAGCTCCGAGGGCTTGGTTTCAACGGTTGAGTGCTTTTTTGGTTAGCCTTGGTTTTTCTTGCAGCCGTGCTGACACTTCTTTATTCATATTTAAATGGGACTCTTGTCTTCTTTATCTTTTGGTTTACATTGATGATATCATTCTAACCAGAAATGATGCTTCTACCATTTGGAGTTTCATCTCTCGTCTCAACAAAGATTCTCTATTACAAACGTTGGGCGGTTAAACTATTTTCTTGGTCTGGAGGTTTCCTACCTTGATATAGGTCTTTTCCTAAGTCAAGCAAAATATGCCCATGACATACTCTCTCGTGCTCAATTACTTGATGCCAAGCGTGTTGCAACGCCTCTTTCTACATCAGAGTATTTCACCACTAAGGGTACTCCCTTTGTTGATCCAACGTTATATCGTCCTTCGGTTGGGGCGCTTCAGTATCTCACCATAACGCGACCTGATCTCTCTTATGCGGTGAATCAGGTTAGTCAGTTCCTCCATGCACTAACAAAGGACCATTTTCAGGCAGTTAAACGTATACTTCGTTATGTCAAAGGCACTTTATCACATGGCTTATCGTTTCATCATGCATCGTCTCCAACAATCTTAGGCTACTCCGATGCTGATTGGGCACGTTGTATTGAAACACGCCGCTCCACTTATGGTTATTCAATATTTCTTGGTGGAAATTTGGTGTCATGGAGTGCTAAGAAACAACCTACAGTTTCCAGATCAAGTTGTGAATCCGAATATCGGGCATTGGCTAACACCGCTGCGGAAATAGTTTGGGTCACTCATTTGCTTAGGGAGCTTCACATTTTACCTCCTACTCGGCCTACTATTTTATGTGACAACCGTAGTGCATTGTTTCTAAGTCAAAACCCGGTGTCTCATAAGCGTGCTAAACATATTGATATCAATTACCACTTTGTCCGAGAACTTGTTTTATCCGGTAAGCTAACCGCTAAATTTGTTGCTTCGCCTCTCCAGTTAGCTGATATCTTCACCAAAAGTCTACCTCGTCCTCTTTTTAAAGAGTTTCGCACCAAGCTTTGTGTCGGTCCTCCACCACTACGCTTGAGGGGGGGGGGGGGGGGGGGTAATAGGAATGATTCGCAAGAATTAAAATAACACTATTAGTGACTCTGTATAGCCTATTAGTTAGGAAAGTTTGTTATATTTTTATCTCTTTCCATTGTATTATTTAAAGAGGATTAATATACATCACACATCAAGGTGAATTTTATCTAAACCTAATAAAGATCATATCACACATGCTCAAAACCATCTTTCATTTCGGCTTTTACTTTTCGACACAAGTAAAGAAATCTTTTAACTCATTTGTTGTAATAGACGTCGACACAAGTAAAGAAATCTTTTAACTCATTTTTTGTAATAGACGTTCTCGGAATTAAGGTAAGGTCTTGTTCTTTTCTATTATTGCATCAAGTTGCATGTTTTTCTTTATCCTATTTATAATAAGTTTTTTACTATGTTTGGACTTATCTGATTCGTTAAAAGCTTGATTATGACTTATGAGCCTTTGTAACTTGCAGCAGGTAGAAATTATATCAACTTTAGAAAGAAAAAAATAGAGTTAATGGCATTTTTGGTCTTTGTGGTTTGGCCAAATTGTAGGTTTGGTCATCAAAACTTTGAAAATGCAGCGATAGTTCCTATTTTGAAGTTTGGATTGCATTTTTGGTTCCTGGATAAAGTTAAATGACTAAAATACCATTTGTCTTCTTTAGAAAAAGACAAGGGTAATTTGATCATTTCACACGATAAGGACCAAAAATGCAACCAAAACTTCAAAATGAGGGCTATCGTTGTACTTTCAAAGTTTTAGGGACCAAACCTGTAATTTGGCTAAACCAGAAGGACCAAAAATGAAATTAATTAAAAAAATAGAAAAAAGTAGTATAGAATTAATTAAAAATAGAAAAAATGAACTATTGGGTTATGTAAGAGGATGTGGAGGGCGGGAAATCACATTTCCATGGCGGGAAACACAAGAGAGAAATGGTAGTTTATTGTATTGTAAGTAACTATAAGTTTTGATATGAATAATCACAAATTATATTGGGAATGTTTAATCAGATATAATCCTGACGGTGTATTCCTGTTTGCTGAACATATTTCATGCAGCCTTCAAAATTTAGTTAGTTTTTATACAAACTGTGTATATTTAATGGTTAATTGTAAGGATAAGTATTCAGATAAGAGCATGGGGTATCATGAGATACCCACTTCTCTTCATTTAAGCCTCACGTGTGTCACCTCACCTCCACATCACTCCAACACACTCACTTAAAAATACCCCCAATCACAACTTACTCAAACCTCTTCACTTGGGTCCCACCCACCCTCACAAACACATCACAAATACAAAATAAACAAACACAAACCTGCAAAACTTTTTGTCTTTTACTGTTTCTTTGTAACGGCGAAATGGGAAGTGGTGAGAGGCCATGGTGTCGTGGTGAGAAGTGGCGAGAAGTGGTGAAGTGCCACATAGAAAGTGGCGAGAAGTGGTAAACACCACACCCCATGCTCTAAGTATTTAAGGGGTTGTTTCTTTTTTTTTTCTTGTTTGAATATATAGCCTGTTTACATACATACAACATGTTAAAGAAAAGTGTAGATTGGCAGGGACACCTCAACCCTGTGTACCTTTTGGTACCCATCAACCCTACCCAACAAAGGTTTGATGCCTGTGAATTACCTGATCGCGATACCCACACCATGTTGCAAGCCGGATTCGAACTTGCGCCTGTTAAGCATGACATGGAAGGGCCCGGATATTTGCGGTAGTTGGTGGCCATCTGCGCTAGGCAGATAGTTTACATACAACATGTTTGTAGTAAGAAATTAGTTTATAAATGTTGTTTCTTTTTCTTGGTAAATTAAGATATGACGAACAATTTAACCTTCCATTTCTAAAATCACCAAACTTTACTCATTTTAATCACTTTCAATCTAAAAATAAGATGAAAACAAAACAAAATTACAACCCTTTAAAGGAAGAACGACTTGATAATCAATAATCAAGCAATAAACATTGACAAAATATGAACTGTATTAATATACAGATCCATTCAAATGGTAAACCTTTAATCAATTTTACCCATCCTCATTAGTCAAATATCTTTCACCTCATACTTCCTTAATAAGTTAATCAAAACAATCACTTACAACAATTAAAAAAAAAAATATAATAATTTCATGAAAAAGTATATACAGTATCTTGTTCTAGATCGGGCTCGATGGATCGACACGTCGAATGGGATTGACGATGTAACAGAAAATAGATCGACACGAAGAAAGGTATTGACAATGTAACTTGATGGATCTTGTGTGAAAAATTGGTAACATGTAACAGAAAACGGGATTGATGATGGGAGAAGTTTTTACAATTTTTGGTTGACTGTGATTATATCATGAGAGAAGAAAGAGGAAAAGATAAGGCAGATGTGTCCTGAGTGGAAGAGGGTACTCATTTTGACCACATCCAACTAGGATATCCTTATCTAATAAGTTAAAAAGAAACATACAAAAATCCTAGATGATAGTGAATTGGCTCCAAATAGCCCCATTAAGTTAAAAAGAAACAGGCCCTAAGAGTTCATTACATCTGATTTACCAAAACCTTCATTTATTTTATTTAAAAAAAAAAAAAAAAAAAAAGAAAAAAAAAAAAGAAGCACAACCGTGTTGATGGTTTGCTCCACTATCTCCATTGGATGGCAAGGGAGCCCACATATGTTGTACAGAACAACAACAAGTGTTGACCTACGTCACCTTACTTGCAAATTCTTTGTAAAAAACTTCGGATAACTAATTTTATGTGCAAATTCAATGTCAGTCAAGTCCTTATTAGCATCAGCCCAAAACGAATGTACATAATCGGATCTTTAACAGCCCAGACCATGTTTTGTATGGATCAAGCCCACAAAGGAAGTAAATCGGATCCAATAACACAACGATTCATGGAAAAGCCCAAAATCCAAGGGTAATTTGGTCATTTCACACCGATAAGGACAAAAAATGCAACCCAAACTTCAAAATGGGGACTATCGTTGCACTTTCAAAGTTTTAGGGACCAAAACCTGCAATTTGGCCAAACCAGAAGGACCAAAAATGCAATTAACTAAAAAAATAGAAAAAAGTACTCCATCCGTTCCAAAATATAAGTCCATTTTTAATTTTTCAAAGTCTTTTCTTTCACACTTTGACCTTAATTATTTTTTTCGTGTTATATAATACAATATGAAAAGTATACCAATGAAAATACATTTAAAACACAAGTCCATGAATACATTTTGTATAAAGTATTATATAACACGAAAAAAAATAATTAATGTCAAAGTTGAAATAAAAGGACTTTGAAAAAGTCAAAATGGACTTATATTTTGGGACGGATGGAGTAGAATTTATATGACTTTTCATCAACAATTTGTTGGAGATATTTACATATGACCGGGCACCGGAGGCAGCGGGTCACCACACTCATGAGAAGATGCTCCATCGGGCCAAAATGTATAGATAATATGTGGGCTTGATGCATCAACTTCATTATGCATATTTTTTGACACGGCTAGGTAGAGCATAACCACAAAGAATCCTAGGTTTGGACTTATTTGATTCGTTTAAAGTTTCATTATGACTTATGAGCATATGTAGCTTATGAAAGGTTTTATGGATATTTAAATAATAGTATGTCCGGATTCGAACTCGAGACTTTGGGATTGCACACATTACGTATGAGAATTGATGTAAATAATTAATATAAATAAAATGTTGTTATTATTAATTATTAGTCACGAAATAAAACATAACGATAGTTAATATTTAACGAGGTTTTGACTAACGGTCGTTAAATGTAAACTACGAGGACTAGAGATGAAATTAGATGACAAGAAAAGTCTAGAACCCCTCTTGGGTTGGGGTGGCCGGTCGTGGCTTCTCAAAAGCCCAAGGGAGGCTTTTCTTGGTCACCAAGTTTTGAGAATGTATATATACAAACCCTTGTATTCATTCTTAAACTAATCTTGGATCACCAAATAACCTAATTTCTCCTCTCCTCTCTCCCTCTTTGTGTGGCCGGTCGAAACTCCCTCTCCCAAGGGGTTTTCGATTTTGCTTAACCCAAAGATACAAGTGTTGGTTTATTTGTGATTCAAGGAACTAGTTTTTCCACATCAAATCGCTATTAGTACGTGTGTACAAGAACGAAGAGCAAGCACGCTTGAACTTGTAATCCTTGGTGGTCGATTTCTTGATTGGGTCGAATATTATAAACCCTTAAGTTAGGGTTTTGGGTTTTGGTTCTTGTTTAATCAACGTTTGATTCTTGAATTGCTAAAAGGTACGCGTTTCTTGTTTGGTTAATTAATTATATATATTATACCTATTTGCTTCCGCTGCATGCTTTGATGATGTTATTTGTTTTAGATATAATTGTTATGAGTATAAAATTCCAACATTCCAAGTATGCAAGATGTAAAGTCTTATCTTGGAGAGTGCTTTTCTATGAAGGACTTAGGGGAATCAGCATTTATTCTGGGAATCAAGATCTACCGAGATAGATCAAGGCGGTTAATTGGACTAAGCCAAAGTGCTTACATTGATAAAATATTGAAGAGATTCAGTATGCAAAATTCCAAGAAGGGATTTTTGCCGATGCAAGTTGAACATGGCTTAAGTAATAAACTATGCGTGTCAACACCTGAAGAGGTGGCTTACATGAATAAAGTTCCTTATGCTTGGTAGGATCTATCATGTATCTGTAAGATGTACAAGGCCGATGTCGCGTTTGCACAAAATATCACCGGTCGATATCAACAGAACCAGGTGTGAAACACTGGCAAGCTGTTAAGAACATTCTTAAGTATCTAAGGGCTACTAAAGAAATGTTTCTAGTGTATGGAGGAAATCCAGATGCAGAACTTGATGTTACAGGTTTTTGCGATGCGTCTTTCCAAACTGATAAAGATGATACGAAGTCTCAAACTGGTTATGTCTTTGTCATTAATGGAGGAGCAGTTGACTGGAAGAGCAAGAAGCAAACAACGGTTGCGATGTCTATTACGAAGTGAGTACATAGCTGCCGAAGTTGCGATGGAATCTGTTTGGATTAGGAAATTCATTTCGGGACTCGGAGTAATGCCCTCAATCAAATTACCTTTAAATGTGTATTGTGACAACTCTGCTGCAATAACATTTGCCAATGAGCCCGGAGTCATGAAGGGCGCCAGACATTTTCCTCGTCGATATCACTATGTTCGAGAACAAGTCGACATAGGTGAAATCAATCTACTCAAAGTTCATACAGATGATAATCTAGTGATCCCTTTACTGAAGCCTTTGCCAAAAATAAAAACTTACTGACCATGCTGATGGGATAGGACTTCGTTTAGCTAGTAGTTTCATGCAGATCTGTGATTAGTATTTGGATAAAGGATGTTATGAACAAATATTACTTTAATGAAATAAAATAGTTGTTTATGTTTATTTTTCATTTTATTAATATTATATCCTATATTTGCATGTTTAATCCGTGAATAACTTATGTTATTCTAAATAGTCCATTGTCGATCAATGATGTGGGAATGTCATTGAATTAAGACAAATCTGAGTTTTGGTAGAATATACTTTTAAAGTATATTGATGCGTGGGACATACCAGATTCACATGATATTTACTTGAACTGTTTTTCAAGCCATTGTGGCTAGGACCAGTTGTAAGTGATTTTCAAGTTTTATTGCATAATCTGCACTTGTGGTTTAAACTGGTTTTTATTTGTTGATTAAGTGTTAATTAGGTTGGTTAGAGTCAGTTTTAGTGTCTGCTTTAGCTAAATCAGTAGTTAGTTCTTTTTAATTGCAAATCAGTGTTTACAGTTGTGTTTGGATTTGCTGCATAAACTGTGATTTAGGTTTGTGCAGTGGTTGATGATTGTTGCTTTAGGCTTATTAAGTCCATTTATACTCATTGCAGTCATAAAATTTGTGCTTGCATTAGCTCAAAGTCAAATTCATCTCAAATCTGTCCTAGTGCCTTAACTGTTAGCACTTTTGAAAATCCAAAGCTTATTTTGTGTTTAAAATACTTAGACATAGATTGCATTAGCTTTATTTTATCATATTACATCATAATCAACTCATGGTTTAAGATCAAAACTCAATTTGGTCAACTTTTCAAATCTGTCAAAATAGTCAAATATTGAAAATCCAGTTTTGAGCCTATCTAGGATGATTTTTCATTGATTCATCTTTGGGCCAAACTTAGTGAAACTGTGGGTTTTTAAAGTTCAATTGGTCTATTTTCTTATTACCATTTTAGTAGAATTTTGTCAATTTTTTATAAGCTCTAAATTAGCTTGTCAACTTGGTCTCAATTTCTGAGAGTGCCCTGTGCACTGGTAGCTATGTTTTGACAGTAACTTGCAGAGTTCCTCACAAGCTCATAAGAGCTTGTGAGCAGCTGATCTTTGGTTTATAAGTAGGTAGCCAGGTCTACTTTAGGTTCCTTCATCTGTTTTTAAGTTTCAGCTTATTGGGTGGCTTATGCTTAATCTCCAAAGTAGTGGCCCAAAACTGTTTTACACTTAAACTCAAAACAATCAAATCTGTGTAGCTGGTGATTTAGAGGTTAAGAGCAGTTGAGATTAGTTGCATTTGGGTAGTTATAGCATATTTTAGCCTCTGTTTCAGTTTGGTAACTTGTGGTGCTCATTTGCTTATTCCAAGTGATTATTTATAAGCACTTGTGCCTGCAGTTTCATATTCCTCCGCACAACCCTCTGTTTTTCCATTTTTCTTAGATCCACAATATTATTTTAGACTTTTCTTGAATTTTTCAGATTTTTCTAGCTTAGTTTGGTATTTTTCTTCATTTTAATTAGTTTTTAAGCATTTTTAATTAGCTTTTAATACAAATAATTCAGAAAAGTTCCAAAAAAATAATTTTTCATTTTGTTGGCTTCGTTGCAAATTGTTGATGTTGTTGGTAAAGTTCCTCGGACGACAAGCCGAGTGGGTTAGGCAAAGGGATATTGGTTGAAGAAGACCCATCGTTCGGGTTTGAAGATGAATACCCAGCGTTTGGGTTATTAAACCCGATGAGGTTCAAGAAGTTCTCGTTATTGTTAAATTCCAACATTTGTTTTTAGAAAATAGAAGTATATGTATATGAGTTTGAGTTGTGAAAGTGTGAAAAAAAGTTGTGTATTAAGTGGGTATTTATAGTGGTTTATTAAAGGTTTTGATTTTTTTAATTAATTCTGCCCGTTATGTAACGTTCAGGGGCAAAGTGAATTTAAAAAAGAAAAAAATCAAATGAGTAGTCGTTAAAGGTGCGGTAATATATTTTTTTTTATTCAAGCTCAGCATAACACCACGTTGCCATGGCAACGCCGACCTCAACGTCTCGTCAATGGTATGATAACACGCAACATAACGCCGCCAGCTCAGCATCACGCCACCTCCGAGATTATTGCACCGTGTGCTCTTAGTAACTTTTTCTTTACTTAAAAAATTCATAATCACAGTGTTAGGTGGTGTTTGTTTTTTAAAAGGCTCTGAATCTGAATTTGATGCGTAAATGTCTGAATCTGACCGCATCTGAACGGGGAAAAAAAACTCATGTTTGAACAGCACATTTGTTTGCTCGTACAAATTTTTTATTTTTATTTTATTTTTTTATTTTTTTTGTCTTGTCAACAAGAGGCATTCAGACACCCCTCTCAAGTCTAGACCATTAATATCTTACTTCCTCTGAACGCGTCTGAACGGAAAAAAAAAAAAAACGATATGAACGACTAAAATGTCTGACCGCGTCGGAACGGTTCAGATTAAAAGGCTGTTAAGAGCTTCTTTATGAACAACAAACACCACCTTAGTGTTTTGCATGTGAAAAGACTATCGACTTTTATACTAACAATTTTAGCATCCAAAAAATCCGAAGTCGTGATTAGATAGTCCAGTATTTTAAACTCATATGAGCTATATTTTAAAAGCTTTAAAACTTTTCTTTCTTCATAATTTGTTATACAATTAACTAGTTATAATCCCCGTGCACGCACGGGGTTTTCTCTTAAAATTTTCGATAATGTTTTTTTATCTAGCAAAAACAAATAGTTTAATTTCTGTTTTGGTTTGTTTTAATTATGGTTATCATGTTACTATTGTTAGTTAAGCTAATATATAACATTTTATATGTTTTTGTAAAAATTAAAGAACATTAATATAAAAAGCCTTTTTGTTACTTTATTCTTTTTTCACTCCAAGTTATAGTACAAATAAGCAATCCTAATTCCTAAACACTATTGTCAAAATTGTTTATTTTTCGCATGCAAGGAGTTCATACTATAAATATAACTAAGAGTAGTGATTGACATGCCTAATTGGCATTTCTAATTTTATACCTAACAAACATCACCAAACACTTGGCAAGATCAATGGTAGTTTTGAAAAGAGAGAAATTATGGAATTTATGTGTCAATTGCATTAAGCACAAAATTAGACACATAAATTAGTCATCTAAATCATTTCCCTATAAGAGTAACTAATAACAATATTTCAACAATATTTGTTAAACTATACTTAAAAGTCGTGCTTTACACTATACATATTACTAATATTCAACAAAATTTATAGTTATGAAATTCTCATAAAATATCAAAACAAAAAGTAATAAAGAACCACAATTAGGAATGTTGAGCCTTGTCAAATGTACAATATGACAACATCCGCATCAAAGTTCAAAAAAAAGGAAGCATGCTATTGTTAATAATTCGATTTTTGCTTTTCCGAAGATCTGAATGTGCATTGAAATGATGTGTTTTCTTGGCCTTTATAAGGACAATGACACTAAATCAACTCGAGAATATTGATCACTTCTATATCTGGAAAATTTGATGGCATCTTAGGCATTGATCACCATCCTTCCCATCTTCCAATTTCAATGAGCTGTAAACACAATACTCAAATTTTGAACCTGCACATAGCTCTCATAAGGAGTACTTATATAAGAGATTCATGTCATTATCAAATAAAATAGTTTAACGTACAAATGTTTGCTTCAAACACAAGTACCCCTTTCAATGACACATTCGATTGAATACATACTACTAACCACAAATTTAAACAGTCCTCTTTAACCATACAAAAAAATTACACCAGATTCCCTTTTTTACATCTGAAATATTAATTTTACTTCAAAAACATGTACACTTTCATAACACGAAATATATAACACATTTTGTTTTGATTTTAACAATATTACGGTAGTTTTTTTAACATCGAAGTTTAATTTTAAACTTTTTTTTATCAACCCGCTTAAAGGTGGCCTAGTGACAAAAGAATTGTGACTATTTTTACTAAACTAAATGTGAGGAGGTCTCAAGTTCAATTCTTGAATAGTGGCTATGCCAACATCCTAAAAGGATAGGACTATACCAGATTTGATTATGTGTGGTGATGGGTTCAAACATCGTGGATTAGTAAGCATGAGAATCTACTAAATTAACGTTTGGACAAAAGATTGATAAATAAAAAATGATATAAACACGTTCATACATTTATATTTAGTAATAATTAGAGATTTAAGAAAGATAACTTTAATACTATAAACTTACCACTTATGTCATTATGTGATGGATCAACTAAAATATATGCCGTGCATTTCAGTAAGTGTTCTTTTACATCTTAGACTTCTGAGAAAAACTTCTAGAGAAACATCCCCAAAATGCATGCCCACTTCTCCTGCGATATGCCATCAGCATAGTCTCTACTTATATGACATTGAACTCAAATTCTTCTTGCGTTGGCTAAGCATGAATAGTTTAAGAAGTGAAAGGGAACAGCTATCAGAAGGTTTTAAAGTCTTATAATAATAATAGTGATTTAGGCATTATACACCGAGTTTAGCTATAATTTTTTATAAGCATTAAAAGCGGAACTCTGTATCTCATGAATGAATAGCTGGTTAGTACAATAATTTAGTGAGATCATCTGAACATTTGAATGAGATTTTCATTAATTAATTTTCAATACATATTCCTTGAATTATTACATTTTTAATAGTACCATTTGAACATTACTAATAAGTGGCTCTATCCATAATGGTAGCAGGTTGTAAATTTACTGATTTTCTAGTTGCATTGCATTGATCTTTTTATTTCGAAATCTTGATGCTTAGGCTTAAAAACTAAAAAGTAATTGCCTCATGTAACAACAAACTAAATTTGTCGCATTGTATATTGTTGGCTCCGAACCAATATATGATTCGTGAACTGAATCGACAGCACAATGAGTACGTTTTATTAAATATCACGTGTCATAGCAAGTTGAAAATCAAGCTCAATGGCAGCAATTAAACACATGGAATCATATGTAATGTCACAACAGGGAGTGCACAAATCCATAATATATTTGTTTCCAACTGTTTTTTCTCTCCATATTTTAACCCTACAGAAGAGTCATGGCTCACAAGAACCTGTGCAAAAAATTAGTATGCATCTAATTACCCCACTGACTCTAATCTAATGATAAGATGATTTGTGTGGGTGTCAAATGATTTGCATTAGCATTAGAAATGAAAAAATAATTTGTCTTTCCAACTCTGTGGCCTCAAATGTTGATAGTTTTAAGTTTTAACCACAAAGCAACAAAAAATGCACTTTTTCAGTCAATGTCTTAGTACTAAAGGCTGGAAAAGAAGCATTTTGGTCACCACTATGAACATTCTTA